>JAUNZM010000170.1:2270000-2766939 GCA_033459285.1 Clamator glandarius
TATGAAAAGTGTAAAATGCAAAAAAATACCCACAAAACTGACCCAGTTCTGCCCTCTCCTTCAGCAGAAATGGATACAGAACTACAGAAGTTTATTTCCCATTTCTGAGATGACACTGAAAGAGAAATTTGCCTTTGTGAATTAAGCCATGGGCAGATTGATTCATTTCATCCTCTGTGTTGAATATTGTTCCTGTTTTAGTTGAAAGTTTGAAAAATACTAGCTTTCCATGGGCAGGATGCTGAAGAAGTGATCCTAAAATAATGTAAATTGAGGGTATTTGGTTTAATATACTTTCCTGTTTGTTTATGAGGGTTTTTTTTTTTGTCCCCTTTAAACAAAACAGAACAAAACAAAGCATACTTTGGACTAAATGTCAGCAGAAGATTCATTAGGGGGGTAGTGACACAGCTAGCTGTGAAGCGTGGGGGTTCGAGGAAGGGGCTGGTGGTGTCTCTCTTGCTATCTGAAAACAGGAATAAGTCAGACAGTATCAACAGCTGGTTTACTAGTGACATTATTGCTGTGTCTGGCAGCTTTCATGGAAGAACAGGGACTGCTAATCTGATGGTCTTGCCTGGAACTAGGTTGGTTTTGCTCCTGTTTAATCTTAACTGTAGGGAGTGAGTTCTTCAACAGCAGATCTTTTTGGCCAGTTCTGTTGTTTAGAATAATAGATAATTTTCACCTCTGGACACTTGGCCTCTGCAGAAATAGTCTGTATGGATCTGAGTTCATTCTATATTGCATTGTCAGCACAGCTGTGATTTTCTTTGACAGTTACATCAGCGGGGAAGAGAAGAATGGAATTAGGTATGAAAAATTGCTTTGTTCTCCAGAGTTTCTACAAAAGATCTTTGAAGTTGTAGTGTGAAATCTCTAGCACATCTGCAAATAATTTATACTAATAAAGACTAACCAGCAGAATTGTGTTGGAGAAAATAATATTGTAAGAAAAAAAGCAGAAAAAATCAATTGTTTGAGGAGATAGAATATCTAGGACTGAGTCATCTTCCCTAATCAGTAGAAAAATGGATTATATGACTAATAAAGAATCACCTCAAAGAGAATAGTTAAACCATGTACCATTTTATTGGACAGAGCAGAAACACTGTAAATAACCTAGCAGCAATGAAAGATGCCATTTTACAACAAATGGAATTTGCCATATGAGTCTCAACTAAGTGTACCACTTTATTCTTTTGTATACTAATGAGACTGTACATGGAGATTGTTTGGTGGTTTTTTGTAAGCCAGTTTAATCCACCCACACAAAGCACTGGACTTCGTTGAAAGCACTTGTTGTAAAATTGAAGCCTGGGGGAGAGGGAAGGTGAGAATATGATGATGATTGAAGGGCTGTGGACAAGTGAGGAGATGCGAAATGAGGGCACGATTTTGGATAGGGGCTGAACTTGGGGATGGAGATGTTTTGCAGCCTCTACCCTGAACTTCAGAGTGCCAGGGATGGGATGTGTCAACAAGTGAATGACTGCAAGTGTAAAGCAGGAGTTTTCATAATTGTGGAAGGCCTATCATTTAATGGTTTGCATACTAGAGCAAAGTGTATCTGAATGCTGTGCAAATAGCCAGAGTCTTAGCCATCGTGTGGTGCTTGGCTGGAAGCTGCCATTGATAATGACACAGGATCATGCAGGCATCCTTGGTTTGCATGAGTTCTTTACATCGGGCTTTGCCTTTGTTTCATAAAGTAAATAATGCAAATGCATGAGAAAAAAGGTGAGGCCTGACCTTGTCCCCTTGAAGTGACTGGGAGTCATGAGACCTACAACCTGTTTCCTGCTTTTCTTTGATTTTTTTTCATAACAGTTTTCAGACACACTAAATAATTATGTTAATAGATTAAATATAAATGGTAAGTGTTGTGGAAATACCTTTCATAAATAATAAAAAAGGTAGGGCTTATTTGTAAGTGCACCTGTATTCTTATTTAGTGGAGGAGAGTAAGGTGTGTTCTGTTCTTCCTCTTCCTGCTCCCCTTTCTCTTTGAATGGCAGTGTGTGTGACAAAAGTTAGATTTCTGTGCTACGGATGCAAAAGACTTCACTGTGTTTTATGCATGTGGCAAGAGAGGCAGGAACTATGTAATATAACTTTAGGGGAAAAAAAAAGATATAATGTAAATTTATGATCTGGACCTAAGGCACTTGAGCTCTGTGTTTCTCATTTAGCAAATTGAAATGCCTCTTTTCTCTCTCCACCATCCCTAAGCACCTGCAAAACTGGAATTAAAAGATGAGTTCAGTAGAAGAAGAGTTCTGCATCTGAGAATTTGCTTCTTTTTTTTTTGCCTTTCAACTTCTTAACCTTTAGACAGGCTTGCCAAAATTTACTAGGTCCCCATTAAATAAGGAATGTTTGAAATAATAATTATTCTTTAGTCCTTGTGTATGCATCTATCCAGTCTCTGAAATGTAGTTGGGTCATCTTTTCACAATATTTTCTACAACTGCAAGGACTCAAAGTCATTTTTCCTTAAGCTGGAATTTAGGTAGTTCACTAACATCACTAACAACAAAAAAATGTGATCCTTAGAACTGAAGTTTAAAAAAGGTTATCAATATTTTAGGATTAAGAATTAAAAGAAAAAAAGGAATTTGCAAATTAATGTGCTCGAGTCTACTAAGATTTTGAAGCCTCCATATTAAGACCCTCAGTTAAAACAGCTGCAACATTCTTTTTTCCATAATCAGTCTGATCAGTTTGGGATTCTTTTGATGCTTTTTAAAACATGCTTTTAGTCTAAATGAATCAATATATTTCAAAAGAGTAAGCTAAGTATTCTAGTTCATCTCATACACCAGTGACAGGACCGCTTAGTTTTTTGTGATAGCATAGTCGTAATGACTCCCAGTAGCTTTTACCAGTAAAAAACAAAACAAACAAACATCAAAGGCGAAGTTTCTCAAAGTGTTGGAGAATGTATATTTGTTGCATAAGTGTTACTGGGGATGTGATTTAACTTCTGTCAACCTGTTACCACTGATGAGGAATGGGAAGGAGAGAAGCCCCTTGGGGTCCGTATGTAAAGACTGAATTTGTGTGGCTGGTGAATAGTAAAAATACCCTTTGTCTTGCAAACTAAGTACATTTGCTGCAGAATTCACCAAGCAGATCATAAGCATGGACTGCTTTCTCTCTCCCAGATGACTATTCATGGAGGCCCTGTTGGAGTGAAATCGTGCTACAAGCTGTGTCAGTAAAATACCCTCAATAGCCAGACTGCAGAAGACATTGAGTACATGAGGTCTGGTACCTTCACAGCTCCTTGCATACAGTGCATCAGGGAGCACAGGACGTGCATTCCAGTGTCTGTGTTACTGCAGTCTTCCTATGGGCAGAATTTAAGTTATGAACAAGGAAATATCCTTCTACATTGAGCAACAGAAGGTTTCTTGTCAAGGCACACCTGTTCCTCCATGCTGAAGAGTGTAGGATAAAACAGGAATTGTTGGCGGAAAACAAGCATGTCAAGGGCAATCTAGCTTTAAAAGCAATTTAAACTGAACAGGAACAAACCTTATTCTGTTTGCATGGATTTAATCAAGAACAACTGCATGTGAAGACCACAGTGATCCACAGCTTGCAAATCAGATATTTAACAATGATTTTCCATGTCTGGTCTTTTTACCACTGACTGCTAAATAGGAATAAATTGTTGAATATGCAATACCAATCTCATTATTTCAGAACTGACTTCCCCTGCATTTTGTGCTTTGCAGTGACTGTTTTTACTTCCACTTAAGTAATGCATAGTGCTCTCAGTATACAGCCCTAGAAGTTTATAGCCTTGTTGCTGCTGTTCATTTATGTTATGACACCTAACCTTCCTAGAATGATCAGCTCTTGCTCTTCTGTATGAAGTAAAATGATGATAGACCATTATTCACTGACTTCTTTGCAATACTGGAGAGAAATAGAGGGTAACTTTTCATTCTGTTCTAAAAATAAAGTATGGGAATTCAGTAAAGTTATACCAGACAATAAAATAAGTTTGAATTTACCTCATTGTGTGAGGTGCCTCTTGCCACATCTCGTTGTTTTATCATGAGCTTTATGCCTGCTTTTAGTTTTCTTTTCTTGAATTTTTTAAAGGCTAAGCTGTCAAACGCTTCTGATGTTTGACAAATGCTGTGTCATTAAAGATACTAAAAGAATATAATGAATGGTAAGGGATAATAAAAAAAAAGAAAATGGAAATGGACATATTTTGCAGTCCCCAATGCAAATAAGTAGAGACTGACCTCCTGTTGTTAACAATTCTGTATACCTATTGTTCATTAATTGGGGAGTTTAAAGTTTTTTGTTGAGGTATCTTTTTCAGATGTGAGCTGTTTGTTTGGGGCTGTGCAAGAGTCTAAAATAATCTGCTTGCTCTGGAGGAAGAAAGTAATGCCTTCTAGGGAGCATTCTTTTAGGACTTAGAGAGCGTCCTTCTATTTTTGTTGCAGAGCTATCACCTACAGTGCACTTCAGGCCTGAAGGGGATCATCTGGAAGGAGAAAAAAATGATTGTCCTTTTAAAACACAGTGTTTGTGTCTGTCCTTGCTACTGCATAGAGACATCCCATTTAAAGTCATTAAAAAGCCATTGATACATTTATTCTCACCACAATGCACTAATAGCATTAAAAGTCATTAGTAGCTGGCTAGTGTACATTTGCAAAAACTTGTAGTGCTAGGTCAGCACACATGCTACTTTTCTGTGATAAATGAACAATATTAACTTACCAAGGCAGAAAGAGATTAAAAATATTTATAGCATCAGCATTCTGTCTTACATTTCCATTTTTTTCTCCTCTCTTCTGAGGTAGATGATGCTTAGTGTATAATATGATTGTAGTGACTTTGCACCATTGTTTTCAATTTAAAGTAATGATTAAACATATTTTGACAAACTTACAAAATGAAGTCATTAGTAAAAGATAAACCTCTAACATGATCAGAAATCTCATGTTCTTCCTTACTCCCTCAGTAAGCACAAAGGGTTAATATAATCTCACAGCACATTGCTAGAAATTCAGAACAAAACAAATTGACGTGTAATTCAGGGGCAAGCAAAATAATTTTCTGCTTATTTGTAGAGTGACCGCTTTTAATTTGGCCTCTGGGACAACTAATAGGTTCCTAAAATCACAAGCTTTGTGTGGAAAACATCACTTTCTACAAAATATTCCAATGTATGCATGTTCTTCTGTGCCCACAGCTTATTTGCATGATATAGGTTCGTCCATGTTTCCATGAAAATGAATGCTAAACCGTCTGCTGAATTTATTTATCAAACATTGCATAAAAACTGAATGCCGTGTTCTGTTCAACAATTCCCACAGGGTTTTCACTGGCAGAAGTTAAAAGGTGAATTTTTGGCCTTGCTTAAGTGAATGGCATGGATCTTGGTTTAATTGGACAAGGAGCTGACCCAGAGTATTCTGCTTATTGTCTCATAGTAATTTCCATGACTGCTAATTGTGATGTCACAAAGCAGAAGCACTGTGGGTAAGAGAGATATCAAGAGGAGATACATTTCTAAACAACACAGATAATGATTTATTTTAAACACATCCTGTAATAAAAGAAAATAAATGGTGGAAAATCAGTGATATTGAAAGGTATTTCACAAGTTGCTATTAAAAAGAGTTGGTATTTTTATTAGATAGCGGTGAACATGAAAAGGAAGATTATCAATTCCTTCATGATTTTTAGCATAATGGTAATGAATATCTTCATGTGGCACTTGGCTATACTACACTTTGATGTGAACAATGTGGAGGACACTGGCCGATACAGGACCAGAATTTCTCTTTCTATTTTGATTCCAAAAGAGTTGTCTGCTGTCACAGAATAAGTGAACTTAATCAGACGTGACTTGACTTCATGTCTGTACAGGAGGTTATCTCTTGTAAAAGGGTAGACTTATGAATGAAACCTTTGTCTTCAGCTTCCTTATAATCCTGCAGTACAGTTGAGCATGTTAGCTCAGTTGGAATAATGTGCTGATTTTCTAAAGATGAAAAAGAATTTTAACCCCTTTCCTCTTTTTAAGTTCTCAATTCTGTACTTCCTTAGATTTCACACTACTTGTCTTGGTTTTAGCAACTCTGATTTCAGTCTGTCACCTTCCCTGACTAAATATAAAAAACGATACGCTCCTCTCCTTGAAGAAGAATATTCAAGAAATGCATTCCTGGTGAGAGTGCTGTTTTGTAGCAGTGGGGATTCTTTTTGCCTGTCATTTTCTTAATTCGGTCTCTGTTTCAAATCTTTATCAGCACCTGTCCTTTTAAGGAAACAGATTAAAATGTCTAAGGGTAAATGGAGGATTGATTTGGTGTGAGCTTCTGTGCTTTTACAATAGATGCAGTTATGAACAGGGCTACCAAATGCTTTAACATTCTTACTGACTCTGACTGCTTTGCTTCCTTGCCTTTGTGCATGCTGAATTTAGTTCTCCTTGCTCCATATTAGGCAGAGATTAAATGTATCTCTTAAAATAAATTACATATATATGTTATTTAGAAAAGGCAGCATATGAGGCTCTTGTATGAAATATTTGCTCATCCGGTAAGTGCTGGATAGGGATTAGCTGTTAGGTAACCATGGAGGTATACAAGGAGTAAATACCAAAGATTTTTATTTTAATAAAATGGTAACACTCTTTTGAATTATTAGAGAATACATTGCTATAGCTCAAATATATTGATGATTGTCTGACTAGGTTAGAGATAAAAGCAGTAGACATGCATTTGCTCTGTTTGCTCTCATTTCATTTCATCATGGTGAGTCACATAGGCATCAAGATTTATATGTGTCTGATAAGTACTTGGGATAGAGAGTGCTAATGATGGTTGTAATGCTTTCTAGAATTCTATTTCTGCTGACTTTGGTTGACATTGTGACTCTAAATACTGCAGACTCTGTAAATTATAAAGTGGAAGACAGAGGAGGGGAGAGCCTGCCTCAGATTTCACACCATATTCATCAATATTTAGTCATCCATTGGTTGATTTTATAATTTATATTTTTTCTCCTGTGTGTCTACACAGACAGAATGCATGGTGCTCCTCAGGGAATATATATCAGGTTGGAGTGTGCATTTATCACAAAAATTCAGGGAATGGAAAGCATAAAGCATGCTGAGGTTTTTTGTACATACAGGGTACTTAGAACATTTACCCTTCAATCCAAAACAAAACCTCATCAGTGATCAGCGCGAATGGAGAGAATTGTCTGAATCTTACTGAGTCACATGGGACAACTGTCTTTAGCACAATCTGTTTATGCTGATGGCCTCAGCTCTGACATGACAGATGCTTGGAAAGCTGCTATCTCTACTGCTGCTGTTGTTGACACCATTGCAAATTCTTAAAGGAAAGTTGTAATGAGTCTTACTCTGGTTAAAAAAAAAAAAAAAGCTGCAGTGAAAACAAGGCAATCTTTTATAGGATCTCTCTTGCCATCACGTGCTTTTAGATGATATTAACAATAAGTATTGTGAGTTGAAGGTCTCAACCTCTTTTAAGTGACTGTGCTTTTGATTAATAGAATTTGGAATATTGTGAAGTGTTTACACATCTCTTGCCATCTTCATTTATATGACTTGGGTGTCTGCTACTATTGCAGCAGTGGTCCTTGGAGGAACTACTTTTCCAGAACATGAACAAGGACAGGAGCGATAGTATTGCAGCCAGAAATAACATGGAAAAAGATAGCTGTGGGCAATTTCCACAGCTCTTAATAAGTAGAAAGAGCAAGTGTAGCACACAAAATCAATAAAAGTCCCTTGTCTATCAACTTTCTTACCTTCACAACCTTCTCCTGAAATCCATGAAAAAAAAAGATGCAGGAATAAAGCATTTATCTTCTATGTGCCTGTCTGTTAGATGTATCCTGCGACTGACAGCAAGGCTCTTTTCTGCTTTATTGTTTCATTCTTTTTTTGGTGGAGATGTAGAGAAGAGAGTTAGTTCTTCCATGTAATTCTGTTGGCCTTTAGAAAGTGTTCTTTGTCCTAGTGATATTTTCCTTTAAGCAGTTTAAGTTCTGAAATTGCACATATTTTACTGGAGGCTGTTGTTCCTGTTTATTATATTAGTACCTACATGTTTCAACCAGACTCAAGAAGAGGATTCAGGTTATTCTGAGATGCTACTGTCTGTACACTGAAAGGAAATGTATCCTCCTTTGATTATATCATTCATTATTTAATCAGAGAAGATAGAGAGAACAAGAGAAATTAATGTTAAAAGGTGCTTATGTAGGGAATAGATTCCAAATACAAATTTCAACCTAGTACCCTTGTTACTGAACAATACTACTTTTAAATAATTTTCTTTTATGAAGAAGACTATTTAGCCTGCAAAACTGGCCAAATAACTTTTGTAGTTAACAGAGTAGTAGAATTAAATCTCAAAATGAAATAAAATTAGTTGTGGATTTGGCCCACTTCTACTTTATACCTCTGCTTAGAACAGAGACCATAAAACCTAAATTTTCAGACCGTACCATTCATCATCATGACTAATGAAAGCTGAAACAGAGTAGATATCCACCTTTCTTTAGCAATTCCTATTAAATCTCCTTTTAGTTTGATGGTTATCATCACAAAAAGGAGGATACAAAAATGAACATTAGACTTATAGATATTTGAATAAATTGATTTTGAAGAAAAGCCAGTATTTAGAGTTTTGCTCATATTTAAACGTAAGCAATGAGCTGGAAGAATGTATGAAAAGAATGACTAAACTGATCTTTTTTAACGCTTTTAATGATGTGATATAATTACATCATTACGTACATTGTTTTTGACTTGGTCAATTCAGTGTAAGGGCCTATGAAGACAGATCGAGTGAAAAGAAGTATGTTGTGCTCCTTGGTGAGGGAATAGTCATTTTAAATGGGCAGACAGGTTTGGTGTAGTCAGAGCCAGATTGTCAGCTCTAAAGTTGAGGCAGTAAGATGCTGAAAAGCCTGAAAGAATGGTAAACAGATACTCTGATATAAAAATGAGAAGCTACAAGAAATAATATGAATTATCATGATAAAGAGTCACTGTGGTTATGTTCTTTCAAGGAAGAGGTACTTCAATGGAAAATTTACCCAGGTTTATTGAAAATGTAAAATAACTATATTTAAAGAAATGGAGAATAAAGAAAGATACTGCAATTTCTATCTGTTTTTGATGTAAAGGGAAGATTAAGGACATACTACAGATATATGGGTTGCCAAATGTTTTGTTATTCTTTCATGCTGAAAAATGATGTCTTCCCATTCCACTGAAGTGTTTAAGCATGGCTGCAGCCTCAATAAAGTAAACATAAAAAACAGAGAATTAAGGTAACTCTCCAGAAATCTGGGAACTAAAAGCAGCAGAAGTTTGCATCATCTGTTTGACCTTCATGAGAACAGCAGTGCAATAAATCTTCTAAGTTTAAAAGAACTGGTATAAAACTTGAGCAGAAGATGTAAATTATGCTGCATATGCAAAAAGCTGCATGTAAATGGACTATATACCTGTCGAATCTTTGGTTGAACAATATAGACTGAGATAAAAGGCAGTCCCTTCCTCATGTTTTGTGTTACTGGATTTTATTTACTGGTAAATTGATGATAAACCCTACCTAATCTTTTTGCAATGTATGTCTGAAGGGTTTTTTTGTCCCCTGTTCTCTTCTGAATTTCTCATGTGAAAGAGTTGCTTCACTTTTTTATATTGTCTGGAGCTACTCATCTACCAGCATGACGTGGCACTTGCTGTCATCATTCTTAAGGCTGTGCTATTTGGGGGGGGCTCTTGAGGGGGGGTTTATTTTGGTTTGCTTTTTGTTAAGCAGAGCAGAACACATGAACTCTTTTATTACTCTGCAAAATCTTAAGTCTGTCAACCTGTTATGGAGTATTATGAAGTGAAAAGAAGTATTTTATTTTCATATGTCAATGGACATAAATAAAAATGCTTTGTGCTTAAGCACTGTCAGGAACAATTTGTACTAAGTTTTAGGACAATTACTATACAATTGATTAGACTACAGGCTTTGCTGCTAAAGGATATTGTAGAAACATCATAATGGAAAAGGTCAAGATTCTTTATTTCTCAGATGTAGAGCAGTAGTTCTTAATTCTTCAAACCAGCTACAGCTGATGGAAAATTTTATAGCAGCTTCACTGCAAATAAAAAGCAGAGACTGTAAGTGAATTCCGTATTAATATTTTAAAAAAAAGGAAAAGAAAGAGAAAACCAATCACTACTGCAAGCCTAGCATTACCTATCTTCACATTAAATTCCATGTCTTTTTCCACCAGCTCCTATTTTCAGGGTTTGAGGAAACAGTATTGTGATTTCTAATCCACAATACATGCTGTGTTCAGGATTGAGGGAGGATGAGTGAAAATCCAGCACTAAGTACAGCCTGTTTGCAACCACTAGTAATACTGGAAAAGCACAAGTGCAGAGGACCAATAGGAGGATACAATGGTTTAAGTCCACCCACAGGTACTTGCTGGATATTTTACTGGTTAAAAACCAGTATGCCTGCAGTGATGATATACATTTGGGCTCATCCGTGCAAATATGTTCCTCAAAGTCACCCTATGTGACACTGATGTCGTATGTGTGGGTACACATAGTCAAAATTTCTCCCTGTGTGGAAGATTCCAGTGAGCTTTACATTCCTTTTACATCTTAGAGGTCCTTACTCTGAACAGTATTTTGTTTTATTTTTGCATTTATCAGTAAGTATCAAATTATCTTAAAAGCTGCAGGTTACATGCAGAATAGAGATTCGAGCACTTAGAGACCTTACAGTACAAGGAAACAAAAAAGGCAAAAAAAGTGCCAAAGTGCCTTGTTAATTCAACATGAGAATTAGTGGATAGTCAAAGGAATTGGCACCCTTTGTAGTGTGGGAAGTAGAATCTTAATTAGGGATTCCCAGATCCCCCAGAAGTTCCCATAATTAATGCTTGTTATAGCTTCATGCATATAGTGGCAAAAAGCCAAATATATGGCTTTTGCATCTGCTATTTCAATGATGTCATATGCTAGTTTGTTCCAAACACTAAAGAAAGATTAGATACAGGGCCAAATAGAAGATTCTTTTCTTCTTTTAAGACTCAATTACTTGTTCTTGGATTCACTCAAACTATTTGCTACTCCTACCATTCATTTTTGGATGCATAATAGGCCAGTAGAGAGGGTTATATCGTTGAAATATGGATGTTTGTGAAACATGCACATTTATACACATATGACTACAAATACAGACTTGCTCACGTTTCTGTAGAATTATGATTCTTCAAGTGTATGTTCTATCTGTACTGCCACTGTAATACAGTAAATTGCCAGCTAACATTTGCATTCACATCAAATTCATTTGCATTATCTTTCATTTGAATGTTGTAGTAGCCTAACATAATCATTAACAAAGTAACTTCACCAATATTTTATTTTGAATTTAGATAACCAGTTACAATACACCAGTTTTCTACTCTAAGGCTCAGATATGCCAACTTTAGCTTAATATCTCATTCCCTGTAGGCATACATTACTCATTTCAGTTCAGTCACTGAGACTTTGTGTGACAACCTATAAAAAGCTCTACAATACTACGTGTTTGAATCTATTTGGTTCTTGATAGAGGCAGATCTGATGGAGAATTGTGGATCACAGTCTGACAACTTTCAAGAAGCATTTGGAGAACGCCCTTAAGATACATGGGGTAAATGTTGTGGTTGTCCTATGCAGGGAGAGGAGTTGGACTTGATGATCCTTGTGGGTTCCTTTCAGCTCAGGACTTTCTATAATCTACTGTTCTCATTTTTCATCACTACCCACCTATCATAAGATGTGAGATAAATTGTTTGCATGTGAAAACAGGAGATAGTTTATTAGGCTATGTAGTTGGGTGCCATTTGAGAATTACTGATTGTTTTTATGACTCCATACTTTATATGTTGGCATGTCAGGACGAGTAACTGAGAGCAGGATTTGTTTTTAAGCTATCCCCGGGAGAGTCATACCACTGACCATTTGCAAGATGCTGGGGCTGGGTTCATAAACATTTTTTGTCTGGTCTTGTTTGAGGTGGCATGTATTATACAAGACATCTGTGCAGGCTGGTAGGCCTCATACAGGAATCACAGAAAACCTATATTTTTTGAAACATTCGCTGGAGACCTAGAATGATAGCCTTTCTCAGACTGGACTAGTTAATTGTGTTTAGGTAGCTCAGAATTAGACCCTAGGTCTCCATAGACTCTACTGAGAATTTTAGCTACTCATTACACATTTAAGCATTAACTTATTGATACTGAAGTTTAGGTATTGTAATCTTGGGAGAGATCACATCCAGCGTATTTAATCTGTAGCCTGTGGTCAACTAGGCAGTGGAGATTAAGGGATTAATTTGGAAGATGCTTCTCTAAAAATAATCCTGCTCTATATCACATTGCTGCAGTTTCTGTTGATGTTTCCCTCCCAATAGCCCCTTTTTTTCCTGCAGAAGTACTCAAGGCAGACTCAGGTTGCCCAGGTCCCAATCTGACTTTGTATTTAAATCCAGTGTCAGAGTTGGCCAACTGTTTTCCTTTGTGTAGCTTTCCTGTTGCTGTCTCAGAGGAGACCTGTTTGAGATCAGTAGGTCTGTTGGACTAGTGTGCTTGCTGGTGATAAGGAGCTGGATTGTGTAATGCAGATTTGTCTGGCTAAGCAATTAGAAAAAGCTGGGAAGAGAAGGAGAGGAACTGAGGCCCAAGTGAGGACTGCATGCCATTTTGTTTCCTGTTGTTCAGCTCAATACTTTGACCCTTAGTGGACCTCTAGAGCCACCCTGCCCTCTGTATTTGTTCCATCTGTATTTTTCTTACAAAATTAACTTTAATTAAAATTTAATTATATTAGTGGTTTTATCATTTAAAAAAAAATCTTAATATTTAATGCACAAAACTGCAAGAATGGAGAAGAAGGGTATTGGTACTACAGGACCAGTATGCTTCTGGATAATGTAGCAGAAATGAAGACAGAAATGTATTAGAGGCCAGGAACTCTGGGAACAACAGGGAATGCTTCCTTTTCATTGACAATATCTGCTGCCCCCTGGACCATTGTCATGACTTTCATACCTTCTTGACATATGTTTTATTTCTTCCTTGGTAGTCCATCCTGTTGAGGATGAATGATTTTTTAATATAGCTGCCTAATTGAAAGCGTTAAATTCCAGCCTAAGTGGAAAACTGAATTCTGCCATGGGCTGTGAGGGCACTTCCCTAACATGGAAGGTATTTCTTCTGGGAACTGCATACATGTTCTGTGAGGACAAACTAGGCCCAGGTGTCTGTTATTTAACTCCTCTCCTCTCCTCCCCTGAGGAACCAATATCCATGAATTTGTCTAACAAGCTGCAAAGAGCTGTTTGAATAATTACTTGCTCAGAAAAAAAAATACTTACAAATTGTTCATAATTAGGACACTGATTCAGTTATACATCTGATAGATAATTTATGTACTTGTCAATGAAAGCAAACAATTAAAGCTTCTCCTAATACACAATTCCTTTTTTCCCCTCATGATGGTGTCACTAACAAGGAGCTTAGAACAGCAGGAGTGAGTCTGTACAGCAATCAGTTAGTCCTGAGGACTTCACAGAATCACAGAATCACAGAATAACCAGGTTGGAAGAGACCCACTGGATCGTCGAGTCCAACCATTCCCACCAATCCCTAAATCATGCCCCTAAGTACTTCATCCACCCTCACCTTAAACACCTCCAGGGACGGTGACTCAACCACCTCTGTGGGCAGACCATTCCAATGCCTAACCACCCTGTTCATGAAGAATTTTTTCCTAATCTCAAGCCTAAATCTCCCCTGGCGGAGCTTGAGGCCATTCTCTCTCGTCCTGTCCCCTGTCACTTGGGAGAAGAGGCCATCACCCTCCTCTCCACAACCTCCCTTCAGGTAGTTGTAGAGAGTAATAAGGTCTCCCATCAGCCTCCTCTTCTCCAGGCTAAACAGCCCCAGCTCTCCCAGTCGCTCCTCATAAGGCCTGTTCTCCAGCCCCTTCACCAGCTTTGTTGCTCTTCTCTGGACTCGCTCCAGAGCCTCAACATCCTTCTTGTGGTGAGGGGCCCAGAACTGAACACAGTACTCGAGGTGCGGTCTCACCAGTGCCGAGTACAGGGGGAGAATAACCTCCCTGGAGCTGCTGGTCACGCCGTTTCTGATACAAGCCAAGATGCCATTGGCCTTCTTGGCCACCTGGGCACACTGCTGGCTCATGTTCAGTCGGCTGTCAACCAACACCCCCAGGTCCTTCTCCTCTACACTAAATAAATTTTGTGGAGGCTTATTTGAGGAACGCCTAGTCTGGTCCATTTATGATTGGAGTGAATTAGTCCCACCGTTGGGACGCATATTCTGGTTATTTTCCCCTGAAAGCAAACAGGTTCATGTAAATTACTCTAATGTGAATGAAAACATGGTATGCAGGGGTAACCAGGAAATCAAAAGTGCACTCTGGATCCACCCAAAAGTGCTACTGTGGGTGCGTTCATGTTATAGTAGCATTCTGTCTCTTTTGGGTTTTTTTGATGTTGAAAACCAAGACCCAAATATATAATGATAATAAAAAATACAAATAGGTATTCTAAGTTTCCAAATCTGTAAAGGTTTTGTAAATACCTTGGAAGGCCGGTATGCTTGAAAATACACCTGACGGCTAGTGAGATGCTATGGAGATTGTTCATGTGTCTATGCTGCAGTCTCTCCTATAACATACCTAAACTGGGCGTAGTCAGTGACACCTGAGCATAGCCCCTGTTATGGCCAGTGTTTGGAAGCGGCTATTTACTCAGCTTGGTCTTTTGAAAGCCACACAGAGTTGTCTGCTGCTGTGGCATTACTGTCAGGATTTCCCAGATTTGGTGTTGGTGTGGCTGTATCTGTACAAGCTACAACTATGTACGGAATTGTGTGGAAATATGCACTATGTACACAAAATAAAACATGCTTGGACATTCAGGTAAATAGTCACTTGGGTGAACTCTGGTACTTGATGAAAATAATTTGTTAAATTCAAGAAAGACAAGTTTGTCACTGCATAGAGACAGAGATGGCTGGTATCTCATGACTGGTACCTGACTGTAAGATGTGGGTCCCCTCTGCCTCTGGCTGACTCTTTCTTTCCTTCTGTAAGCGTTTGGAAACAATTTGGTCATAGCTGGAAACAAGCCAGCGGTCTAGGTGGACCTTTGATCTTCCTCATTTGCCTTGTCTTTATTGCATGGTTCAGGTCATCTATTGCACCTTAGTGGTTTTGGATCAAGCCATCAGGGTTGCAGTTGCGCAGCTGAATAACGGCACTAAATTTTCGGAAATTTGCAGAGGACTATGATTGCACACAGTTCCAGTGAACCTGGGCACTGTATGATAACAAAGCTGTTTTCTTAGAGGTTTTAAAGGATTAAATGTAATAGTAGTGTTCACTGAAACAAAGTATAATAATCTTAGTTACTAAGAGCTCGATTAGGTGGCAGAAGCAGTGAGGAAGTTCACAGCACTTTCAGTGAAAAAAGGCTTTTGTATGGTTAGATGAATATCCTCTTGTCTTCTTTCACAAAAAGAAAGTTCGTGTTTTAAGATTGTTCTATACTGTTTCCATAAAGCTTCCTTAGTTATCTAGCTCCTTTGTTTTGCAGTGGTGTTTAATCACTTGGAGAAAATGCTTGTTGTATCATACACTCTTCAACCATGCATGTTATCCCTTAATTATATACAACTAAGCCCCTCTTGACTGTAAGACATGTTGTTTGTTGAAATGCTCTTACAAATCCATTTCCTTATCAGTTCTTTGCTGAACATTTACACAATAGGGTACTGTTTAAATATGAAAATAAACCTTTTTCAAAAAAATTGTTTGACCCACCCACCTGGCCTCCATCTGTGATTATTCTGTCTCTGCAATCTGTTGTCTGC
Organism: Clamator glandarius; assembly: GCA_033459285.1. Classification (NCBI taxonomy): domain Eukaryota; kingdom Metazoa; phylum Chordata; class Aves; order Cuculiformes; family Cuculidae; genus Clamator; species Clamator glandarius. The sequence goes on from JAUNZM010000170.1 coordinate 2,285,988, forward strand.
TTTTCCTCAGTGTGTTCTTTATCTTTTTGGATGGCTGCTATCTCTGAGCGCCTTTATTGCCCCTCCCTATTTTCTCTGTGCTTAGTAGAAAGTGACATTTTCAAATCATAAGGATCAGCCAGGCAGATATGATACACTCCCTGCTACAAGACACTCTTTTTCTCAGAGTATGCAATTAGTAAAGACAACTTCATTTCACAGTATCACAACTCATCCGGTACTATTTGGAATGAAAGCTTTGTGTGAATATGGGAAGTTTTGTTGTAAAAACTTGTACCAGATAAATCTGTCAGAGTTAGCAATGTTCTTTTCTTACTACGGACTTATTACAGCAAACCTAGAAAAAGTTTCTTTGTGTTTTATTCCAGCTGCATTTCATATCAGTGAATTACTATGGTAATTTTCTTTATATTTTTATTTTTATTATTTTTATTATTAAAGGGGAGCTATGTGTTTATAATCACTTAATAATCTGATACTCTAATCTTTAGATAAAGAGATTAAATCCATTTTATTTTGAAAGATTGCATTTAAATACTTACACAGACTATATTTCCAGTGTATGCACTGATAAAAATTTTATTGGCTTCAGTGAACCTAGAAGGCAATACCTTCTTAAAGAAATTAGAGTGTATTTTTTTTTTCCCTTCCAGAAGTACTTCTATTTCATTCTACTCCAAGCCAAATGTAACTGTGAAAAATAGTTGCTTTTTTGCATTAGTTTCTGCAAAAGCACCAGAACAGATTGATAGGCATGAGCATATTTTTCTGAGTAAGTAGGACAATCAACATTAAACATAGGAATATCTGAGACCAGGATATGCAACTGAAGTTATTTTTAGATTCTCTGGCACTGTTGTGCAGAAGTGGACTCATTTCTCTCTTGTGGATTCTTAGAAGCCGTTCTTTTGTTTGGATGGATTTGCCTGCTGTATAATGATGGCCTTGCAGAATGTGTTATAGAAATCTGTGAAAAATTTCTTCTGGATTGAGGCCTAAAATGGTAATGGTAGGACATTGTCCAAAGGAAACAAAAATGTGTTATTAAGTTATTTTTATTTAATTTCAATTGGAAAGCTTATAGAGACGCCTGCTTCTGTTCTATTTTGTGGGTAAGCCCTCCAGATTTATTTCTTGCCAGCCAATTATTAAGCACCATTAGAGTTAAATTAAACAATCCAATCAAGTTTATTGTCTCAAAGCTTCAGGAAGTCTACAGCAATAGATCAAATTGCTCTACTTCCTTTACAGAGAACTTTATCCTTGAACCATATGATCCAAGACTCCCATAAAAGGCCTTAGTTACCTCACTGGGGACAGACAATCTAATCAAAGAATTTGATAGATCTGAGGCCTTCATAGGAAACTCTCCCATTATATTTGTATCTGGACAGTTGTGGTAAGGCAGAGTTTTGGGGCATCAAGCAGGGCTCATTTGTGTGAAGAGTGTATCTATGTCATAAATATATTCAGTAAACTCTATAGTTCTATAGTTCTCACTATAGAAATGCAAGAAGCTACTCAGGTTATGTTTGGTAACTTGACCTTTAATTAGTGCATCAATTAAGCATTGCTGCTGAAAGAAGTGATTCCACTATTTCTGAGTCCCCTTCTCCTGCACTGTACCTTCACAGATATTTAGTGACTATAGAGAGAACCAGGTTGAGAAACCCATAAAACTAACACCACAAAGTTAGTTTTACAGTAGTACATCAGAAGGTTTTGTAAACAAGGCTCTAGTGACATGCAAATGATCATGTCAGTATAATAAAGTATTTATTGCAGTAGATTGCTGTTGGGGAATTCCTTTGTCAGCATAGGCAAGAATACATTCTATTTTGGACATCTGTGTTCAGCCATTGAACAAAACCAGGCTGGATGATTGTTCAGGTTTTGAGACAAGTGTTAGATGAACTACATGCCATCCTGCAAATGAAACCATGACCTGGTACCCTCAAGCTGGCCTGAGCCAATGCTGTCATAGAATCATAGAATCATAGAATAACCAGGTTGGAAGAGACCCACTGGATCATTGAGTCCAACCATTCCTATCGAACACTAAACCATGTCCCTTAGCACCTCGTCCACCCATGCCTTAAACACCTCCAGGGAAGGTGACTCAACCACTTCCTTGGGTAGCCTGTTCCAGTGCCTAATGACCATTTCTGTGAAAAAATTTTTCCTAATGTCCAGCCTAAATCTCCCCTTGCAGAGCTTGTGGCCATTTCCTCTCGTCCTGTCCCCTGTCACTTGGGAGAAGAGGCCAGCTCCCTCCTCTCTACAACCTCCCACCTATGTCTACCAAAGCAGGCAGGTCAATGTACGAACTCTCCTGGAAAGTCTCAGAGGGGCAGATCCAGTCTGCAGGCAGCCTGAGAAGCACTAATTTTTTTTTTCAAATTACTTTTATATTTTCAGAATGATTTATCAATTATTTTACTGTATTTTTATTTAGAAAACAAGCAAACCCTGAATACCCCCTGCCTTGATTTATGTTACTTTCATTACTGCTTGGAGCTTTTTTTGATGTATTTTGTTCTCTATAGAAACAACAGGAAACCTTCCCTAACATGCATTGGCAATCACTAAACCTGATTGTGAATTAAACACAACAGAGGCTTTATTTGTGTATCGACAAAACCTGTATGATGTCAGTGGAGTCAAGTCATAGGCTTGTCCCTGTCAAAAGTCCCTAGTGAACTCAGCAAGCTCAGTTTATTCTTTAAATTGCAACCCTCTATAAGGCAAAGTAGCTGCATCATAGACTAGAGGGATTTTTTTTTGTGTTTCATTGAGTTACACCCCAAAAATAGGCAAGCAAAAAATTTGAAAGAAAAAGCTCATGAAAACAATCTATTGGATTAATTTCACGAGTATTTTTTTTCTTTTCTTATTGCTTGAGTTGAGTTTTGTACAAGTTAAAACTAAACCAAACCAACAATAAAACAGATGAAGACATTAATACAAGAACATGACAAGTTTAGCATAACTGTTTTCCTACGTCTGTTCAGAAACAAAAGCAGCTCTTACACTGTAGTTTTCAGTGTCAGTTTCTTTTCGTTGCAGCAGTGTGTTATCTGCTGATGCATTTAAGGGGTGTGTTGTTCCACTCATTAGTTAGTGTATTTTCCTATCAGAACATCATAACTCCCATAACATAAATTGGTTTGTGGTCAGAGATTTGCTGAAATTTTAGTCACTGTAGATTTAATGGAAGTTTTTACTAAAAATTTTGAAAAAGCCATAATTCAATATTCCCAGGTCAGTAAAAGAAGAAAAAAGAAATCCAAACTCCAAAGATGTTGAAGCTTTAAGTAGATGAAGTACATTTTTCTATTAATTCTTCAGCTGACAGAGAACATTCTGATGGAGATGGTAAAATGTCTGCTGGTGACAAAACTCCAGGCATAGATTCATTTTTTTGTCATGAACCTACACCATGTCCCACAAAGCGTGGCATGTTTGCTCCCAATCTGACTGATCAGTCAAGCTATCACTCAGCTCTGCAGAAAAGGTACTTGAGCACCTTGCTAACCTAATCTTGATGGAAGGGCATGGTGGAAGAAAGAAAAAAAAAAAGAGGAAAATAATAAACAGGAAAGCCAGAATATATTTTCTCTTTTCTTTTCTCTAACCCACCTTTCACTTTTGAACTCTATTCAGTAATAACAGTGTTGTGTCTGTTTGCTTTTTTTTTGTCTTTGTATCTCTCCCATGTTAATTTCCCCCAGATTTTCATGGTGGCTTTATATGTGTGTTTATATGTGCCCAAGGCCTTTCAAACTTCAAAAATGTAGAGAAACTTTATGTCACAGCCTCAATGCACAACTTTTAACTTACGCAGTTAATTAATTCTGCTCAGACTGTGCTAGAGTTTGTTTAATTGCTATTTAAATATAGTCTTTTATGTACTTATTCAGAATCATTAGAAACGTGGAATAGTTTGGGTTGGAAGGAACTTTAAAGATCATCAATTTCTAACCCCCCTGCCATGGGCAGGGACACCTCCCACTAGATCAGGCTACCCAAGGCCCCGTCGAACCAGGCCTTGAACACTTCTGGGGTGGGGGGGTATCCATACCTTCCTTGGCCAGGCTGGTCCAGGGGCTCACCATCCTCATCATGAAGAATTTCTTCCTAATGTCTAATCTAAATCTTCCCCTCTCCAATTTATAGCCATTTCTCCTCATCCTGTCAATACATGCTTTGTAAAAAGTCCCTCTTCAGCTTTCTTGTAGCCCCCTTCAGGTACTGGAAGGCAGTTATACGGTCTCCCTAGAGCCTGCTCTTTTCCAGTCTGAACAACCCCAACTCTCTCAGCCTGTCCTCATAGCAGAGCTGCTGCAGCACCTCTAAGGATTCCAGAACTGGGCAAAATACTCCAGATGATGTCTCACAAGAGAGGAGTATTAGGGGAAGAATCACCTCCCTTGACTGGCTGGCCACAATACTTTTGATGCAACCCAGGATACAGACGGTCTTCTGGCCTGTAAGTGCGTGTTGCCAGCTCACGTTGAGCTTCTCATCAGTCAACACCCCTATGTCCTTCTCTGCAGCGCTGCTCCTAATCATGTAATTCCCCATCCTGTATTGAAACTGTGGATTACCCTGACTCAGGGGTAGGACCTTGCACCTGACCTTGTTGAACCTCACGATATTTGCACAGTTCCACTTCACTAACTTGTCCATTTCTCTCTGTATGACATCCCATCATTCCAGTATGGCAACTGTATCATTCAGCTTGGTGTCATTGGCAAATGTGCTGAGGGTGCACTCAATATCGCTGTCGATATTATCAGTGAAGATACTAAACAGCACTGGCCCCAGTATAGACTCCTGAGGGACACCACTTGTCAGAGATCTCCATCTGGACATCGAGCTATTGACCACTACTCTCTCATCCAACCAATTTCTTATCCACCAAAGTGTCCACCCATCAAATCTCTCCAGTTTAGGAAGAAGGATGTTGTGGGGGACCTTTACAGAAGTTACAGGCTTTACAGAAGTCCAGATCAATCACATCCATTGCTTTACCCATGTCCATTGCTGTGGCTGCCCCATCATAGAAAGCCACTAGGTTGGTTAGTCAGATCGTGCCCTTGATGAAGCTGTGCTGGCTGCCAATAATCATCTCCCCATCCTCCATGTGCTTTAGCATAGCTTCTAGAAGGATCTGTTCCATAATCTTCCCACACACAGAGGCGAGGTTGACAGGTTGGTAATTCCCAGGGTCATCTTTTCTACCCTTTTTAAAAATGGGCACAATGTTGCCCTTCCTCTAGTCACCAGGGACTTCTCCTGATTGCCGTGACTTTTCCAATATCACAGAGATGGGCTTGGTGACCACACTGGCTAATTCCCTTAGGACTCTGGGATGCATCTCATCAGGTCCCATAGACTTAGAAATGTTCAGGTTCCTCATGTGGTCACAAACCTTATCCTCCTCTACAGTGGGAGGGGCTTTACACCCCTGGTCACTATCTTGTTGTCCTATGACCCGGGAGGGATGAGGAGAGTGGTTGTCAGTGACGACTGAGGCAAAAAGGTTGTTAGGAAGCTCAGCCTTCTCCTCATCTGTTGATACGAGGTTACCACTTTTATTCATCAGTTAGGGTACGCTTTCTCTCACCTTCCTTTTCTGATTGACATACCCATCTAGTGGCTTCACTTCCCTTGCCAAGTTCAACTCCAGCTGCCCCTTAGCCTTCCTGACCCCATTCCTACACAAGCAGGCAGTGTCCCTATACACTTCCCAGTATACCTGTCCCTACTTAACACTGCCTGTGCAGTTCCCTCTTGTTCTTGCCAGCAGGTCTCCACTCAGCCACACTGGTCTTTTCCCTTTCCTGCCTGATTTCCTATATTTGTAGCACTCTTGTGCTTTATGGAAAGCATTCTGGAATATTTGCCAGCTCTGTTCTGCTCCCTTGTCCCTGAGGACCATGTCCCAGGGGGTTCTACTGACTAACTCCTTGAGGAGGTGAAAGTCTGCTTTCCTGAAATTTAGGGTCCTAACTAGATTCAAAGTAGTTTTGCTGTTACAATATAGTGACAAAGGGTATTCTTTGATTTGTGGGATGTATTCTTCAAACTGATTATTTTGTCCTTGTGTATAAATTTGCAGGAAAACACTGGAGAGTATTTCTTCATACCTGTATTTCTTTGCAGCTAGGAGAGTTAGAGAGGCACACCTGATGACACACTCAATAATTTCTTAAGCGCATTTGTAAAAAGGTAGAGACTTAATTTGGTGGAAAAATCTGAATAATGTACTATTACTTAGCAAACATTCTATTTCTGTATCTCTGTGTGAAGAGCGGTATGTGAACCTCTCTTTCAAAAGACATTAGCAGGACTTTGGACAACAAGGGCATATTAGGCATGGGGAATGAATAAGAGGTCTGAGACATTCCTGACAGGCAACAGCAAGCATTCGCTGGGTGATGGCTTGCAGCCACAGGACAACCCTATTTAGATATGTCATTCACACTACAGCTGAGGCTCCATTAAGAGTCTTAAGTTTACTCTGGCTAAACATACAACATAATTCTTTGGCTGAAGCATGAAGAATCTTTAGATGCTATTGCAGTTTAAAAATCAAGCTATAATAAACATCTTTTTCAGCTAGACGTTTATCATTACATAGTAGTTAGAAAAATAAAATGCCATAGTCTAAGCTTTGAATAAAACAACATATATTAGGTGCCAGAGAAGGCGTAACAGATGCCATCTCTCACAATAAAAGTAATTTACAGTTTCAAACATAGTCATGACTTGAACATACACAAATTATTGGAAAGGGGGATAAAAGGTTATAAAGTTTCCGTTTGTTACTATATTTCTTATGTCTAATATTTCACAGTGAAATCCATATTTGGAAAATATTTGTTATGTTCTGCTTTCAGTTTATCTAAACTTTTCAGATGAGTTGGCTAAAAAGTAGCTGTGGCTGATGTGATCTACCAGCCAAGAATCTTATAAGAGGACACCACTTCCTCCCCTCCTCCAATTATTTTCAAAATTTGATTTTTGATACTGTGGAAGATTAAACATTTTGTATTTCTAGTGTCACCAATGCCAAATTGTCATATGTTTGTAGCAGGTTAATACAGAAGGTGGTTGACAAATCTTGCTATAATCACTACCCCATGTTGTTTTCATCCTCCTTGTCTGCTGCTCATTTTGCATTGTGAAAAACCCTAATATATCAGTGACAGGAGGTCTGGATTTGTGGCTGACTTCTATAATTACTCCCACTGAGGCACTGTCAATAGGATTAAAATAAAGATTCTGGACCTGTCCATCGTAGATGAGGTCAGCAACACTAGCAGTAGGAGTGCCGTTTCTGCAAGCTGTGCTTTCAGTCCTGAGTTATGGAACCACAGACATTAATATGAAACAAATATTTAAAAGCTGTAATGGAGAAAGACCAGCCTTTTTTCTCCATTAGCTAAAATATCCATCTGTAATAAATAATCTAACAGCATCCATCTATGTCCTGACTGTACATAGTGTATATTAATTCTCATATGTATCAGAGCCCCAGAGAGTTTCAATTACAGATCAATTCATTTTGCATTTTATAATTAATAAAGTCTTTGCAGCTGCATAACTTCATCCAGGAAACATCTGCACAAACTCCTTTTGTATACATAATTTCTATGAAAAGGAGGTAAGTTGAATTGTCTTCAATGTTTGCAGGCTTGGGGAGGGTAGAAAGGTAGGAAGTTGATTAGGATAATGCAAAACAAATCACAAGCATGGAGGCTTATGTCCACACAGATATAAATGAAATTCTAGCCACCACCTGTAAGAAAAAGATACACTGTATAGGGACACTTTAATGTATAATCAACTTATTTTATTCAAGTCAGGAGGAGGGAGGAAGCCAAGGGAAAACCTGAGTTCTCCCAGTGTGGGTAGTATTTTGTGGGTTTCGGTGGGACCGACTGTTGCTGCAAGTTCCTAACTAATACGCTGTTGTTGAAACTCTGTGATTACTTGTTTGCCATAATTTGACACTGACTGTGAAAAAGTATAATTTTTTAAAATATTAGTTTCATATTCTTCAGTGTGCATGAAACTATGGTATGTACAGCACTAGAACTTACTCATGGTGGCAAACTCTGGGAATGACGAACAAACGAGAGTAAACAGATAAGCTGTTTTGCTCTGCTAGCACTGTATGTTATCTTTATTTTTCTCACCTCTCACCAGTCTACTTTTTATAATGGGATCAAACAGTGTTTAGTGCAGTCACCTCCTTGCGACTCATTGTTTCATTATTTTCATATAAACTCAAAATTTATTATCAAAAGCCATGTTCAATCAAGTGTCTAACATGCTGAACCAATTGTGTGCCTTTTCAGTGTTAAACTCATACTCAACCTGGAAGCCTTGCACTTCTACAAATGGAGATTTCTTTTATTTAATTTATTTGTGTTATTGTAGTAGCAAATAATTTTCTTGATTAATGTGCCACTGCCCTACAACTGTTTACTTGTTCTCCTTTGGTTATATAAACATCAACTGTTACACATCACTCATAACCCTCACCATATTTCCATCAACCCTCTCAATTTAAGTTCCCTTATTCTCCTAGAAGCAAAATGAATCTCCCTAGTGTTTATAGTAGAAAAGATTAGATAAAAATGAATAGTATTTAGCATGCTCCTTTTTTCCTTTTTCCTGTCCCACAAGTGAGACTCTAGACTTCTGTTTGCTTCTCTCTACATCTGCCTTTATTCCCCTTTCCAGAGTTTCTTGGAATTTTTTTGTAATAAACATGATAAGAAAAATATGCATAATTTGATCTCTACCATGCCAGTAAGGCATGTGATGAGCACACAGCACAGAAGCTGCTATTTTTCTATATAAGCTGCATTCAGTATTTCTAGTTACAACAGCTAATGCCTTGTTTTGCCAGAGATGTGGCATCATAGTTCTTAGTAGCGTGTGTTAATTCCTCAGTATTTACTTGTGGCTTTGCAATATTCCATTATTTACTTTTATTTGTATAGGCCCTTAAATGATACCAAACACATTGAGTCAAGTTGTTTGTGATTGCACTGACTGTGGTGGCACATAATAAAAGTACTTGAATGGGTATTGTGCACTAACGCTGCGACCTTGTCCAGCCATGTGCTGACCCTGCTGTCACAATATGTGCTTTTTACAGCTAAGATCCGCTGGATGTACAAGAAAAAAGCAAATTAGCCCAAGCCAAGAAGGACTGTTAGTGTCCACTTCACCAGGGTCTTTCGTTGTATACAGACAGAATACTATACCAGGTTATCTAGGGCTTCCAGGCAAGGAAGTTTAAACATGAAACAACAATGCTCCACTCAGTTTCAAACCATTGCTCCATGGCATAAAGACGCTCTCTCATCTGAGGGCTGCTTGCATCGTCTTTGTATTTCGCACTGGAGTTCTGCCAGCTTTCTAACAAGAGAATCCTCTTTGGTTTGAAGAGGAGGTGGGAAGATTTCCTCTGAGGAGCAGCCAGGGCTATTGCAGACACCTACGTAAATCCAAGGGACTGCAGCTCTTGGGCGGGGGTGGTAGTGTCACTGATGGTCAGTCCATAATGACTTTGAGGCTTAGATATTAATCAAATACTTGTGCCTTGACTGAAGCATAGCCTTCTTCAGTATTTATTGTTGATTTTGTAGTGCATGGGGAAAGAATTAGTAACTAATTTTTGTATTATTTGAAGACTGGTTTAAGTGTGCCTGGTAGGTATTATCTATGCCTTTGTCCTGTCAGTAAAGTTGGCTGGTGTTGGTACGAAAACCCTTCCTGGAACGGATAAGATGTTGGAACAGCTGTTTGAACAAAATGGAAACTTCATCTGGGATGAGCTGTTCTATTAAATTAGCAACTGTAAATGACACATCACAGTAAATGGCAGTGTATTTATTTTGTGCTGGCTTTCTTCCCTTCTCTGCCCACTCCTCCTCTTTTCCAGTATCCCAGAAGCCCTTCATTAGCAGCACTGCTCCTGGATTTTAACTTGCTTGAGGAACATGAGATGAGTTCACATTTTACTCAGATCAACAACCATGAAGGTTATGGTTACAATGTCAGAGTGCTGCCTTGCCACTTACGCTCTCCCGCATATCTCCATTCATATATACGTAGACTTATATATGTATAGACTCCTTTTGTAGGGAAGAAGAGCTGCTGATGAGTACTGTCCTGCACTAATGAGTTTTAATATTAAAAGGGATATGATCAGAGGCAATTTGGGTTGCCTCAAGCTTTGCCATAAGATACTTCAATGAAACAGTACCTGTATTTATCACCTTTAGATTTGGATGTACTGGATGCAGCTCGCAGTATGTTTGGCTAATGTGTTTTTGGGTTTTCTTTGATTAGCATTTTTTAAAGGTTGCTTATGTACGTAGTGGCAGTGTGGATTTTATACCACCTGCCCCTGTGATCTTAAAAATATTACATAAGGAACTAAATTTGGTCAAATGGGTTTATTTAAAATAGTGTACAACAAACCAATGTATTTAAAATACTTGTAATATAAAAGGTCACCATGGCAATTTGGCAAGTTAGGACAAAATGAGGGTAAAAAAGGAGTCAAAAGAGTATTTTTGGATGTTTTTTCCCATCTATGACCTGTAATAGCTCACTGGTGAGTTATCACACCTTATAAGAGGTCCATGCAACACTCAGTCTTGGTTGAGTTTTTAGTTGTAAGTTTCTCAGCAAGAATAATAATGTATAAAAACAGATAAAGATTCATAGCCTACAATTTTTGAACAATAAAGGTATTCCACCGCTAGGCTGAAAAAAACAAATTTAAATAAATTAATAAAAATGGGAAAATAATTTAATCATATTCCTACAATGAGTATTTTTCATTATGATATGTACCCCTGTGTACCCCTCACTCTAAAGAACTATTAAATTTTTAAAAATTCTTTTTAAAAGTGCTATTTTCGTACAGATAAAATTTTCAATGCTGGAATATTCTGCCCCTTGTATTTATGGGGTATACAAGGCATGACTATTACATGTTATCACAAGCCTCTTACTGGAGAAAAAGCCAATGGAATATTAGTATTGTATGAGTGCCTAAACCTGCTGCCTATGATATGTTTTGTGGGAGAGTAAGTGGCTTTCAGTCACATAAACTAGTCACAGACATTCAGATCCTTTGAACTCTAATGAAGTGCACACTTACTTTAAATAGTAAGTGACTAAGCATATAAATGTCTTGATCAAGTCTTATAAAAAAAAAGAACATTTTTTTTTGTTTAAGTTTTGTTATTTCTATCTGAAATCTCTCATACCCTCTGCATCTTTGCTTTGTAATGTTCCCTGCTGAGAAGGACAGACTGGAAGCACAGTAGGGATCTTTGGCTTTTAAGTTGCTCTTTGCTTTACTGAGGGCTGCGTTCTGGATACCTGGTGAATTTACCCAGTGTTTTGTTTGGTGTGAGAAGAATATGACTATTTAAGAGAGGCAGGAAACCATTATTTGGTAAATTTAGCTGCATTTCAATTGCACTTAGAGAAAGAGCAGACAGAAGCTTAAATACATGTGTTAGAGTACATGCATACAAAGCAATTCAGCTTTTGTACTCTTTGGCCAGGAAATTCTGAAACACTCTTTAATTAAAGCGTAAAGGCATAATTCTGAGTTAAATTTGCCACAACTATGAAGTCATGTGTCACGTTTATCCGAAGTGTTTCTCCAAAATTCTTTCTGTCCATTTTTCTAAATAGCAGCTACTGTGGTAGAACCAAATTATAGAATGCTTTACAAACAGGGATAGATTTTCTTCTTATGCAAACTAATGCCCCTTTGTCAAAGTCAAAGAATACAGAGTTTGCATACTAATTGTCTCTGCCAGGTGATTCAGCTTCCATGCACTGAGTTTTTCCGCATAAACTAAATGTTAAGAAAATTTCTGTTCTTTAGGCATTTTTTTTTCTTTTGAAAGTTAGTACCTTGATAGAGAATAACAGGGACAGAATTTCCTATGATTCTATACTGTTCTGATACACTACTGATTTACCTAATTCATCCACTTTAATCTACTATTATCTTAAGTATTACCGCTATTTTTTCCCCTCAGTGCATGACATCCGTCAGATTAAAAGTCATGCTGGTGTAGCTACTGAGGGTCCAGTCCAGAGGCTATTAAAGTCAAAGGCACTTCTCACTGCCTTCAGTGAGATTTAGATAAAGCTTATTGTTTTCATGCTCTTTCTATCACTGCAGTACCAGATAAATGAAATTACTGTTCCAAATATCAGTGACTTTGGATACTTTGCATTTCCGTTCTGAGAAGATATCCAAGCAAATATGAATATAACCAAAGTAAATTCTCTCTTTCTGAATTCAGAATGACTATTTAACTAGCTTTAGTATTTTGATACCCAATACTAAATTTCACCCACTGTCCCTTTTCTTTGCGTACAGGTGACAGCTTAAAAAGGTTAAACTGTCTGTTAGGGTTGAAAAAAGGAATAAAATAGTCTCTGCATTATTAGAAAGTTCTGGAGGACTTTTGTGCTCTGTTTTTCATGTTAGCAATATTTGCTAATTTGCTCATAATCTCAGTGTTGAAATGGACTCTTAATCTGTTCCGGTTTTAGCATTGTCCTGTTTCCACTTCCTCTCCTTCTCCTATTTTATATAGCTCTCATAGTTTATCCATTCTTAAGCTGGCTTTTTAGATTGCGGTTCTCTGCTTGGAATTGTCCTTACAGATGTGTCTTATGGGTGTTTCTGCTTTGGGAACTGTGGTAGTACTTGAAAGCAGTATTTCTAAACATCAGTTTTGGAAAACAGTGCATTTACTTCCTCGGATTCACAGCAGGCAAACCAAAGTATGGAATGATCTTGTATTCCTATTTCCAATTATCTACCTTTTAACTTGCCCTTAAATGTAAATTCATTTCAGCTTAGTTGTCTCTCCCTGTGAAAACTGATATGCTCGCTACCCTCCTCCCTTTCTAGTTGCTCAAACCAGCATTGTCTGTCCAACAAGTGTTCATGCCTCATTTTTTCCTCATGATAAGATTTCACTGGTGTGTTACAGCTTCTTTGTGTTTCACAGAGCAGGGAAGAGTAACCTTTACTCCAATAATTCCAAATCAACTAGTTTTGGTACCAGAAACACTTAAGTGGCCTTAGAGTAGAGCATCTCCACACTGTTTTCCCCCTTTTTTTAGGCCTATTGCAGGCATCCAGCTGTTTCTCATCATTATTATATTCTCCTTTGGTGAAAAGCAGATGCTCATTCTACTTCTGTGGCACTGTGTTAAATATTGTACTGCCAACTGCTGAAGTATTTGTAGGATGTGCCTAATCTCCTAAAAATCCCACAAAATCATTAACATCATCAGCTGAAGTTAAAAAAAAAAATGTGAGTGTGATATCCAGGGAAGTTATTCTCCCTCTATACTCGGCACTGGTGAGACCCCATTTTGAATCCTGTGTTCAGTTCCGGGCCCCTCACCACAAGAAGGATGTTGAGGCTCTGGAGCGAGTCCAGAGAAGAGCAGTGAAGCTGGTGAGGGGGCTGGAGGCCTTATGAGGAACAGTTGAGAGAGCTGGGGTTGTTTAGCCTTGAGAAGAGGAGGCTGAGGGGAGACCTCATTGCTCTCTACAACTACCTGAGGGGAGGTTGTGGAGAGGAGGGTGCTGGCCTCTTCTGCCAAGTGACAGGGGACAGGACGAGTGGGAATGGCCTCAAGCTCTGCCAGGGGAGGTTCAGGCTTGACATCAGGAAAAAAAATTTTCACGGAAAGGGTCATTGGGCACTGACAGAGGCTGCCCAGGGAGGTAGTTGAGTCACTATCCCTGGAGGTGTTTAAGGCGCGGGTGGATGAGGTGCCGAGGGACATGGTTTAGTGATTGATAGGAAAAGTTGGACTCAATGGTCCTGTGGGTCTTTTCCAGCCTAGTGATTCTGTGATTCTGTGCACCAACATAACAGAGTGGGTAGTTGACAGTTACAGGAATGTGTACCTTGTATGTCAGAGACAAAAAAAATCAGAAATGTACTCCATGAAAATCTAAACTTTAATTTGTTTTGCTCTGCCTTAGCTTGTGGTCGTGGGTTCTACAAATCCTCCTCACAAGATCTGCAGTGCTCCCGCTGCCCTAATCACAGCTTCTCTGACAAGGAAGGATCTTCAAGATGTGATTGTGAAGATAGCTATTATAGAGCACCTTCTGATCCACCATACGTCGCATGCACAAGTGAGTCAGTCATGAATTTAATGGTAAAGGACATTGCTTAACCAACCAGGTACAGCTACTTGTACCTAGTAGTTTTGCTTGGCTTTTCCTGTATTTGAAAAGTACATTAACCACTGTAAATGAAATTGAAGGACAAAGGGGAAAAAAAGTTGGCAGTGTATATTGGCACAAATATAATTTTCAAGTTTGCTTGATGTAACATTAGAAAATGTTGCATGTCAGGTTAACTGTTTCACTTATTGTAATAGGTAGAATGCAGGCATGGTTTTCCCATGATTGTAAAATTGTTGTAGACAATGTGCTTTATGTGATGTAATACCAAAGTGAATAATATGAAAAATGAAAAGTAACCTCTACACATGTGAGCTTTGATTGAAGTGTAATTTGATCTGGCTTAACCTTCTAACTGCAAATAGGCTAGCCTACACAGATTAGAGGTTCAAATAGTGGAAGTCTCTTAAATCCAAAGCAGCACCAAATATTTCAGTAAATCATATCAGACATAATATTAAAGGACAAGATACATTTGGCACCATATGTTTTGAAGAGATGAACAAATCCTGTACTTGGGAAAACCATAAAACGCAGCTTTTAAGGTACATTAACCAATCCTTTTAATTGCACAGAACAGAAACGGCTAAAGTCAGTTACAGTAAACATACAGGCAATTGTTATTCTGATGCCTTAATGGAAAATAAATAAAGCTTTTGCGGAGTGAGTTCAAGGAAGCTCTTCTGCAGCTCATGCTAAAAACAGTGAAATGTTTCTGTGAAGGAAAAATGCTTCAACTGTTTTCTCTCTCAGTAATTAAAATTCTAAGTGCGTGTCCCACTGTGGTTCTGTGCAATCACCCTGGACTTTTTTTGTGTGTTATGTAGGACCTCCATCAGCACCACAGAACCTCATTTTCAATATCAACCAGACTACCGTGAGTTTGGAGTGGAGTCCTCCTGCTGATAACGGGGGGAGAAATGATGTGACCTACCGCATTTTGTGCAAGAGGTGCAGCTGGGAGCAAGGTGAATGTGTTCCCTGTGGGAGTAACATTGGATATATGCCCCAGCAAACTGGATTAGTAGATAACTATGTCACTGTCGTGGACCTGCTAGCTCATGCTAACTACACATTTGAAGTTGAAGCTGTGAATGGTGTTTCAGACTTGAGTCGTTCCCAGAGGCTTTTTGCAGCTGTCAGTATTACCACCGGTCAAGCAGGTAAGTGTTGGTCATTTATGAATCTCAGCACTGTGAGACTGAGAGAAATTGGGAACATGCAAACTACAGATGCAGTAAATCAGCAGCATGTTTGTGTGTCCTGGCTCATTAATCTTTTCACTTTGCCAACTAGTTAGTCTGAGCTTATACTATTTTATCTTAACCTGTCCTGTTTCTTGGCCTGAACGTTGCTTTTAGAAAGCATTCGTTAAACACTTGAAGAAGACATACAGCTTTATTTTTAAATAGATTTTCTGAACTCTGCAACTTTTTTTTTTTTCTTCTTACGTCATTGTAGCTCATTCTCTAGTATTTGAAGATAAAAATGTTGATGTTACAGCCCTATGCAGGCTTCCATTCTGAATTTTTTAAAACTTATGGGAGTCCTAAGTCCCTGGAAGATGGTATGGATATCTAATGCTGGTTTTAGTGTTAATGTTTTCCCTCAGGATAATGTTTCTAATTTATCTTATATTTCCAGATATTTGATCATGAGATTTAGTGAGAATGTGATGATTATTCTTTGTTTCTTCTACTTACCATAATCTGACAGGTGAAATGTCAGGGAAAATAAAATCAAACTAGCGTGTTGCCCCAGGGGAAAAAGGGGCTTTAGTCATCTGCATGCTGAATGAGGGGAAAAAAAAAAGAATTCTGATTTAGGTTTCTGAAATGGTAGGTTGCCTGTTGAAAAAAAATTATAGGCCTCTGAATCTACAATGGCATACTGTGAGCTTTAAGAGAAGATAGTAAAATTAACCTTTTATACATTGAACAAAAGATCTTAAACCAAACATTAATTGCAAGATCTGGCTTCCAAAGTAAGAACTTGCAGAAAAAACAAGAAGAGAATAACTGACGCTTGCTGTAAGAACAGCTAACCAGTGTTTTAAAGGATACTTCATACTTACATTTATGGAGGAGATATTAATGACTCTGATCAAGCTATTCTTTTTTAGGGCAGTAGAAATTATCCCCTGCACTAAAGGTTTGAACTGAGGACAAATCTCACCATGCAGGGACAATGAAGAAGAAGGAAAATCTAGTTATTTTCTGGTCCACAGATGGTTATCTCAAAAAAAAAAAAAAAGGAAATGAAAAAAGACAAGAAATTTGCTTCAAACCCTTCTCTCCCTCCCCACAAGCCTAGGATGGTTTATATATCTGTTAAATTTAGGCTGGAATATCTAAGGGGTGTTTAATTTCCCCATAGTACTTTCCTGGGTACCAAATGCACATTTTATATTATTTTAGAACCATCCCTGTGACTGAAAGAATTGATCTCTGTGTTCAGTTGTAGGAATTCATGAAATTTTAGGCACAGAGAACTTATCCTGAAACTATATTTGCACTACAGATTGTATTATTTTGGCACCTTAATTTTGATCTTTGAAATAATTGTCTATAATTCTCAAAAACATGCACAGATGGACAGTGTTCTGCTCTCTGTAGATGTCTATTCAGAACTACAACCTGAAGAAGGGGTTTGGGACTTTTTCCTGTTTACCTAAATTGAATTGGCTTTAATTATGTGCTTTGATGGTTCAATGGCACACAGGGTAAAAGAAAGAGACAGCACAATTTGGTGGGTAGTATTATGTCTCACAAAGATGAAAAAGCCTTAATCAGAAATTTGTTGTGTCATGCCCAAGATAAATCATTGTAGTTATTTTTTTGTGTTCTTATAGTCATACATTTACAGTGATTTTAAGGCCAGAAGACAATGGTTATTCTGTTTTAGCCCATAAGTAACTCAAGCTATGTCGTTTTATAAAATGATCCTTGCATCAAGCCCAGAGATGTTAGTGAAACTATAGATTGCATATATGTTAGAGACAACATCTAGGTATTACCTAGTGATTTCAGGTAATGGAAAAACTTTCACCCTCCTAGGTAAGTTTTTTAAGAGCATGCAGCAGGAAGTAGGAGACCTGACTCTATTCCTTCCCTGCTTTCCAGTTTGCTGTGGGATTATGCACAAGCAAGCATTTCCCAGTGCTACAGAATCTAATACTTTCACTGTTGAGAGAAAGGGTACTTGTACAACTGACGCTTTGTCTGTTTAGCACTTCTGAATATCAGGTTTTAAAGGCTTCCAGTTGAGCATCTAAAAGGAACGTACATAGGAAATAGATTTTTTTGGGAAGAAAAATGGCTTTAAGCCCTCTTTGTTGCAGTTTTCTCTGTCTATGAAATGAAGGTAACCCTTACCTTTCCTTACCAAGCTATTCTAAATTTTCTGATAAAAAATTCCATATAAATGCAGAATTTTTTTTCACCTGAAATACAAAAGTCTTGTTAAGGAAAAAAACAGGCTTTCAGAACAAATGTATTCACCAACAGGAAAGACATTTTTTACATTATTTTTGCAACAGCATGTTTTGGATCCTAATACTGATTTCTTTGGTTTCTCAAGGAGGAAAATATTTTAGATGGAACAGATTGATGACTATAATTGAACAGAAAGAGACTGGTTGCTCAAAGGAGACTGTTATGCTTCTATGCTTCTATTTTATTTTACCATGGAGAGAAAGAAAATGTTGGATTTATTTATAGCCAAGTAAACTAGGATTCATGCAGCTCTCATTTGTTACTGTATGACTGTTCTATACTTTTGGCAAAAATGACTTTTTCTATGCCCATATTGCTTTTCATGTGTGTAAATGTGTCTAACTAAACCTTCTTCACATGTTATTATGCTAGCACAATAGGTGGCTATATATAATTACTGGGTTCATCGGCTGCACAGAGCCTTGCAGCGAGATTTTTCCTTTGTAGTTTTGGTCTAATTGAATTGATCCTTTGTGGCCATGTTCACAAAATTCAAATTATTGTGTAATGGTAACAGGAAATTATTGATAAAAGAATGGGGTTATGGAGTACATTCAGTGTTCCTTCACCCACCTCAGCTTCTGATGAGACAAAGAGAGCATGTCACAGAAAAGAACCAGGTGATTGATAAAAAACTATTTGTTTTTGTGGAAATAACACAATAAAATGACTGCAAGTGGGTGGGTAGCATTTCACATTGCTCACATATATACATGTGACACATCTCTATTAATTTCTTGTGTTAAAAAGACTTTGTGAGTAGGTTATCAGTTATCATATGGCATTTTTTTTTTTTATGTTACAGCCAAGAACTATGAGGCTTTTTATTTTGCTTTGTTTTTTCTTTGACAAAAGCATGAAAGCACTGAGCTAGAATCTGAGGTAAAAGATTAAGTGCACTAAGTCCCTCAGGAGTAAAACATCTTGTTTCATATCTTGCCTATCCAGCATCATATAAAGAATACACTATGTAATCCCAATATTGCAAGCTGATCTATGTGAACCCCTGCATCCTCATAGAATTCACATTTAAATGTGACTAAGCTCCACTTACAATAGGTGAATGTACTGAAGAGCTGCAGCTGGCAAACAGCTGACAACACTGCCTTTGCAAGCTTAGTTGCAAGAATGGGTGTTTACCAACGGTAAAATTTACCAGTTCTCTAAGAAGACATTCACCTTTCAGTGGTACTTTCCTTTTGGTTCATCAAATTCCTTTTCAAATTCTACTTTTTTCCTTACAACGCTCAAAAGTTTAATGGAATCAGGTTAGGTTTCATAGCAGATGAATATTTGTTGGATTTTGGTATTTTTGCACTTTCAAACCTTTGAAAAAAAGTGTCAATAACAATTAGATATTTTTTCTGGTGACACTTTTGCAAAAATAGTGTGTTTTTAAGACTTATCTTGTCACATTCTTTACTCTGGATTAGACAATTGACTGATCTCTGATAAAGGGTGATAATCACCCAACCTAATCTGACTTTGAGAAAACTTAAGATAGGTTGGATGAATCCCAACATTTATCAAGGTTTGAGAAAATTTAAGTATTTGTCCTGAGCCAGTTTGAATTGTCTATATAGTCATTGGAAAGAAAAAATCATATCCAAGGGGAAATCATCATGACTTATCACTGTAGCCAAACATGAAAAACAAAAATTAAAATGTAATACCAATCAGTGTTCCCAAATGCACTTGCTGTTCTGTATGCAGGGAGCATGCGCTAATGCTTGCTGCTTCTTCTCAGCAAGAGCAAGGTGCCCCACAGCACTCATAGGTCATGCTGTGCTTTCAGATGCACTTAATAGTGACAATTTGAAGTGGTTAAAGAACCCTAATTTACTTCCATAATCAAGGCTTACTCTTAAAAACATTTTTAGTAACAATTCATTTTGTATATGTTGATTTACTTTTCCTTTTTTTCACATCTTAGAGTTCAATTTTCAGACCTTTTCCTACAGAATCAAAATCCCAAAATTCAGAGTTTAAAACACGGGAGACACTTTGCATTCTTCCTCACTCTACATTCTTCTTTTGTTATAGCTGCTAATAATTTCTCTCTTTTTTTGCTTCTCTTTGCATTTTCCCCAGCTCTCAGTTATGTCTCCTCATTTTTTAAAGTCTCTTCTTTCATCGCCTCTGCACTGTTGACCATCTCTTTGTTTCCTGTTCCCTGTCAGTCTCACTTAAACCTAACTGTTTTTCAGCAATGAGCAGTCCCCAGCAGAGGCAGCAATGAAAAAGAATTATGCCTGTGGCTTTCCCCATTGCTTTGACCTCACCATTCTAGTTCTGTTCTCACTTCTTTCCCCAGACCATTTTGATATCTTCCCATTCTGCCAAAAAGTTGTTTTAATCCACCTTCATCTATACTTTCCATCCAGTATTCACTTCTGGCATCACATAACAGCTTATTACAAATAGCTTCAGTGTTCAACTTCACATTGCTTCTCTGTTTTCTCATTTTAATGGACTTCCTGTAGCTTTGGATTTCATTTGACATTTCCTGTTAATGACTTTACTTTTTGAGCTATGGTTCATCTTCTAGCCTTCTAATGTAGATTGATATGGTTACAGCTTCTGTATATATATTGAAAAACAATGCTTCACGTAAAAAGAATTCAGTTTATAAAAGTATTGTTTTTCTTTTCTTTTTACCAAGCATGTTCCACCTGTTCTATATTTTATATAGAAAGTCACTTTTCAAAACTGGTATTTCCTAATTGCTTTTCATTAAGTTGTGGTTTTTAGAAACATATAAGTTATTATCATTGTACCTTGGGTTACCATTTTGCTTAGTTTATTTAATGAGAATTACAAAGATGTTAGTGCTTATTCTTAGTAATAGTCAAGATATATTTTAATCTGGTTTTACTTTTTTCTTGACCAGAGGGAGACAGCATAGTTCTGTTAGTGTTCTACACTCCCTGTACACCAGCTGAGAAGGGTAAAACTAAATCAGGAATTAATTATATGTGGTAGTTATTATTATTCTAGGTTTTTTGCATGTCTTTTCAGTACATTTAAAAACTGGTTTGGGTTATTTCTGCAGAGATAAGACTACCTCTTGATCTGCAGTCACATTACCCTGGACTAATACCACAGATATTTTTGATATATTGAGATGATAACTGAATTTATGCCTGAATTAAACTGATGGATAAAAACTTGGTAAGAATTCCAGTATCTGTATAGAAAATACTATCAGATCAAGGAAGGCAGTTTGTTTGTTCATTGACTGTACCAGGTTATCTATTATGTAGTTAAATCCACAAGGCTATAAAGATACTATAGAATTGCTAGTTTGGGGCATTATTGTAAGATTCATAAATGTTAATTTTGCTATAATTTTCAGAAAAGAGGAATCATCTATATAGGATATAATATGGTATGGCATGTATGGTATTTGACAGTTTTCATCATATTTTGTATACATGTACAGAATATAAATATATATACGTAAATTTGAAATGACAAGCAGTATGTTTTACAAGAGAACTTAGCACAGAATAGCCAACTAGATAATAATTATATTTTCTAGTATTTAGCTCTAATTTGTTCTAATGTTTTTCACTGAAAGATAAGAAAGCAAGATAAAAAATATAAGAGAGAAAGCAAGAAAGCAGATGTTAGCTGTGTTGCTTAGGGTCTGGTCCTGCACCACTGAAGTCAATGGAAGTTTTGTCATTGACTTCAATAGGAGCAGGATTTGAACCTTATGCTCTATCAGAACACACAGGAACCAAAGCTATAGGCTGTCATCCTGAAAATAAACTCTTAACTTTGTAGTACATTTTGATTTTGACTGTAGCATATTTTTGCATATCAGTTTGTGACTGGGTGTAATTTGAATTATTTTTATTTTACTATACTAAAAATATTATATATTTTTTTCCAAATGGGTCTTAGAACTGTCCACCTTCATCATAAAAGCTTTTTTGAAATAGATGTAATAATTTTAACTAAGAAACTAAGTACGATTTTCTAGTAGAGACTATGTGAATTTTACAGTATTTAGAAATAAAAAGTCTGGCTCTTAACTTTCCCATTCACTGAGCTATTGATATAGCAGGTTATATAGCAGGTTATGTCACCCCATCAAATCTCCAGTACCAAAGCATAGTTCCACCAGCTACACAACAAAGAACTAAGTACTTGAAGAAAATGTGTGATATAAAATACAACTTAATCAAAGAAAGGAGAGATTGTTTTATAATGCGTTGTAATGTGACATGAAGGACTAGGAGCCCTAATGTTACAAACAGGAGCCAGACATCTCCTCAATACTTATGAGTTACATCAATTGTTATCTTAAAAGTAGTGATGAAAAATTAATCCTGACCTTTAAAAGAAAATGAATGGATTAACATCAAGTTTTCTATGACCAGTCCTGGAAAGGTTTGTGAAATAAGAGAGCTCTGCTTGTGACACCTGCTGGGTGGGGTTGTAGCCTCTCATAAATAGGCCTGGCTTCTTCTTTTACTTCATCTGTAGTTAGATTATTTCTCAAGGCCATAAGTCCTTTAGAACACAGTAGGAATTAAATAGTACTCTGAGCATCATTATACTCTTTGGGGATTCTTATACTTAGTTCTTTGAAGACTTGGCTAACCTCAAAGACTTCAAAGATGCCTGCAGTACATAGACAAGAAATGACTTGATAGATTGAAATTAGATTGATAGATTGAAAATAGATTTTTGGATTGTTCAGAAGGTTAGTTTTTAGACTGTTCAGAAGGCTAATTGATAAAGTCCCCATGGGAGACAGTCCTTAAGGGCAAGGGAGCTGAAGAGGGCTGGGTACTATTCAAGAAGGAAAACTTAGTGCCTTCTTTGCCTCAGTTTTTAATAGTAAGGAAAGTTGTTCCCTCTGTGTGCATACCCTGAAGTTAGAGGAGCAGAACAAACTTCCATGATCCATGAGACTGTTATAGACTTGCTTGCCCAGCTAGATACACACAGGTCAATGAGGCTAGATGGGATCCACACAAGAGTATTGAGGAAGCTGGGTCTGAACAGGCTGAACTGCTGGGCAGAGTCCAATGGCATGAGGTTTAACACGGCCAAATGCCGGGTCCTGCACTTGGGGCACAACAACCCTGTGAAGTGCTACAGAGTAGGGGAAGTCTGTCTAGAAAGCTGCCTGGAGAAGAATGACCTGGAGGTGTTGATTGACAGCAACTGAACATGAGCCAGCAGTGTGCCCAGGTATCCTCCAGATGAGGAGAAGGCTGTGGTACTTAACAACTTTCTTGCCTCAGTCTTCACTGACAACTGATCTCCTCACCCTTCCTGGGTCATGGGACAATAAGATGGTGACCAGGGGGTAAAGCCCCTCCCACTGTAGAGGAGGATAATGTTTGCGACTGCCTGAGGAACCTGAAAATATATATAAGTCTATGGGACCTGATGAGATGCATCCCAGAGTCCTAAGGGAATCGGACAATGTGGTCACCAAGCAAATCTCCATGATACTGGAAAAGTCACGGCAATCAGGAGAAGTCCCTGGTGACTAGAGGAAGGGCAACATTGTGCCCATTTTTAAAAAGGGTAGAAAAGATGACCCTGGGAACTACTAACATGTCAGTCTCACCCTTGTGCTTGGGAAGATCATGGAACAGATCCTTCTAGAAGCCATGTTATAGCACATGGAGGATCCTAAATTGGAGAGATATGGATTTGATGGGTGGACAGTTTAGTGGATAAGAAATTTGTTTGTATGGTCATGTTCAGAGAGTAGTGGTCAATGGCTCGATGCCCAGATGGAGATCTCTGACAAGTGGTGTCCCTCAGGGGTCTGTACTGGGACCGGTGCTTTTTAGTATCTTCATTGATAATATTGACAGCGATATTGAGTGCACCCTCAACACGTTTGCAAATGACACCAAGCTGAATGGTACATTTGCCACACTGGAAGGATGGGACATCATCCAGAGAGAACTGGACAAGTTAGAGAAGTGGAACTGTGCAAACGTCATAAGGTTCAACAAGGCCAGGTGCAAGGTCCTACACCTGGGTCAGGGCAATCCCCCATTTCAGTACAGGTTTGGGGATGATGTGATTGAGAGCTGCCCTGCAGAGAAGGACTTAGGGGTGTTGATTCATGAGAAGCTCAACATGAGCTGGCAATGTGCACTTGCAGCCTAGAAGGCCAACTGTATCCTGGGCTGCATCAAAAGAAGCATGGCCAGCAGGCTGAGAGAGGTGATTTTGACCCTCTGTTCCTCTCTTATGAGACCTCATCTGGAGTATTGTGTCCAGTTCTGGAGTCCTTCCAGACTGCAACATAAGAAGGATATGGAACTGTTGGAATGGGTCCAGAGGAGGGTTACAAAGATGATCAGAGGGCTGGGGCACCTCTGCTGTGAGGACAGGCTGAGAGAGCTGGGCTTGTTCAGCCTAGAGAAGAGAAGGCTCTGTGGAGACTTTATAGCAACCTTCCAGTACCTGAACGGGGCTACAAGAAAGCTGGGGAGGGGCTTTTTACAAAGGCTTTTTGTGATAAGATTAGGGGCAATGGGTATAAACTGGAAAGGGGAAGATTTAGGCTGAACATAAGGAAGAATTTCTTCGCTATGAGAGTGGTGAGACACTGGCACAGGTTGCCCAGGGAAGTTGTAGCTGTCCCATCCTTGGAGGTGTTCACGGCCAGGCTGGATGGGGCCTTGAGCAGCCTGATCTAGTGGGATGTGTCCCTGCCCATGGCAGAGGTTTGGAACTCGATGATCTTTAAGGTCCCTTCCAACCCAAACTATTCTATGATTGGTCTGGAAATTTTAGAATGTCCATAGGACGTGTTATGGGTATATTGAGACCCAGGAGTAAAGGGAAAATACAATGGGGATACTGGCAAAATAGAAAGTCCTGTTCTGATGCTGTTGTAGTATTTCTCAACAAACTTTTGTTTTGTTGAGCTTCCTCTTTCTTATTTGTAGCTAATAAGAACACAGAGGTGGCCTCATAAAACCACAAGGAAGATTTAGTTTTCAGTATTTACAAAACAGATCTGAATTCCTTCAATCAACCAAACTGTGAAATATGCATAGAATCATAGAATCATAGAATAACCAGGTTGGAAGAGACCCACTGGATCATTGAGTCCAACCATTCCTATCAAACACTAAACCATGCCCCTCAGCACCTCATCCACCCGTGCCTTAAACACCTCCAGGGAAGGTAAATCAACCACCCCACTGGGCAGCCTGTTCCAGTGCCCAATGACCCTTTCTGTGAAAATTTTTTTTCCTAATGTCCAGTCTAAATCTCCCCTGGCAGAGCTTGTGGCCATTCCCTCTTGTCCTGTCCCCTGTCATTTGGGAGAAGAGGCCATTACCCTCCTCTCTACAACCTCCCCTCAGGTAGTTGTAGAGAGCAATGAAGTCTCCCCTCAGCCTCCTCTTCTCCAGGCTAAACAACCCCAGCTCTCTCAGTCATTCCTCATGAGGCCTGTTCTCCACCCCCTTCACTCACTCCAGAGCCTCAACATCCTTCTTGTGGTGAGGGGTCCAGAACTGAACACAGTATTCAAGGAGTGGTCTCACCAGTGCAGAGTACGGAGTTAACAGTATTAATATTGATATTAATGGGACATAATAATGCATAGTGTTTGAATTAATCTACCCAAAACCCACTGTGCTCATGAGTTCTGAGATCTTACTTCAGTACAGTATAATTTATTATGAAGATTTTTCATTTCTTTGTTATTTTGACTAGAAAGAAGAAAGTTCAAAGAAAAAGAGTACAATCATATTTGTATCAAGATGTGACATTAGAATTTTTGTCCCTGAATTGCCTAATATTTCATGATTTGTTTCAGACCTCTTGAAGCATTTAAGTACCATTGTCATTAAAACAAATAAAACCCTGTACATGCAGAGATGCTTTTTCAATGAGAAACGAACATCACTACTGAAAGGCACTATTGCAAATGCATAAGTGCCACCAATTGTGAAGTCCTAATTGAGGTTGTTCGTAGCAAGTTAAAAAATTATTTTACTGTGACATCTCTATAGAGCAAAGCATTTGACGACAGCATGGCATGGAGCCAGCCTACTCTAATGACTCCTGTGGAAATCTTTATAGGAGAGTAGTTTGCTTATACAGGGAAAACTAAAGAAGTTTCTCCATAAAGCTTAAATGATAGAACAGCTACATGTGCAACTTGTAGATGGGGAGAGATTGCTCATACTATTTGCTATATAATAGCTAGAAGACCTTTGTTGTGAGTCTATTAGTTGGCTCCATGCTAGTAGTTTCTTCTGCTTTGCCTATGATAGAACCAGCCTTGATTCAATAGGGCATATTTCTAATTAAATACTTAAATCTACTACTCTTTAGTGGATGATTTTTTTTTGTATAGTTTGGCATTTTTGTAGTCTTTCCCCATTACAGTCAAAATATATCATTGGATCTATTTCCAGAGGAAATTCTCAGGGCAATTTACTGAGGAAGCCATGGTTGAAGGCTGCAAATTGACAACAATAAAAGTGTTATACAGAGTTCAATAGTTAATGTTAAGATAGGAGATGTTGATTATCTTTTTCTTTGCCTCATTAGTGATGAATGGAAGCAAATTTGATGCAGACAGCAATCTGGTGGAGTGATGCAGAGCTATCTATGAAAACATCTGTACTAATCCACCAATGCAGTAAATTATAGCTACAAGCAAAAGACATTGATCCAAGAGGATCATTAACAGCTTTAACCAACTGATCCAAGTAATAGGGTAAATGAGAGAACATTATCAAGATCTGATTTTTACAGCTGTCAACTGCAATTGCTAAAACGTGGTTACCACTTTCAGTTTCAACCATTTTATGACTTAAGTTTAGTATATTCTATTGTGGCCAACCAACAAGGATCAATTAAGTGGTAAAATACGCAGTAAAAAATTGCCCAGCTATCATGCACTCCATTTACTAGGAGGTCAGTCATGAAGGGAGAGATAATTGCTGCAAGCCAGCAAAATTAATCGGGGATGAGCTAGAAAGGATGATGTATGTTCTGTGACAAAGTACGTGACAGAGATGTACGCATAAACCTGTAGCTGCTTGCCTTGTTGAGGACACAAGGACGAGAGAAGGAGACCTGTGAAAAACAATTAGCCTGGCTTCAGAGTGAGCAATTCTTAATTATCCATAACATGTCAACATCAGATAATTAGTGTCCCAATTTTTAACAATATTTGGTCATTAGCTACAGGAGAATAGGGAAGATCAAGAACAGAGCCATTTGTCTGAGCTAAGTGTTACATAGCGATGTCTGTATGTGAACATAAGTCAACTAAATCAAACTTACGATATAAATGTCCTAAATTTGAGCTCATAACAACATGGATTTTATAGTACCATAAGGTAGGTTGTTTGTGATAGCAACCTACAAAATAAAGCAGGCTTTGATGACAGCTGTAGTTTAAGCTCCCTAACTTGCTGCTTTTTCATTTGTACATATACATTTTCACAGCAAGCAGCTGACTGAGTCATATAACTCAGGCCATTGTAGTATACGCTAATTAAGAAAAGGTTATTCCTAGCTCAGTTTCCTAAACATACAAGGCTATATGAGTGCTAAATGTGTATCTCTTTGGACATTTTTTTCAGCTTCTTTTTCTTCTGTCAACTCTTTTTGACTATTTTTAACTGTGTTAGATGTAGAGGTAGAAATATGAATCTCCTGCATGAAGTAAAAAGGCCTGTGAATACCCATCTTTGCTGAATAAGCTAAATCATAAGACATAAGAGAATCCACATATGCAGAAACACAGATAACTGAAAAGTTATTCACAGAACTGCTGGTATTTTTCACATGTTAATGAAAGAACTTTTAAAAGTGTGGAATGGGATATCTCATATCTTATTTCCATATGGTTTCTGCCATATACAGACGCAAAGAAGGGAAAAGAGAGGGAGAGATCTGCACACATATGCGTACATGCAGCTTAATCACTTTTTGATCTCACTTTTTTCAAGGCAGTTAGTGAATTTTTTCAGAATTTAAGCTAGGTACCACTTCCTCTGAAGTGAGTTTAAGATTCTTAGGACAAGATCCTGTCACTGGGATTCTTAGCTTTTGTTTTTAAGGATGACCCTTATAAACTTCTACCTACATTTCAACAACTTGTTGTACATACTTACCTATTGAATCTGGTGTTACCTCTCACACGTGTGCATTTGCAGTAGCAGACCCTTCAGTTTCTTTACCTTTTATCTCATGCCTGCTGATGGATCTCTTTGCCATCTCTCCTTTTGACCTTTTCTGTCTGTCTGTCATCTAAGTATTTCTCTTTTTTGAGTACCTCGTTTCCTAATGCATCATGGAGCATATTTCTTTTTTTTTTTTTTTTTTCCCCTTCTGTAGCACCCAACCTCCTTTCAGGCAGTAGTGACTGAGTCAGCAGGCCAGATTCAGAGCTATTAGACCCTGATGCTTATGTGGAGAAATGCCATTTACTTCACTAACAGTCTACTTAAGTTCATAGAGCCTCTAATCGTGGCTGTGAAATGAGGAATTGGATGTTAATATTTAAGAGCCAATACTCTAATGATCTGTCTCTGTGGACCTCCTGTGGAATTATTCCAAATATTCCCTTGTGTAACTGAGATCAAAATTTCACCCTTAATTCTGTTTTTTTTTGTATTGTAGTTTAACTGGTAATGAAGAGGGAGAAGTGTCACTGCTCTTTATATTGTGTAGAGTTAATAATTTTAGGGCTAAATGTTCTGCTCTTTGATGTTGGCAATAAACATTAGCATTTGAATCTTTGATGGATATTTACATTGTTGTAGTCAGTGGAGATTGATACGTTTCTTTAGGGAGTGATTTTGGAACAGGAGCCAAATTTAGGAATTGTGCATTGGCTTGTCCTTAATTACAGAGGAAGCTTTAAATTACCTTCCCTATTTAGCCACCTAAATTAACTGCCAAAAGTTGATGACCTGAATGCCTCCTTCCTCCCACCCCCACATATGCAAAGGTTAATTTCTCCCACAATGTTAACATTAAATATTTACATGTTTCTATTTATTTTCAAGAAAATACTAAACAAACAAGCAAATTAAAAAATAATTTATTGTCTTCTGAATGTGAAAACTCCTTACAAACAATATGCTAGTCCTTTTAGTAATTCATGTTATTAAGTATCTTTGAAACCTTTTACCATTCACTAACTGAACTAAGGTGCTTAGTGAAGATATGCCTTTACAGGTGTTTATTAAAAATAGGGTTATTTCACTTGATTGCAGTTTATAGCATTAATGTTAAAAATGAAAAATACCCATCCCGTGCTTTCTTTTTATTTTAATGCTACTTAAGAGTCCCTGTTAGGAGGGCTGCAGATGCCTTGCAGTTTATCTTGTCTACCATAACGCAGTGATGACCACTCATCAGTGTTATATGTTTTTTCTGTAGGCAATAAATTAACTCAGCCATGCAGTGGCATTGAACAATTACAAAGAGATAACCTTCAATGAGCAATAAATAGAGCTAGTGAACTCCGTTACCATCCTCCAGGGAGCTATTTCTCAACCTTTGCCCTAGCAGGTACCCCTGGCTCTCAGAATATTTTCACATTCATAATGCTTTGGAGAGTAATTTCTAGATGTCAAAGAGGAAACTACCTTTCACACCTCTGCTGACTACAGCAGGGGTAAAGGATGGTGATAATCTCTTATCCCGTTTAGCGATCTATAGAACTAAATCGATAGTTCAAACTTCACTTGATTACTAGCAGACAGGCTGTAGGGCTCTAATGAAGCTAATGTGTGTGTCCCCTGTTTACCAAAGCTATGCCTACGCAAAGAGAATAGGGGTCTGTCTTCCATTTCTGGCATGTCAGGCCTCAGGCTTGCAAAGTTTAACTTCTTTGTCTCCCAAAATGGCATGGTGACATTGAGATTGCCTCAACTTTCCCAACTAGCTAACCATGCTAACAAATTAATGGTATGGGCAAGCATGTGTTCATACTCATCCTCAACTCTACCACAGTTTACTTTACTAGGTTAAATTTACAAGATTATTAGAGCTATATTTTTATGTTAGGAGGTCTATAAAACTTGATTTCTTGGAAAATACTGTAATAGGCTTATCTCAGAGTGATAAAGCTATGCAGAAAGTCATCATAACTCCTTTTCTGGGGAAAATGCCGTAGCTGCTAACTGCAGTGAAGTTGGTAAATTAATGCCATGCCTCTTTCTGTGACATGATCCTATAAACTTCTGTGAACGTAAAATACTTACCTGGACTGGGAACAGTCATGGCCAGTGTCGTAAATTCTGTTTTGAAAAAGGGTTATGCTTCCCATTGAGCATACAGCACTTTGGAGTTCATATTTTTGAAGTTTACGTCAGTTTTCAGTACTCACTTAGATTTTAATTTCCTGTACTCACTATGAAGCCTAGGGAAGGGAAAAGCTTTCAGAGGATGCAGAAAACACTTCTGAAGTTATTTATAAAACATATAGAGCTATTCTTTCAAAATGTAGAAAAACTTTAAGTATATTTGTGAGAGAAGAAATTAAGTAAAGGATTTAAGAATATTGTCTCCTTTCCTATTTATGGTCTGATTCAAAGTCATTGTCATTTTTCCTTTAAACTTGATAGCTATCTAAGACCTTAAAAATGGCTATTTAGTATTCTTAAAGACAAAAATGATGGTACAAAGTTGCATTCCATTTAACTTCCACTGAACAGTTGGAATTATTCTAATATCATAGCCTGGACAGCACACATTAAAACAAAGTCCACTGAGAGAAAGTGGTAATAGTTCAACTCTCATTTTAATATATTTTAATAATCCAAAATAACATAGTTTTGAAATTTTCTGAAAAAGACCCTGGGATCTGGGAAATGCTTGTCCTTGTAAATAGCTCCAATTTTTTCAAGGACGACATAAGTACTGAAGAATTTGCATAGCTAACTGTGAAGAATTACTTGATTCTGGTTTGATTTTTATTTTTTTTTCTGTATTGAGAAATGCATTTAGTCAAATGTTTTAAACTTAATCAGTACATTTCAAGGGGTGCTGGGGTGTAAAGAGTGCAGTTTGACCCCTGTAGCAGTAGAAAGTAAGAGTCAGTGATCTCCATTAGACTGCATATCCCACCGGGTAATATCAGTTGCCCTTTTGTTATTGTAAGCTCTTTCTTTTACTTTTACTGTTTAAATATGTTGAAGCTAAAGAGTTACTGACAAATTCAGGAAGTCTTGACTTAACGGTGATGAAGTGAGATGCATTTTGTGTCATTCAATGTACACAATTTATACCCCTGTTTGATTATCGCAGCATGTCCTCCACCTAGAAGAATTGTACTCAGGGGACTAGTCAACTTATTAATTCATCGCTTGCCGCCTTTTATGTTTGCAATACCACTTTATGGCATACAAGCAGAGAGATCTAGTAATCCGAAGGCTGCCAGCTGACCAGTTCCGCTCTAGCTGACCCTTTGTCTTCAGGCATAATGCTGATCTTTTATTGGAGTTCCGCTTTCTTGGATGCTCTGTTACCCTCCTGTCTTTTGTTTTATGATGGGAACAAGCATCCACAGTTAGTACGACTCCCAAAGAGGAATGGCCTTCCCCAGTTAACCTGTAGCTTTTTTAAGTGCCTTTTGATTTATCGGTCACCTGATCCATCAGCAATGAATAATTTTCATGGAAGGTGCACTTTAATTACCTTCCCATTTGACCAGCATTATCATGCCCTATCTAGGTAATTAATCTCTCAAAGTATCCAATTTCAGTCTTTATTGCTGCCAGGCAGGCCTTCTGAATTATATGTGCTTGAATGGGTATTGGGTCTGTTGTTACAACAAATAGGCCATGAAACAAATTTTGGGTACCTTTTTTTTCCTCTCTCTTTTTTTTTTAATGTGTCTATAAGGATGTTTTGGTCTAGTTGCTTTGGTTGATACAGTTGAGATTTCTGCAATGTAAAGCAGAAAAAAGTGATGGTAGAAAATGGTGACTGATGCAAAACCAATTAAAATAACAGAGATCATAAAAGTCAATCAGTCTCTGAAGAAAAAGTTACCAGGTTGTGAAACTAGGTGCCAAAAAGAATAATTTTTTGATCTTGAATAATACATTCTCATCCATTTTTAAAAAGCGTAGAAAGGAGGACCGTGGGAATTACTGAACCGTCAGCCTCACCTTGTGTCTGGGAAGATCATGGAACAGATCCTCGTAGAAGCTGTGCTAGCACACGTGGAAGACACGGAGGTGATTTGAGACTGCTAGCATGGTTTCACCAAGGGCAGCTCCTGCATAACCAGCCTTGTGGCCTTCTATGATAGAGCGTCTGCAGCAGTGGAGAAAGGGAGGAGCTATGTATATCAGCTATCTGGACTTCCATAAGGCCTTTCACAAGGTCCTTCTCTCTAAACTGCAGAGATATGGATTTGATGGGTGCACTGTTTGGTGGATCAGCAGTTGGTTGGATGGTCCCATTCAGAGGGTAGTGCTCAATGGCTTGATGTCCCAATGGAGACTGGTGAGAAGTGGTGTCCCTTAGGGGTCTATATTGGGACCAGTGCTGTTTAATATCTTCATCGGTGACATGAACTGGGGGATTGAGCGCATCCTCTGCAGGTCTGCAGACAACACCAAGCTGAGTGGTGCAGTTGACATATATGAGGGATGGAATACCTTCCAGAGGGGTCTGGACAAGCTTAGAGAAGTCAGTCTATGTGAACCTCATGAGGTTCAAGAGGGCCAAGTGCAAGGTCCTCCACTTTGGCTGCAAGATGAGGGATTAAGGGACTGAGAGCACCCCTGCAGAGAAGAGCTTGAGTATACCTATAGATGAAAAGCTGGGTATAACCCAGCAATGTGCACTTGCAGCCCAGAAGGCCAAACATCCTGGGCTGCATCAAAAGAAACATGGCCGGCTGGTCAAGGGAGGTAATTCTAACCTTTTACTCTGCTCTGAGACCCCATCTGGAGAACTGCATCCAGATCTGGTGCCATCAGCAGAGGGAAGACATGGACTTGCTGGAGTGGGACTAGAGAAGTTCCACAAAAATGATCAGAGGGCTGGATCAGCAGAGGACAGGCTGAGAGACTTTAGGGTTGTTTAGCCTGCAGAAGGAAGGTTCCTTGAAGAACATATTGTGGCTTTTCAATACTAAAAGGGGGCTTATGAGAAAGACAGGGGTAAACATTTTAGCAGAGCCTGTTGCAACAATGGTTTTAAACTAAAAAAGGAGATTAGATGTAGGGAAGAAATTTTTGTTATGCTGAAGGTGGTGAAACACTGGAACAGGTTTCCCAGAGAGGTGGTAGGTGCCCCATCCCTGGAAAAAGTCAGGTTCAGCTTGGATAGGGCTCTGAGCAACCTGATGTAGTAGAAATTGTGCTAACTCATTGCAAGGGTGTTGAATAAGATGACCTTTAAAGGTCCTTCTAACCCAAACTATTCTGTTGTTCTATGAACTCTGTATGCAGAAGAGTTAATTTGTAGACTTAAGCATTCAGAGGATAAATTAGCAGTCCTCCTCCCAATTTGCAACTGTATTCAGTATTGTGTTTCATCGCTCTATGGGTGAAAGATAGACCCTTAAAAACATACTGTTGAACCAGCAGATTAAATATTATAGTAATAAATTTGTAGGATAGGTTATGCTTTTTTCTTATGCCTGTCTCATTAAAAACTGTGAAGAGTTAAGGTACTTGTAAAGCTGAACAAAAATGCTGTCTTAGTGAGTAAAAATAAATAACAGCGTAGTGAGACTTTCATTCAGTTGCCCACACTTTAGACATACTGTCTATTTTGAATACAGAACAGAGTTGTTGGATTATAGAAAAAAAAAATAAAGGAATTAAGAAAGTATGAAGGTTTGTGAAGGAAATTATGAAATCTTAAGATCAGAGGATTTTTCTTAGTTGTCATAATTTTAAGTTAGTCACAGCAGGCTGTTTAATACTGCCATCTAAAAGCCTCTGAAAAAAGTAGACTGTTTTACAAAGGCACAATTGAACTTATAACACTTTTTTTTTCTGTTGCAGGACTTCTCTAATATAAAAATCTGATTATCTGCCAGAAAGTTGTTTGTTTTTTTTTATTTAAGGGAGGTACTTTTTGATCTGAAATTCTCTATATTTAAGAAAATTCAGTATAACTCTGGTTTATAGCTATAATAATTTTACGGAAAAAATCTGTAAATATTTAACTGTATGAAAAGTGGAGGCAACTGTGTTTAACCATGTAACTCTCACTTCTACCACTTTGAACTTCAGAAAATGGGAACAATGAACAGCATGGAGATTGAGCCAGGAATGTAGAATCTTTCACCTTTAGGTCACCAATTCAAATTCAGTCAACCCAAGAGATGACCAATAATTGTTGCCATATGGAAGTTGTTTGTGAACTGTGTGGAATTTAAATGATGATCTCAGTTAATTTCTTCTTCATAAACATCATCAGAAGCAGTGCTTTTGGCAGTCACCCAAAGGGGAGGTAAGATTGAAGGAGCATGACCTGGTGAACTTTTCAGTCCTGGTCATGATCTCTTCAGGTGAACATAGTGAGTGCAAAATTTTAGGGTACTGGTGTGAATTGTGCTTATTCTGTGGATATAGACAGTACGTTAGTGGTTTTCACTTTACATATAATATTTTAATTTATTTATTTGACTCTTTAAGAGCATATACTGACCCAGTGTGCTAGGCTGCCAGTCTCCTGGATGCTCCTGCAGCTTGAATTACCTTCAAACCAAAACCATTCATTGACTATAGAAAGAAAACAATCAACTTGGTTTTGTTTTTAAGAGGCTTTATGAAATAATAAACTGATCTCTTCAGTTTTGTTTGCAGTTTGCCAGGAAAGAACATATTTTGGTCCTTACTGGATGTCTGCTGCCATGTATTCAGACTCATACATTGCTAGTATAGTGGCTGTTTCCAGTCACAGGAATATAAAAAGCCTTGAAAAACTGCAAGGACTTTATCAAAGTATGGTCATTTGCAGAGCATGAAGGAACTTTGCCAGCTGCTAAGCTGCTGAGCTTTAGCTCTGCTGCTGACTTTGAAGAGAAATGTAATATTTGGTCTGAAAAGTATTTGTGTTCCCAAGTTTTACAGCTGATGTTGAATAAGAAAGCTTAATTAAGCTTTCTTAAAGTCTGTTGCTTTAACAACTTTCTTTACAATGATGGTAGAGCAAAAAGCATGTAAAAAATAGCTATTTGAAAAGGTCATTTAAGGTACTGTACAGCAGCTTTTGTCTGTTAAAAAGAGAATGGTCTACTGATTCATGCACTGGACTGGGACTCTGAAGATCCGTGATAAATTACATAGTCATTCCCTTAGGTATCTTGTGTTACATTCAGTAAATGACTTAATCTCTCCATGATGCTGTTCTTCATGAGAACAATGAGTATAATAGGACTTTCTTGTATCAAAGGAGCATTGTGAAGAAAAATTCATTAGTGACGGTGAGGCATTTATATACTATTTTGTAAGTGGTCGTGTAAGTACTAAGATATGTTAAATTTATCTGTCATCCTCTGTTTGGGTTTTGTGTGTTTTTTGGTTTGGGTTTTTTTTTTTGCTGTTGGTTTGTTTTTTTTTTTTTTCTTGTTAAAATGTTTTCATGTTAATCTAGAATTGTTGGTCTTCTTTGTTCAGTAATGGCCAACTTCTTCTCGACTAGAATTCCTGTAGACATTCCTTAACAAACTGTTTTGTTCCCTTCTGTTTTCCCTGAGAACCAAGAATACTAATGCAAGAAAGACTGTGCTAGTGAAACACCCTGCCCACCACCCCCCCCAATTACTAGTCCAGTATATCACCAGCTTTTTAAGAAAGCTTAGGTCTGCTGCAACTCTGCTGGATGCACTGGGTAACTGCCAGTGTTACATATGAAAGAGAAACCAATCTCACCAGGAATCTCCGAGTTCTCAGACAGTAGGCAGGTAGCAGGATAAGCCCTTAAGGATGTTTTAATAATACATTTGCTTATTAAAAAAAAAATCCCAAGATTGTGACCTTTCTCAAATAGTTTGTTCTTGCGGGAACTTTGCTTTTAATCCCTCATGATTGTGACATTTTTTTGGCAACCTAGCCCTTATGTATGTTTCTGCAGTGTTCTAGGTAAGTCTCCTATGGGACAAAAGCAGGTCTTTGATATAGCAGTTTTTAAACTATAACATTGATGCATTCCTCCATTCCCTAATTGCACCTGGGAAGATCTGGTTCTTGTTGCAGTTAATAAGCTGTTCACCCAGTACTCTAAAATAACAAGATTGGTCACATTAAAGTGCTTTTTCATGGCTCATGTCTTTTCTCACTCCAGTACTCCAAATGAGAGGAATAATTTTATGGAGACCAGCACCACTACTCTCTGTCTTTTGTGTGGAAAGATCTTAAGTTTTTTTTGTATTGGAAGCATTCTAAAACTTGGGTGTCACCTTTCTGCCACATCATTAAAGCTTGAGGTTGTTCAGAAATACGGGCATAAGGTAAGGTTTTTAGCTTCTTTTCTAATGGCTCCAGGGCAGGCAATTTTAAATACATTTGTCTTCTAAGATCACAGAGGAGAAAACAGAGGATACTACATTTTTGGGACTAATTTTGTTATTTTTATTTTGATCTGAAATATAAAGTATATTCCAGAAATAAAACCGCAGACCTTCAGCAAATTCAAACCACTTACAAGGAGGTAATCCCAGAGTAGATTTTAGGTACAAACACTGAAGATAATTTTCCACAGCTGAGATGATAGTGAGCAAAGGCAGAACCATGAAGCTTTGGCCTCCTGGTTCCTCTTCCACACTTTTTCAAAGCCACTGTCCTGCCTCATACATTTGCAATGTGATGCTGTGATCACTTTGCCACTTTCTTGCTTCACATTACATTTTGTTGACCCAGCCATAAGGGAAGAGAGAAGCTCAAGTGCGCAGCTGAAGCTGCAGCCTTTCTGGGTCCTGTCATGGAAGAGCTCCCTTTCATTGATACATATCCCTGTTCTACTGAAGCACTACAATTTCACTTTTCCTCACGGTTAAGTAACTTCAATGATTCTCACCGGGGGAAACAGAGATCTTTGGAAAGCCTTTTCTTAAGTCATCTTGGTTTTGAAAATTTTGGGCATGAGACTGAAGGGAAAGTAAAATGTGCAGTAATGAAGAAAAAAGTCAGCTGATATAATATTTTAAAGCATCCTCTAGATTGTTGTTGAGGTGAATAAAATATCAGGCATTGGACAATGGGCTAATTAACATCTCTGCTATAGCTGGGTTTGTAATGGTGCAGCTCTGCATATGTATTAAGAATAGATAGACATTTTAAATTCATGTTTTGTCTGCATTCCAGGGGTTTATAGACAACTTTGCACTATTCTGTCACCATGAGAATAAGGAGTCCTTGCACATGTATGTAATAACCTGAAGTTTCACTGGTGTTTTCCAGTCCTCTTTCCTTTCCCAAACTCCTCTTCTTGCCCCTCCTAATTCCCCTCTTTCTTGTCTCAATGACAGTGTTGTTCTGCGAAATAACAGTGCATCCCCAGTGTTGCTTGCATTTTACAGTTACTTAAGTCATTAGTATCACTCAGAAGTTGAAACATCACTGTCCCCACACAGGTCAAATTCAATAGGTTTTCTAAATTACTGTTATTGCAGTTGTAAATAAGGGTTTTAGCTGATGCCTCTATCAATTAATATAGTTTGTGTTTTTGTAAAGCAGTTAAAATTTGTATGAGCTAAAGAGTTATGTCTTCCTCATAGTTTTTGAGACACAGAGAACAGAACTTACCAGTCCAGTAAATACCAATTTTTCTAATTTTTTTACTAATGCAGTGAGAGAAGCCATTATTTTTTAAAAAGAAGACAGGAATTGTGGCCTTTCTATCTTTTCATGTGCAGCACAAAAATATATTCAGTTTAATGGAATGCCATAATGCACTTCTAAACTGTCAGGTTTCTAAATATGAGCCATACATCATGACAGTGCAGAACAATGTATTTTGTACCAAAGCAGTTCTATTAAAGAAGGTGAAAGCATGTTAATCCTACCTTGATCATCAGGGACCCATTAGAATTTGCATTACTCTGTTAACCTTGGAGTATGTTATATCTGTTCAACTATAAACAATATCTTTTGTTTTACAGCGTTATTAATGACTTCATAGATGTATGTAATTATTATTTGCATATATGCAAAATATTAAAAATCTTGGAGGATCTTTTGCTACATCTTTTTTTTTTTTTCCTATGGGAATTCTCTGAGGCTTTCCATTATTTTTCTTGTAATTTGTATCCATTTTGAGTTAGAAAGCTAATTCTTTTATCGTACTCTATAAAGTCTGAACATAAAACCACTCACAGTTTCTATTGCCTATGGAGTGCAGTAAAATGGCTAGTGTTGGAAAATCTGCCCACAGATGCTTTATATAGATTGTATAGCTTTATAGATTATTGCATTGAGTTGTCTCAAATGTAATTTCATAGTAGGAGCACCTGAATTTACCATTCTAAAACATCTTTTAACCTTTCAGGAAATGATCCTGTTAGGTGACTAGTGTTAATTGTATTATTACAATTAATAAGGTGTGAAAGAAAAAAAACCAAAAGGTAGCAAGGCAAGGCAATTATGTGTGTTCCAGTGGATCAAAATACTTAATTTTTTTACTGTAGTTTGTAAATTCGAAGTACTACCAAACAGATCATGTACTGTTGTGAATTAAATGAAATAAACTCATGTGTCCTCATCAAAGGAAGCATCTTGGGGTATTTTGATTTGAGTTTTCTTTTGTTTGTTTTTCATCACAAATATATATAAAACAAAAGCTCAAGTTTAATATGACTGTGATACAGATTTAATATACTGTAATATCTGCAGAGATTAACTTTGATAAAAATGAGAGAAATGAAGCTTGGATTTCTATAAGAGTTGAAAGCAAGTTCTTCAGTTTTGTGGCCATACTGTTGTTATTGCTTTGTTGTCTTCAACTGATTTTAAAAAAATGAAAAGCAGAAACTAGAAGCTTGGTTATGGCTATATGTTGAACGACAATGAACTGCAGAACAGTTTCTAAAAATACGCATGAAAATATTTATACTTTAGATTTAGATTAAAAAATAGGTCTATTTTATTTTTATTAGATATGAAACAATTTCTATTTTAGAGTTTATCAAAAATTATTTGCTTCTGAAAAGTCCAAGAGTGACGATGTGGAAAATAAAACTTAGTTTTCAGTGTGAATAAAATAGCCTTCAGAGTGAGCACAATGTGGACTCTGGAAAAAAATGGCCCTCATTGTAATGTTTCACCACTATGATCACATGTAATCTGCAGGAACCTCAAACAGGTAGTTTAATTCTATATTAAAATGTTCTAAATATCTCCATTACACAAATGAAAGGAAAAGGACACCAGTGCTTTCATAATCCAGATGTCAGCATTAAGAAAGCAAGAGACGATCTCGCGTAAAGGCAATGATGGGACAGCATGGATCCAAGCACAGATGAGAACAAGAGTATTTCGTCAGTAGCCTATTATTAGAAGGGATCAAAAATGCTATGAAATTTCATCCTCTGGTAGAAAATCATTTGCTCTCAGGAGAAGAGTTCAGGAGAAACATGCTGGAAGAATAGCTGTCTTACCTAGTTGGCTGAAAACATAGCTACTTTCCTTCTGCCTTTAATTTGGCAGTGGAGTGTGTATGGGATTGACTACCTCAAAATATGTCCAGAGGTGAGTGTGCCAGTATTCATTTTAAATGAACAGGCTCAGCCTTCTATTAAAATGAGGGCCAATGGCTCAGAAAATGCTACTCTGGTGTTATGCTATATACTCTGAAAAGGGAGAGTCATGTTCAGTTATCCTCTTTAACTGATGAGTTTACCTGTGCTTCTTTCATTTCTCTTTTTGGACCACAGAATCAAGTTTATGTGTAGTGCCTAATTTTCTTCCTCTCCTCTTATCTTTCTGTCATGTGACAGAGATTGAACAGGAACAATGGAGAGAGACACTTTACTGCAGCAACTTTTGATAGTATTCAGAAATACACTGGGAGGGAATGTGGGGAAAAAATCAGAAGTGAAATGTCAGCTTAATGGAATGACTAGTCCTGATGTGAAAAAAATAGTCGATATTGTAACGTGAGATATTTAGAATGGAAATTGCAAGTTTTCTAGCCATCAGATCAGTGAGAATCTGGAGCAGCCTTTTGAAGGGAGTAATGGAAGAGGGAATCTGAATTTAAGACTGAGCTTGGTCAGTCTTTTGGAAGAAATGGCATCACCTGGTTACCTGAGATGGCAGGTGACTGGACACAGCCATCTCAAAGTATCATTTCACTCTTACCTTCTTAGGAAAATATCTTATGTTTTGTTACGTTCACTGGTTTCATCTGTAATTTGATGGAGGTATTTTTGATTGCTTAAGAGAGTTTAGACATAGAAAAAAAATCTTTGTTGAGATTGCAGAAATCTGATAACTGGTATGTGAATTGGAGATGATGAGGCAGCTGCATATAGAGTAAGAAAAAAGGTGGACACTGTTCATATTGAAATGTCTGGGAGGGATGTATAAACAATTATAGCAGTTTGTATAGCTATTTTAATATTCATGTCAAGGATGATAAAACATAGAATAAGTATTGTTTCACTGGTTAGACTACATTTAGAAGGTGAAAAAAGACTTCTTCTCAGCTGCTTACTTTTAAAAGAATGTTCCATTTGTTAACCTTTTAAGATCTGTAAATTCTGCATCATTGCTAATAAAAATACATTTGACTGTATTCTGTCCACTATTTTTTTTATCAAAACACTTTTTTTGTAATTTGTGGAAGGTCAAATCACATTGTAGTCAGTAAAAGGAGTACTCCAAAATGTTGCTTTACATTGCTACTGCGGTTAAATGAGTTCAAATAACTTTTTTATTTTTTTTTAAATTCCTTTATGCTATCAGTGGTTCAAATCCAGAAGATGATCCTTAGTAGTAACTTATTAGTAAGTAATAACTTATTACTTAGTAGTATCTTATTACTTAGTAGTAACTTATTCTTGTGATGCATTTTAAACAAGTCTTTCCTTACTCTATACTGCACAAAACGTAGATGCTGAAAGGCTTTTCTGCTACAGAAAGTAATAGTAGTCATATGTAATATCTAAGTTTAAGGAACTCTTTGAAAGATTGTGTTTATCCTAGCTACGTTAATGTTACATATCAAACATCTGAACAGCTTCTGCTTTCATATGTTGTGCTGCTAATGACTCAGCACCTTACTGGCAGTAAAACAAGAAGCATGTCATTCATAATCAAGGCACTAAAATGAAGTTTTGAATCCCATTATAAGGAGGTACTTTGCAATGGTTCATTAACTCGTTCTACTGCATGAAACCCCTGGAGGAAGCTCTTTAAGTTTACAAATTATGAGGTAATTGCCTGATGATGTCAAAATATGACCAAAGTTTTAAAATGTGGTTTCTCTGAATACTTCAGATGTTGGATGCCCGCTGGATGTGGTGTTAGGGCACAGGTTCACCTTTCACCACGGTACTTAATCAGGCTTCAGGGACACAACAAAGCAGACACCTGCCAGACTCCTTGAAAAGAGTATTTACTGCATAACTGAAATGCCACTGGACTTGTAGGCAATTAGCATCTGAGAAAATCATGATGTGAGTCACTAAACAAAAGCAATTAAAAAGTAGAGGCTAATTCTGAAAAATTTGGGTGTTGGTAGGAATTGCTTACGTACTTTTTTATTATATATCATAATTTCAAGCTTAGGTAGAAAAGAAAATTGATTTCTCCGTTGCTGTTCTTAGATAATTTATCAAAAAAAAAGTAGACCTCTGGAAGGAATTGCTTTTTAAAACATTATGGGTTTTCAATCCATTTTTCTTCCTTTAACAGATTGATCTGTCGTTCTTGAAAGATCAGCAAAATCCCACAAAGACATAGTAGGTTTTGTGCGGCTTTTGAGCAACATAAAATTGATTCTTCTATATATGTGAGAGGGGCTTTATATGGGTTTTAATAGCCTGCATTCATCTACTTACCACTTTTGTTTAACCTTAAAGCAACAACCTAGAAATTTTCCAGAATATATTCTGTAGTATTTAGTTCACTGTATGTTGTTATATAGTTTGTTAGTTAGTTGGCAAGGTTAAGTTGCATGAATATTTGACTCATGGTCACTGTACCTAAACTTGCTTAAGCCTCAGTGTCCTGATCAAATTCCAGTTTGAATAATTATGTCTCACATCCCTGTCGTTCCCCTTGTAGCTTCAGTTGGATTAGCTATTCATCTCCTGTCCCAAACCTTTGTGTAGTATTTCTGTGTGCTCTATAGCAGTTTCCACATTTCACCTTAAAGCTAACTGTGATCATCTCTCTTTGTCTGTCCCCACATACAGACATAGAGTAATTGTGAAACTCTTTTAAGGCTCACAGAGAAGCTAGCCAAAGGCCAACTACATTAACTAAATTAAGATAAAATTCTAGATCCAGCACAATCTGAATTTAAACTAGGTCATGAAATGGCTTTAGTGGCATGTGTAATAGGTAATCTGTTCCTGTCAGCAGATAAAGGACAAACATCTATTCTCATTGCTTTAGAGATATTGCATTTAACATGGTTGATCATGAGATAGTACATTCTTGCTTGAAAGAAGTAGCAGGATCCAAAGTAATAGACTAAAGTGGTTGGCATTCTCCTTAGAAAAACACAGCCAACAAGTAGTCAGGGCAGACTTTGTGTTCTTCATTCTGGTGTCCTTCAAGAGTAAGTTTTATTGATAGCTCTTTTTTTGGCATCTACTGTGTGAACAGGTCAGATGGTGTGCTCAAGAAATATGCAGATCATACACATTTCCTTTTGTACTTTGAGACCTGTAACCTTTCCAATTTCACTGTAGCAGTGGCTGATTGCAAGTAAACAGCACATAGATGAAGAATAGTTGGATGAAAATGAATCCAAATGAGGCAGAGATGGTACTAGCAAGAGGAAAATGACAAGTCAGTCAGTTCCCAGGCCCAGCATAGTGAGTTCTGGTGAAAGTTACATATCGGTTTTTGATCAGTGCATTCCATAATTTAGGAGTGCTTCTGTATTCTGTGTCAACACTAAAGCTGACACAGAGCAACATCTGGTAAATAAAATCATCCATCTTTTCTCTTTGGGTAAGACAGTCGACTTCATCCTGCTGGATATTGAAGTGGCTGCAGTTATTCTTGCATTTACTGTTTCTCCCTTGGCTGTATACATAGTATACCTAGGGATAAAACTCATACTGGATAGGGAGAGTTATCTAATACAGAAGGTTGCAACAACTCAGACTAACATGAGCACATCAGCTTACATCTGAAAAGCCTTACATTGGCTTTTCAGAGAATTAGACTTAACTTCAGCCTCCACTCTTATCTTCAAGACTCTTTGGCCTATGCCCAGCTATCTAAAAGGCTATCTCAAGCCCCAGTGCTTGATAGCTTCACTGCTGGAAGTTCTGTAGATTTCTTCACAGTAAATATTAGGCTTATCTGTAGGAGACAGCATACAGCAGCAGAGTTTACATCAAAGTATCCAAGTTAATTCCCAAGGAATCTGATGACTATCGAAATATTTCCTTATTTCTCTATGTGATGCAAATTTCTTGGACTTGCCTCTATCTTAATACCGTTACACTGATACAGCCATAGTAGGACAAAAAGGCACTTCCCAACTTACAAGTGCAGCTATTTTTTCCCTACTGCTTGAGAAATGATGAGAAATATATATTACGTTTATATACTTCTGTGCTTGTAAGGATCTCTAGCTTTATAAACTAGTATGGCTCAAAGGACTACAGTGAAGATATGCTAGATTAGAATAGATGAATATATAGAAGGAAAATCATTATTAAAAGAATTTACTGGATTATATGGCTCATAAGCTTTTCTTGTAAAGAAACTGCTGGACTAATTTTTGTTCTGTTGTAAATCACAGGCATAGATAACAATACAAT
Organism: Clamator glandarius; assembly: GCA_033459285.1. Taxonomy (NCBI): domain Eukaryota; kingdom Metazoa; phylum Chordata; class Aves; order Cuculiformes; family Cuculidae; genus Clamator; species Clamator glandarius. Next base: position 2,329,708 of record JAUNZM010000170.1, read on the forward strand.
ATCTACACTGAAGCTTAATACTAAAATAATGAAATAAATCTTATATATATATATTTTTTTTAAATAGTATTTATTCCTGCTAGGCAGTAGCTAGAGATGCTGCCTACTGAACGTGGAAAATCCAGTTTGTTAATGTATAATTCTGTATATTGATCTTATTTTTTTAATTCTCCATAATTTTGTTTATTTTACAAAAGCATACTCTGCTAATCATTATTCTCTGATGCCAGTAGTATGTATTTTAGAGAACTTCAAAATGCATAAGGGAGTAAAGGGGGTTATGTACATGTACCTTTGTGTATAACTTAATAATATTTGGCCTATTTCTGGAACTCATGTCTCTCACAAGTCAGTTTAGTACTGAGATTCTTTGTAATGTTTTCTGATTGAAAAATGTGAAGAGAAAGAAAAGTATTTATTTTTCACAGTTTAATTACATTAACTTGTTAGATACAACAACACCAATATTAGGCTGTAATGCGTTCATTTAGTAAGAACTGTTAGGTGATAAATTTATTCAAAATAATATAGTACATTTTTCTAGACCAAGCTCCTTTTTCTATTCATGCAGATATACAAGAGATTACTGAGTGAATCAGAAAGGATAAAATGTGCAGACGTAAATCTTTATGCAGAATTTGGATAACTTTCTTATATCTGTTTTAATTTATGTTATTTAGCTTCAGCAGTTGGAAAAACTTTTTGGGTTTCTTGTAACTAGACTTTGCTAGTAAGTATAAACTCCAAAGGAAATCATGAGGAAGCTGTGTCTAACAGGCTCAGTTGTCTTTGATGTAGAGTCTAAACCATTAATTGCTTGCCGCATCTACTTAAAGCACATTCCTGGGTGATATTTTTTTTAATTAGAAGAAGTTGTTAGATGTACCAAGATTTTTTTTCTTCTTTTTTTTTTTTTTTAAGGAACATGTATAATAGAATAGAAGAATGTATAATATCCAAAATACAATTTAACTTCCTAAACAGAAATGTATTCAGTTCTCAAGGAGTCCTTTGGAACTAAATGAGTGTGATGTCTCTTTAGTATGAAAATTTCGGCATTACTCCATTCACTTCAATAAAATTAATCTTGGCTTTTAAGTTACAGAAGCATCACACCCTTTTATCCCTCTTAAGTTTCTACTAGTATGTCTTTGTTTTTTAAACTATAGTATTGTCTATTTATCCATTGTTTGGCTGTTTTCTTACTTCTTATGTTACTACAACTGCTTAAAACCCGCAACTGATTTGGAGAGCTGTTCTCTTTTGCCTTTTAAGGTGACACTGTACAAAACAAAAGATGGTCTGAATCAGCTAGTCTTTCAAGTTAAATAGACATTTATCCATTATTTTGAAAGTTTAAGATGAAGGTATAAGATTATCTCAGGACTCCAGCATGTGCACTCAAGTATTCTCAGAAGGAGCAGTTTACAGATCCAAGCAGGCATAGCTGGAAAAAATACTTGAGCTTTCTGTAGTCTTCTCCTGCTTAGCCATTGTGCTATCCCTGTTTAACATCAGCTTCTCTGGCTTTTCCAGAACTTTTTAACGTGTTTTTGACAGTTTTAGCAAAAGCCACGTTCACAATGTTGCTTTACCTTTTCTTGAGGCCTTTTTTTCCTTTACTCAAGAAGATCTGAATGTTCAGTTGCAAAAAGAGGACATTAACATTAATGAGCTAGACCTATATCTGATACAAAGGCATGTATGCAGCTATCACTTGAGTGTGCTATATACATGGAAGTCAATTCAGATTGGTAGTAGATCTAGGACTCCAGTAAGATGTTGGCTTCACTGCTCCTGCAAGTATTCCTGCTTACAAAACAGGGGCATCTTTTGGTTTCATAAAAGGCACTAAAACACTTTCTGTAATACCAGTTTACTAAAGTACCAATTACAATTCTGGGTTTGCAACTGCAGCACTTTGGGAGCAGGCTGACAAACACACCAGTCGTTCCCACCTCCAGAGTGGGACAGAGGGACCAGGAGCTAAATATAGCTGCTTCATGTCGGTCAAGTCAAGCTGTTATGTATGCATTCACAGAGGCTCTGCAAGAGCCAAAGTGAAGGTTTATCAAGTCTGGATTTGTTTTATTTATCCGTTGTTTTGGGGTTTTTTCACCAAATTCCTTCCACTGGATTTTGTGGGTTTAAGGCAGACTATAGAGTGGTTTATTTCTTTTAAATATATTCATCAGCAGAATAGGAAATTAAAGGGCCACCTGGAGTTAAGAATTTAATATTTCAGTTGTTACAAACCAACTCCAAAAACAATATTTTTATTTCCCCAGCAGATTTGGTGTGAAAATGCTTAGTTGAGCAGATGGAGCCACAGCTGGTAGTGTACATGTTTATCGGGATAGCTGGCATTTAGCTGCATCCAAAACTGATGTCAGGCTTAAAGATACTAAGAAGCAGGAATGACTGGGATCTGAGACAGTACTTTGTCAGATTATCTAGGAGCAAATTTCTTTAATTTTTAGTACTTTGGACGCAAAAGAGTAATTTTAATCCAACAGAGAGTTAAATATTTTAATCTAAAAATAAAAAATATGTCAAAAATAGGTAAACATTTGCTATTACTATTCTTTGATAAATAGCCTGAGGAGTGCAGAACGTAACCCAGAATGTATTGATGTTTAAGGCCTAGTTAGCAAATAATGCACATCTGCTGATGTTTAATTATCACGTATGCTTTCTGGCAGATTTCAGAATCTGCAGAGTTCATATTTACCAATACAGTCTCTTTTTCAAAGAGAACATTCATCTAGAAGTTTGAGACTCAGAGAAGAGGACATATGAAAGAAACAGGGAAGATATGTGTAGATGATATTGATTTTGCAGTTGTGTCTAATGCACACAATGAGATTCCGTGTCACATTGTGCTAGGCACTGTACAAACAGTGGGCAGAGTCCTCCTGGACAGGGAGTCAAAAGGAAAGTGAAAAATTCAAATGCTGGAAACTTGATTTCAAACAAGGAATTCAGCTTAAAGCTCCTTAGAATAATCTTAATGTAAGCAAGGGACAGGGGTGCACTCTTTCTCTGGCCTAGGTCATGAAGCAGTCTTAAGACAGTGTGGGATAGTACTCTTTTTAGGTACATTTATATCAGAGATGAATTTGGACCCCTGATTTCAACAGTATTTCTGGAATTAGACTTTTAAAAGGTTGAACAGTTTTGTAATTATATTTTTCTTCCCTATATGATTATTTTTCCCAGTACAATTGCTCTTCTTGTGCAACTTTTTTTCCCCAAATATCATAAATGCATCTTGGACTCTGAAGAAAAATGGAATGTGTTTCTCTCATCTCCATAATACACAGCATTTGATAGTACCGACAAAGTTGGTATCTCTTCCAGTGGCATTCCCATATGGATAGGGTAACATACATGAAGCATTGATGTATTTCTATCTGTAGATGACAATGATTTTTTACGTCATTTCTGGCATATGATGTTCTGAAGCAGACTCCTTTTCTTGTCATTACACAGGTAGCAGAGACGAGTATCTCTGGGCGTATAAAATGCCTGCATTATAAATGACAATCTAAGGAGAATCAGACTGCTTTGCTAGATGACCAGTGATGCCTGACACCTCTTTACCAGTGGGCTGTGAATGCACAGTTTACTAAAATGTAACGGTACTTTCAATAGCAAAGTAACAGCATGAGGCATTGTGCAAATTCTGAGCAATTCAACTTACCTTAAGGCATTCTTGGAGTCTGTTCTCATACAGACCCTCTTCCCCCTAGCTGTCATCTCCTGGGGCCCGTTCCAGTTTCCATCATAGTCTAGCCTGAGAAGCACGAAAAAGTGCCAGAAAGGTATCCCAATCCTACATTTCACTGAACTGGGCTTCTTAAAAATATAAGCTTGTTCAGAATACAAGTGCTGTGTTTCTTCTCTACTGGAAAGCTAGATAACAAAATAGTTACATAGCTGCATTCAAAGATGTTTCAGTCCTAGACTGCACCTGAAAAAAAAACAGTTGAATATTTAAATTGGTGATATCCCTTTTTAAAATGCATATGCACTCATGCGCTCCAATGCACTCACCCAATGCCAAGGCAGAAGCATAAAATGAAGTTATAATTATGCAGGTTTAGTGATGGTGAAACAATAGTACTTTATGAGATATACAGCCATGATGTTTTATAAGTCAATAGGTTTGTTACACATACTTGACTCTTACTAATTCTACATGATGGAAAACACATTTTCTGTAATATGGTGTGCAGGGACATGTGGAACCCCTTATAAATGGTATTATCTCCTAGCTATGTCCAGATTCTTTTGGGGACATATGAGCCAGTAAGCTTATTCTTGTCTCACTTTTAGCCTCTTCATGCTGTCTCAGGGCTTCACGAGTTCTCTTTGTTGGGCCATACTGGCTCCAGAGTGCTAAGGATTACCACAAGAATTAAAACTTTGGTGAAAAAAGTATATTTTGTTTGGCATTTATGTAGTTTGATATATTCTAGATAAATCTGATGACTGGGAGGAATTTGCCACTTTTTTTTTTTCTATATTACTTTTCAATTTGAGCTTCTCATTGATTTTTCAAGAGTATATAACTATCATAACACTTAATTATGAAAATTATATGACACAACATCTAATTATAGTGAAAATATAAGAGTTGTGTTCTTACCTTGTGTAATTAACTTGGATGAAAATGCTTTGTATACTAATGGCAACGATCCTATAAAGAAAGATAATGTGACATGTCTTCATCCCCAGGACAGAGCATAAAAAAACCAAAGCTTATCCTTTGGAACTCCTTTTTCAGTGTGGAAGATGATAACATACACATATGTTCACTAGAATTAATATATACTTTTACTAAAATTTTACTATATTAAAACACATTGCTCTTAGTTTCTAATAAATCGGTTTCTTAAGAGCAGGTGTGAAAAAGAAATTTCTAGGCTCAGCTGCATCTCTTTATTTTATTTTCATGGCAGATCATGGTGTACATCAAACTGACATTTAGCAGATGGACTTTGTGCTTAATCCAGATACAGTTTTCAGTGACAACTAGTGGTGATTATTAAAGCATAAATATATAATAAAAATATATATAAGATCTAGGACCAAATCTTTCTTCATGAGAGTTTTTGTATATGGTATGCCAGCAGGATTTAGCCTTTTCTGTTAAGTATCTAAACCAGAAGTGTATGTAGATAAGAGAGACATTGAGAATTAGGAATAAGGTCATATTTCACTTGGATTCTATAAATAGGTAGAAAAGTTGGACTGCTAGTGGGAAAAACAGACTAGAGTTGTGGAAGGTTTAGCTGTTATAAAGAGGGAAACAATAAAAATCCTAGCATAATCGAATTATTATGATTAGGAGCTGAGAATTATAATTTAATATAGCAATGTGTAAAGAAATGAATATGAATGTCTTCTGAGGAAGAAAATGATTTACATGAAAAATATTGCAAGCCGTGTTCTACTTCTGGTGTGGACATAGCAATTTATTTTACTTCTATAAACATATACTGATATGCTTGACTTACCATTACTCTGGGGACATTAATGATACAACAATCAACTATACTTCGAAAAGAATCATGAAAGTCAGTGAATAAAGTAAACTGCTCTGCTAATTAAAAGTCGTAAGGTATATCTGCTTTAGTGACTGATAGGTATGGTTGGACTCAATGATCCAGTGGATCTTTTCCAACCTAGTGATTCTGTGATTCTGTGATCTGAACATGTTGCTAATAAAATAGAGGCTCCACATTTTTCTCCTATTGCCTGAACCTTGAGACACTGTTGTCTCCATATCCTTCATTTTCTTCAAAGCAACTCATTTGAATGTACTTATTATGAGAACAGGAAATACAGGCAAGGGCAGATTAGGCTTACTCTTTATGGCTGCCTTCACTTTTGAACTGCTTATAAAAGTTAGCAGTGTGTTTGCTTCTGTTTTGGGAAGCCAATATCATAGATAGTTTTAATAAATTATATCTTTTGTATTACCATTTTGTTTGTTTACTATGTTTTTTTCATTCCTCATCACTTCTCTCAGTTTGCCAAAACAATTAATTTAACTCCTTTTATATTGGGTAAGAAATAGGCATCAATAATATAAAAAAGGAAAATCTTTGGTGTGTTGATTTTAGCTGTACAAAAATAATAAGTAATTTTAAAGACGTTTTGAGCTAGTGTTTCTGTCTGGATTCTTCATTCTTGGTCCTGGTCATTTGGTTTAGAGTAATGAATGTTGATTTTCTCAGAGTAATTTTACTGGACTGAATTTCAAACACAGTGTATCTTGCTGCTGTGTAAGCATGCTCAGTTATGAAGTAAAATATATCCATATACATAAAATGAAGGGTCAATGGTTGTTTGAGTAAGTTGGGTCAAAATTGAAGGAAGCTTATTCTACACCCTGGTTAGCATAGTTTGCATTGTTTTGATAAACAAATATTTTTATAATATTAAACAACCTTTTCACAACCTACCAATTATGGCATGATGGATTCATTCATTTGCAGATTCTGGAGCCAGCTGTTCCTATCTCCTGCTGCTGCAATTGGAAAATAAGTCTGTTAAAATATAATGGATTTAATAAATCTCAGGCTTTCAGATTTATGCATTTATTATATATTAGTCATGATAGAACCTGTAGCTAATGTATTATTTCTCAATTGCTAAACAGTAGTAATAAGTAAATCAGAACAATGGCTTGTATCACAAAAGAAGTCTTTTTCATGGTTGTCATCTCTGGGAGAGTTAAAATTGTTGGTAGATGTAGAGCAGCAAGGATAATCTCACTGTTTTACACACTGTTGGTAAATATAAATAGCAGTGCTAACTAGTTTTACCTTTGAAGAATTGCTCTTATTAAATAGACATGCTTAGGTCAGTGAATGATCTTTTTGTTTAATGCAATAATTACCTTATGTTTTCACAGAGATATGCCTTGTATGGTTCATGACCTAAGTACAGGAAAATCCCTAGGAAAATACAATGTACTGATTATTTTCTAATCTTTATATGCATCATAAATAAAGATAAGAATTATTATCCAATGTTGTAGTAGAAATTTATGTTGGAGAGATATCAAGTGTTACCAAAGGTTTGAAAGGAAGTCATTGATAGAGTGTAGAAAAGAATCCAAGTATCTCAACTTCCAAGTTTTGTTCCTTAATCACTTAATCATACTGATTATTTAATGTGAGCTTTGTGGCTAATTTATTGTGTAATTACTTGTTTTATGTCATTGTGGGGTTAAACCACACACATAGACTTCATTTACCTAAACTGTTAGAAATGGGAAGAAAATATGGCTGACATACGGTTCATATTTTGTTCATTTTCTTTCAGAAAAAAAATACGTTCATCTCTATTCCTATTTTCCTGCGTTGTTCTCTACCTTTTTTCTCACCTGTTCTGAATAGTTGATTCTATCCTTCAAGTAGTGGAGCAAGACCAGGCCAAGATCAGGAAGGAAAAATTATTTGCACAGCCAGAGCAGCATTATCCCCTCTATCCATGCATTACTGTTGGCAGATGTTTGTTCTACTCATAGAGCAGATTCTCTGAGCTAACCTCTCAGAACCTGAAGAGACTTCAGGATCGTCCCAGCCACTTCAGCTCCTCATCTGGCAAGGATGTGCAGAAATAGATTTGCAGAGGGAAGATAGTACATATCCCTCAAGGGTCCCTTTCTCATATATTTAAGCTTCATAACACCATTGATATACATTTAGTATGACATAACAGAAAAGATAAGATTAATGAGTACCTCTGTTAATGAATTTAATTTCCTCTAAACTCAAATTGAAATAATATATCTGTATTTTTATAAGGAACATTTAAAACGTTCCTTGTTTTTTTTTTTCCCCTTCCTAGTATCATAGTGGGATATTTCACAGTCTTTTTTCTATGCTCTCTGTCTTTCCTTTATTTAAAGTCTATTTACTCCATAGATAATTTTTTTGGCCATCACAGCAAAATACCTTCATTTCCAACAATACCCTGAGAACATTATACTCAAATATCAGAGGGCTTCAGCTGTAATAAGGAATTTTTTTCTGATATGCAACCAGCCATTCATACTCCCTGTACAAATGACAAATGTAGTAATTTAAGGGATGGGATAACATGATTGCTTCTTTAAATGTTTGCACTATGTGCAGCTTTTTAAACTAACATTTTTAGGTTTGATACAGCATCTGAACCTGCATTATGTCTGAATGGTCTTTATTTGTAGATGAGTTTGGTGGAGTATGACAAGGAATCTGCACTTTCTGCTGCAAAGGAGTTAGGCACTTCATGGAACGTATGGGTGTCACATTCTCTACTCAATAATCCAAACTTTTTAGATGTTCCTGTTTCTCTTCTTTGTCTCGTTCACATTTCTTGTAATGCAGAAACCTTGTTTGGAATGTTCCAGTTATGACCAGTCCCTCTTTCCTGAGGTTAAAGAAGAAATGATAGTGAGAGACAAAAGAAGTTTAGCAAATTTTTATTTCATTCCTCATTCTGGGAACATTGAGGAGGAAGAATGAAGAATTGTTAATGTGAAGTGAATAACCAGATCTGTGTGTTTAGTTAGTTCAGGTTGTGACTCACGTTTGCTGCATGCAAACAACTAAAGATTCATCTTGCGAGGGGAGGCCTGACATTTTAGTAGCTGAGCCTTTTCCCCGTAAGAAGCACAGAACAAAGGATTTTGACAATTGAATTTCTTCTTTAATATCTTATGTACCCCTCAAGATGAAAGATGAGAGAATTTACAAGTTGGTCTGAATCTTTGAATGAACTCAGTCAACCAGTTCTCAGAGGTGGTAGTGCTGTTATCTCTAGACAGGGTCTTCTTACATGCCATGTGTACTGAATTAATAAATGATAGACTGCTACTTCAGGAATGTTCTCGTGTCTGCACTTATTCCCTTATGAGTCTGATGTCAGTTATGACTTGGTTTCTTCAGGTTATTCAGAATGAAATCCTCTAAGACGGTGACTATGGAAGAGTAATTTCATGTTATAAAAATGTATACTGTTGATATAATAAAACTAGCTGGGCAAATTATTTTAACTATTGAATTAAACTTGAAAAAATTCTGATAGTAAAAATCATGGGGGCCTTATTTATATCAGGACTTTGTTGCACATCTTTTCAGGGACAGGGCATGTCATGCTGCTAGAGCCTCTTGGCTACCTCATAGCACAGAGGTTGGCCTGTGCAGTTTTGATTAGAGCTTAAAAAATGGTAAAATCCTCAAAATTTCAAGCATATCCTCTGGGATTTTGTCATGAGCACTTAGGCAACACATTCTATATTTTCTTAAAGAATATTTTCAAACCATATTTACAATATTGTTCTTGATACAATTTCACATCTGAAAAACCTGCAGAGTCAAAGAAAAGGAAATTAATACGAGAATTAATTTTGTCACAGGCTTGTGGAGAGTAAAGCTAGGAATCCCAGAGGTGTGTTTAAGGTACCAGACTAACACATAAGATTATCATAGCATGTATCTGTTATTATAACTTACACTTATGTTGATTTTTATATATCTGTATACAACCCTCTGAGGCTGTTGTAAGTTTTCCTAGTATAACTTCAATTGAATGGGGTCAAAATAGGTTTCATTTCAACCAAGACAGATCTTTATAAATCTCAGTGGTTTGAGACCAGTTTGGGGGGGGTTCAGTTGTTAGTAGTGGTTTTATGTCTTCAAATATATTGAGAAACCTTGAGAACACGTATAGATGAAGTTTTCAAAATAGTTAAAAAGCTGACTGTAAGAGCAGGAACAGTCCACTAATCTGCAATATATAATTTGAAAGATCTAGGATCTCGTGCAGACAAATAGTAAGACCTAAAATGGATAAATGTCTTATCTATGAATCCTTGATAATATATAGGATTCTTGTAGAACTGAATATCTTTGTCTAGAGAATTGATTTTGCCCAGGTTATGTATGAAATTACATAAAACCGCTCATTTCTTAGGTAGGATTTATAAATGTGAAACTATTTAATGAAAAATTGATAGTCATCTTTGTAGAATTTCTGGTTTAGCCTAATGGTTTCTTCCCAGAAATTTGTATGTAAAAATTCCTCCAAGACTCCATTTTCCTTCCTTCCAAGGCCAAAGGATTGAAAGACGGAGCTACGGAAGGAAAAACCACATAAAAATGCACTTTGAACTTAATGTGGCAACAGATGTATTAATTTCTAGATCAGTCATAGAATCAAAGAATCATGGAATGAGTTGGGTTGGAGGGGACCTTAAAGATCATCTTGTCCCCACTCCCCTGCCATGGGCACAGGGATACCTGCCACCAGATCAGGCTCAAGGACCTGTCCAGCCTGGCCTTGAACACTTCCAGGGATGGGGCATCAACAAATTCCCTGAACAACCTATTCCAGTTCCTCACAATCCTCGTCATGAAGAATTTCTTCCTAATGTCTAATCTAAATCTTCCCCCTTCCAATTTAAAGCCATCCCTTGTCCTATTACTATGTGCCCTTGTATAAAGTCCCTCCCCAGCTTTCTTGTATGCCCCCTTCAGGTACTGGAAGGCTGTTATAAGGTCTCCCCAGAGCCTTTTCTTCTCTGAACAACCCCAACTTTCTCAGCCTGTCCTCATAGCAGAGGTGCTTTGGCCCTCTGATCATCTTTATGACCCTTCTCTGGACCTGTTCCAACAGTTTCTTCTTATGTTGAGGATTCCAGAACTGGACATAATACTCCAGGTGGGGTCCCATGACAGCAGGGCCATACTTCTTTTTTTGTATCCCAGGCTGCGTTTAGCCATCTGGGCTGTAAGCACGCATTGCCAACACATGTCAAGCTTCTCATTAACTAGCTCCACAAGTTGTTTTCTGCAGGACTGCGCCTAATCACATCATCCCCCATCCTGTATTGAAACCATGAATTGCCCCAACCCAGGTGTAGGACCTCATGAGGCTCACTTCTGCAGCTTGTCCAAGTCCCTCTGGATGACATCCTGTCCTTCTGGCATATTAACTGCGCTACTCAGGTTGGTGTCATCCGCATACTTGCTGAGGGTGCACACAATCTCGCTGTCTGTATTATTAATGAGAATATGAAACAGCACTGCTCCCAGTACAGACCCCTGAGGGACACCACTTGTCAGAGATCTCCATCTGGGCTTCAAGCCATTGACTACTCCTTTCTGTGTGTGACCATTCAACCAATTTCTTATCCACCGAACAGTCTTCCCATCATATCCAAATCTCTCCAATTTAGAGAGCAGGATGTTGTGGGGGACCGTGTCAAAAGCTTTACAGGGGTCCAGATAGTTTTTATCCATTGCTTTTCCCATATCCACTGATGTGGTCAACCCATCATAGAAAGCAACTAGGTTGGTCAGGCAGGACTTGCCCTTAGTGAAGCTGTGCTGATTGCCTCTAATCACCTCCCTGTCAAATTACAACAAGATTCCATCCTTTGCAGCTTTTATGAGACTGATGAGACGTGAAACAAACTGCAAGAAATAGACTCTGAAAGGAAGAATGTAGCGGACTCCAGAAATGCCAGAGATCATTCCACCAAGTGCTTTGGCATCCATGTATAAACCCAAAGTAACTTAACTGAGAATCTGACTGAGTGTACTTCTCCTAATGTTTATCACACACAGTGAAAATATAGGTTTTGATCCTTCATCTGGAAAGGGTTCTGACATAAAGTACAAATATATCTGCTTTATGTTCATTCATCTTAAATGTAGTAAGAAAATGTGAATGTAGTGGAATAAATTTAAATCAGGCAGTTGACTGTGGATGGATAATTTAGTTTGGACTTGATGCCATGGAATACCCCTTTTAACAAAACAGGTAAGCAAAAGTCAGCATTTTCATAAATCTCATTGTGCTTGATTGCCTGAATGTTTAAGCACAGGCTTTCAGAATTTACAGAACTGACAGATGGGCTGGTTGAAAATATGTTTGTTTCTCCTATCTATTTCTTGCATGAGATTAACAAGTTTAATATTACAAAATGAAAATACTCATTTAGAATGGGAGGATTAAAAAAAAAAAGCAGAAAACCCTTCCTCTGGATTTGTGACTGTGACTAATTTCAGGTAAATGATTGATTCACAGCAGCTCAGAATCGAATCAACTATAACCCAGAGTTGTATCAGGGTGAATTTGGCTATAAGGTATCACTTATTCCTGGAAGCAGGAGTAACAAATCACTGATTCAACAAACAGTCTCTGTGATGGCTTGTATTAGAATTAGTATTTTGAAAAGTAACAAGGTTTATGGAGAAAAAGGGTGATTTGGAGTTTATTTATTTTTTTTTTCATTTATTTTTTTGCCCACACTAATCTAGGAGAGATGATGAGTGTAAATCATCTTTTTCTTCATGCATTTACTCTCAATTCATTTGTTGAAATACAGAGCTAAAGCTGCTTTTTGGAGCAGTCTATACTTTAACATATTGAAGACTTTCAGAAATTAAAGCTTTTCAAAATGTAATCTCTTCTAGGAGGCAGAGAGGGAAAGAATCTTTTCAGATGTTCATTTTCTTAAAGAATGACTGAATGATTTATAAAGTAACATTCAAACTGATTTCATTGTTGAAGTTGGAGCAGATCATATCATGAATTTATTGCAGATTGAGCTGGATTAATCCGCAGGCCAGCAGTTTTCAGCCATGAGCTTTGTTGATCCCGCCTCTTTCTTTCTCATCTCTCTTCCTCCTCTTCCATTACCCTTTTCCCTTCCCTCTCCTTTTTCCATGCCCCTACATTTTATTTTTCCTGAGATCCAAAACAAAGTGGATTAATTTTGATTTAGTTCAAAGGGGTAATGGAAGTCACATTTTTCTTCCTAAAGCTTCCTGCTAATAAAGGTTGGTGCTTGAGTATTTCTTTCTTTGGTTTTACTCAAAGCTCTCGCATTTGCCAGAGCAGGTGATGAAGACCGTATGTGAGTTCAGTTAAGTGTGACATTGAGAAACAGGCTGTGGTTTTCAGGAGCAATAAAGGTTTGGCGTGGGTAGATCCTGAGATGGAGCTTTGAGTTATCATATGACATATCACTCATTAGTGATTAAGCCTGAAAGACTTCAAAACAGTGACCATTTCATGGAAGATAAAGAATATATTGTATACTTGCACCCCTTCAACTTTCTCTCTGCCTTCAATCCTGTTTTCTTGTCACTCCTTTAAAACAATATGTTTAGAAAGCTTCTCTCTTCCTTTGTCTGTTTATGCTTTCTGAAATAAGACCCTCTCCCTGAAAGAAAAAAAAAATCCTCTTCAAGTTTTGTAAGGAAACTACTGAAATTTAAGACCTATGAAAAAAAAGTTTTCAACATTTTCATATGAATACAAAGAATCTTCATATTCTTTTAAAAAGTATTCTCCTCCTCATCTGCCAAACTGCATAAAACAACTTTCCAGGAAGCATATTCCTAATGGCAGCCACCAGAAACTAGGAAGAAATTATGTCTGTTCTTTTATAGTTCTAATTGTACAGTGTTTGCTAGAGTTGTCTAGCATGATATTTCATTTGCACATATAATCTGGATGTGTCTATCAAAACTTAATAAAATTTACACATTTAATGCTACTGCATATATTTTAATTTTGATACCTTGATACATACAGAATTTCTTCTCACATAATCTTGCTTGTAATATTGGAAGCTCAAAGGAATCCTGAAGACTTGTCATATTTGCATTTTTATTTGTTCTGTAAAAAAATACTTGATTCCTTTTCCTCAATGTTGTGCTGTACCCTAGATGACATCCTGAGGTAAGGAGTAGGAGCAATCATTTAATCCCCTCTGTGTTCCTGTGCAAACAACTTTGTTCTGGTCTTCAGAGCACATGTACCTTCAGGAAGCATATTACCAGAAGGCAACAGGAAACAAGGTTGGACCATTTGGCAACCCAGGATCTGGGGCTCCCGTTCCTACCCCTCTGTTTACAAGTGGAAGCAGCCAGACCACTGAGCTGCAGCATGCTCAAAAAGCTGATTTAAGCATTCCTCTTCTTCATTGTGCTCCTCTTTACTACTCATCTATGCTGCAGAGTCAAACACAATCATTTGTGCAGAAATTTTGCCAGACATAAAAATCCAAAACTTTCACCCCAGCCTTGAAACTTTGAAGGAAAGAGGGAGACATTGATCCACAGAGAGATTTCTGAACCACAGTGCTCCTTAGGAGGACTGCTGGGGCATTTCTAGATTCTCTTTGTTTCAAAGTATGTCAGCACTTGAAATCTAGCTAATGTGAAGTGAATTCATACACTGATAGCATGCAGTGTTTCCCTTGTTAAGGGTTAATTATTATGCGTCTTTCCTTGCACCATATGGTGGACTTTTGTTTGCTCTAAAATACCTCTTCTTTCAACAGCTTTGCAGATTAGAAAGGAGAACTCATTAGCTAACGAACACTATCGTTTTTGCTTCCGGTTTATATTGTTTTATATAATTTTACATACACTTAACTCATTTTTAAGCATAACTAGATCCAGTTCATTAAAATTGATGTGTTTTTCTAATATTTCTTTTTTAAAAAAAAACCAACCTGTTTTTTTCCTTCTTTTTCTATACTCAATATACTAAGAAGAAGGGTTTTCTTTATGTACCCAATTGCTGTGCTTGCAATTAAGTATGACCATGGATGTATATACTTCTCAAATCACAAAAGTTTAAATCACTTGTTGCTGCAGGATCAATACCAAGCAACTCAGAGTAAGATTGGTTTTATAAAGCAAAGCTGCCTAAAACGTATTTAGTTTCATCTTAATCCTAGCCTAGATGTGGGTACAGATAGAATCAAGATAGAACAGAGACAACTGGACTTATAGTTGCTTACATGTTTCTATTCTAGCTCTTAAATTTTGGCTAAAATTTTTCTGACTGATGGGATATCTAGGTTGTTTTTGCTTAGTAGCTTGTGGAACCAGAATACTTCTAATCTTTTGTATTAAGTGAAAAGTGAAATGGTGGAATGTTTCTTTTATGGCTTACTTATATAACCATAGTAATTTGAGTCACAGCAAAATAACCAATAATACTGAGTTGAAATATTTTACAAGGAAATAGTCATTATTTCTTCTTATTTTTCTCTTTAATATTTTGATGAAATTCCTCTTTGACCTGGCATAATCACAACTCTTTAGACGGTACATATTGTGCATGCACCTTTTATAGAGGTTTACATTATTAAGTGTTATGGAGGTGTTCAGGAACATTCACGTTCATGAATTTTGGCAAACACAGGATAATGGAAAACTTTAAATATTGCACATATGTTGCCATGTCCTTTATACTGTTCATATAGTATTAAACACACTTTAGGAGCTACTGGAAACAATTCCTGTTTTTATACTCAAATATTTATTCCATTACTGTTTCCATTACCATGCACTACTAGTAATATTCCTGTCTGGATATACCATTGACAGTATTGATTATTAATGGTAGAGTAAGAGAACTTTTCCAGGACATTGTAAATATTCAGAGAAATGGAATATGAATTCTCATAGCATACTCGTGGTACACAGTTTTAGAAACATGTCTTTATTGGAACTGGCTTTAAGTGATTGTTATCCCATTTTCTCCTCCAATTTTCATATTTTTCTAGATATTTTTATGCTTTTTCTGCTTGTGACCCATCTTTTCTTGGCTTATTGTTCAAAGAGTCTTTACTCCAAAAGCTGTGGTAAGACCTCTTACACTGAACATTATTTGTGATGCCACATCAACTTTATGATTTTTTGCAGGACTTTGTTCTGCTAACAAGATGGAAATAAAAGTGGCCTATCTTGTTTCATACAGCTATTTCTGATAAAGGAAGAGAGTAGCAGGGAGTGATGAGTAAAGCAAGGGAAAGTAGATATAATTCTGTTAGTTTTCTGCTATGAATGTGCCTTGTCAAATCCATGGAAACGCTGGATTTTTCACCTTTTTTTGGGAAGTATACTTAGAATTGTTTCTTATCTGCAGGGCCATATAAAACTTTGCTATCAAACTAGCTGAAAGACAGTGTCATTATCAGGGTTTTTTGCATACTGCTTTTTCTTTGCTTTTAGAATAGTGTTGAAAGGCTCCCATCAGACTTCAGACTGACTGCAGTAGTCATTAGATACACATATGAAAATGCCTTCTCTAACACCAAAAGCTTTTACTGTAAGAAACAATAGCATGCTTTGCCAAGGACAAGGTGAAATGCTAATGTCCTGGTTACTGCTTGTTCCAGTGTATAGCTTGGTGAAGTAGACAAATGTTCTTACTCTGAAGGACAGCTTTATGATTCTAATTTTTGAGTAATTAGGTCATGCTCATTTATTATGCCAATTTACAATGGATCTGTCTGGGAAACAATATGGATTCTTCAAATTTCTTTCCACCGTTTTAGATTAAAATCTTTATCTGCTGGTTCAAAACACATTTCCCATGTCATCTTTCCTAAATCTCTGCCACAGACATTTTTATTTTAATTAGGCTGGACAGAGAGTACGTTACACAGCTTTTGAACTTTAGATTAGGAAAAGCAGTTAAAAGCTAGTTGAGTGCCTACAGGTTTATTTGAGGAGGATTTGATGTCTCTTTTACACAAAATTTCTGTTAACTTTCCAGCAACTTTTAAAGTGGTTAAAACATCACTTCTCTGGAATATTTATGAAATACAAATTTAAGAAGACTTCAGGTTAAAAACCTTATAGTAAAAGCAAGAAAAATATGTTTGTGCTTTCTAAATAAGTATTATGGTAGTCATTTTTTATTGTTGTGTGTTCTAAAGAAACAGGTTTAATAGTAAAATAATGGAAAAACTAGGGAAATATTCTTTTGACAATAGGAACTTCGCTAAAATGGATCTATTGTGAAGGATTGAATGGTATTCTTGGTTTTGGTTTGGTTTGTTTACTTTGAGGGGGAAGTTTAAGCAAAATAAATAAATAAGTAAATAAAACTAATTATTAACTGAGGATTTTGTCAATGTATTTGTACCTATGGTATTCCTTCCTACATTTTAAAGATATATTATTCATTATGTGTACTAAATATGTATTATATATTCCCAGTTACTTTATATAAAGACAATATATAAAGAAAATATAAAGACAATAGTATAATATATTAGAATAGATATTCCTGCTATATGATTATTTTCTGTAGTGCTGATTTTTAATCTTAGTTATGAATCATTTGACATAGATTAGTACAGAATTTTCTTTTCTAAAGGTACCCTAGTGTTTCAATGTATACATATGTAAAGATATGTGCCTTATTAACCAAACACAGAGAAAAGAACTAAAGAAGTTTAAGTTATATTACCGTATTTGCTCAAAATTTTTATTCATGTTCTAACATTGAAAAACAAATCTAATGATTTTATGTGTAACATCAGAACATGTAAAATTAAAATCTGTTCTGAATTAGTCATTCAAGGAAGTTGTATAAAAGCGAACTTAATTTTGTTCATGATGCAGAAAAATGAAACCATTTACAATCATAACACATAAATAGAAATTATTTAAATATAATTATAATTCCCTGGCACTCTACTGACTTGTGCCAGCTGAAAGATCTAAGCTTATATCCCCATGACAAAGGTCCATATTAAAAAAAAAAAGAGCAGAAAAAGTATCCCCTAAGTCATGACTTTTAAACTAACAGGGTGGCAGCCACTTCTGTTTACAGAAATCTCTTCAATATCAAGTGGACAGATCTCAAAAGCAAGATTCATTTTTGGTGGATAAAGACATTTGTAATGACTGTATCTAAAGGAAGGTATTTCATACACAGCTGTGATACAGAATTGTCAGAGCATCCCAACCAACCATCCACTCGCTGATTCCTGAGATACTCCAGCTCCTTTTGCTTGGTGTCCACTTGTCCTTTCTGTCACAGAGCAATTCTCACAGGCAGTACTAGTAGTTACTAAAACCTGTCATAAGTTTTCTCTGCAATGCCAGATTTAAAGTGATTTTACTAGGAATAGGCTTTAATGTGTAAAAGGAAAGAGGAAGAATTAATTAGTGTAATTCATAAGTAAACCTCAAGTGTTTAATATTTAGGATTGTGTAAGCTAAAATCATAAATGCAGTAAATGTTAGAATGATGTTCTGAGACAGCTTCCTTTGAGTGCAGGATTGTTTTCTTCTTGAGCTGAGACCAAGCCCTATATATACTGAGTAGAAATCCCTTGAAAGAGATATAGAGTGAACTCATGATCTTCTTTTCCTGCATTTTGTTAGCATATATCACTAGACTGATTAGACTTGAACAGACTCTGCTTTTAGTAGGAACAGGACTGTGAATTGATTGCACTGAATGGGAATGGAATTGCACAGTAAATCATATTTTGATCAAAAACCTGCTTTTCTAGACTCCTCTGGGACTAGGTATCTGTGAAGCTTGGTCACATACACTTTCTAGATGAGGACTCAGGCCTGGTTTTAATCCTTTTCAGTTTACCACCTCATCAGAAATCTGAATGCTAGTGATAATATATTTTTTTTAACTCTCCTAAATCCAACAGCAAGATGTAAAGATGCAACATGTGAATGTGTCTTTACTCTAAGGCGTCTTGGAGACTTCATTTTTAACTATGGTGTGATACTTAGTTCCTAAAATTACATGATGGTGAATCTGGGTGTTTTGAGTTCAAAGTCATCATTACAGAATGAGGCACACAGACACCTTCCAGTCACTGGTGCAGGTGCTGATGCTTAAGGTACTTTAGTTCCTCAGCTACATTTTAGATGGAAATCTTTGAGAAGTCTGTATTTCTCTTAGTACTGAAGTTTCTTGCTTCCTGTTTTTTTTAATCAACAGGCTTAAAAAGTACTATTTCACAGAATGTTTTAATACAAGTTAATAAACCTTAATAGACAATATATATTTTAAATGGAAGTATGACTGAGAAAATTATCTTATTAAATGAGAGAACCTGTTTAAAATATATTGCTGCAGTAGCACCTGGTTACTATAAAACCATTGCAAAACTAAGACTTGTCTTCACATGGGCATATTACATATTTTTTGTCAGGGAATCATTCTGTAGTGATTTTTTTTTTATCAGCATCACTTTTGTGGTTGTGTTTGTTTGATTGATTTTTTATTTTTGGTGAGGTTTGGGGTGATAATTATCCCAGGAAATTCACTGTTTCTCATGGATAAAAGAACATTAAAATGAAAAATTACAGTGCTTTTCCCAAAGCATTTGTGTAATCAGAGATCTATATATACCTCAAGAAAGAGTAGTATACTCTTGGGATACAAAGATTCATTAATTGCAAAAATCAATGTCCTGGCAATATAGAAATCCAAACAGCATTTCTAAGTATGCTGCCATTGCCTCAGTAAGGATGTGATAATTAGAGGGTCATCAGTTTAAGGCTTTTTCTGTTTCTTTTATGTCATTAACACACAAGTCATTTGTAGTTATCGATTGTTTCTGGTGAGCAGGATTATTTACCTGGTGAGCAGTTAAAAAAAAGCAGATGTATTAGCTTATGTTCACAGCTGATGCTCCAATGAATTGGATAGGCCAGAAAATAAATGAACCAAACAAAAAAAGTGCCAGGTGATATGTCTTGAATGAAAGCCCATAGCACAGCCTTCTTTGTGCAGAGAGCTTGAGTTAAAAAGCTGTTTCCTGATATAAACAGGTGAGGATGTTGTTGTTAACCTCAGGGCTGTGAAAGAATGCAAATAGTAAAATAAACGTACAAAGTTAAAAAAGAAAATGGAAACACCAATCAGTAAATAAAAGTGTACATCTAAGAGAGAAATAGTTTTACAGAGTGCGTTAAATAAACCATTGTTAAGTCCAGCATTTTGAAAAGAACTATCTTGAAAAAGCAAATCTTTTGAGAATTTTTTTAAAAAGTGACAAAAAAGACACAAAAGATTTTTTTAGAAGGAAACTGTATTTGAATGCTATGACAAAAGGGTCAGAAAGAAAAGGAATGTGGGCAAACATGAATTTCATTAAGATCTCTTTTTTTATTGTAGTCATGTAATTTTCTTTTTTTCATTTTTCATTTTTTTTAAATTTATATCTAAGATTTAACACAAGCCTGGATGATTCCAGTGATTAAAAGACATAATTTGGTTTTCCAGCCCTTGTCAGATTTCTGGTTTTAGGTCCTCTCCCTAAAGCGGTCCTTGCCACTTACCTTCCAGTCCCTTGGCAGTATAGAAGTACTATAGATTCTATTTACTGGATAGATTTAAGTCATAGTTCCAAAACTGAGAAGCACGGAGAGGTGTCCTGTGTCCTATTTATTATCTTAAAGTGAATTTTATATTTGCAATTATAAGGATGGAAGATAATTGTAGGATGTTAAAAAGAGCCCAGATTGGACAATCTGTGTTCAAACATACTTGCCTCTTAAATGAAGCGCTCAACACCAGTACTTCACATTTTAATTTATGTAACTTTTAATCCTCTCCTTCCTCTGCCATGAAACATTACAGATTAAAGTCTTCTGTAGTAAGATGTTCTGTAGCAAGTAAAAGTTTAAGTAAGGTAAGTTTTAGTTAAATAACAGTTAAGTAAAAGTTTTCTGTGATATTCTGTAATATTAGAAGGGATCTAGAAATATAATTTCCTGAAGTTGCTCTAAATTATATGTAAATTTGAGTCATTTTTCATACTTGTCCTTCTAGTGGGTTGATATAGCCTTCCTTACAATACCTCTGTTTTGCCATTTTAGCAGTTTTCTTTTCCTTTGGTTTTTCTGTACCAGAGATGGTTAAAATCTTTGTCCCAATTTCTGATTGTATATTCATATTCTGCAGAATGTAGGTGTCATTAAGCTCTACCATTTTGTTATTCAAACTCCACAACTTTAATTTAAACTTTGAGTGCCTTTAAGTGCATGAAACATAATATAAATGATGGTTGAATCAATGCTGGAAACACTTCATCATTGTTTTTACTTTTCAATACAGACAAAGCAAGAGACTGTAGAATGAAGACAGGAAGTCGATAGAGGAGAAAATTCGAATCTGTCTTATCAGACATTCATAGCAAAGAAACGATAGCATAACAGAAATATAGAAGGAAGACTGACCTTTCTTCTTCTCCTGTCTGCTTTACTCTGGAAAGAGAAAGACAGACTTGCCCATATGAGCTTCTGTTCAGAAAAGATTGTAGTTCTATGCAGGAAAAGTTGGTGCAGGCCGAAGGACATTTCTGAACATTAATTTCATAGATTTGCTTCTCATACCAAATTATTCTCCTCCAAAGTCCCCATTCCTGGCAAAGGGTCCTTGCTGTAGAGACAAAAGAAAGAAGGGAGATTTACTCAAAAGAGTGCTGTTTAAGCCAATAAAGCATTCTGGCCAAACTGCATCTGAATAACCAGCGACAATCTAGAAATCTGTATCTAGAGCAAATGGTAACACTGTTGATCCACCTTTCGCTCTGCTGATCAATAGTTTAATTAAGAGTGCGGCGTGTTCCATTTGTTATAAACTGAGTGTTGCAGTGCCATCTCATAAAGTGTTAGTGATAAGACTACTCTTAATTTCTTTTTAAAAATACTACCACTGGATTTAAAAAAAAATAGATGCCCTTGTTGCCATTATATTTTTATTTGTATTTTCTGCCTTTGAACTTTATTATTTTAGATGGATTGTTAAAAATTAGTCACCTTTTAATGTGCTGAGGGCTTTAGGTACCTAGATGATTCTTTGAAAAGAACTAAAGAACACCTGCAATGTCTTAAGGTAATAACCGTCAAACTGTCAGAGGCAAAAGTAACAAGCAAAAATATTTGCAACAAAAGAAAGAAGACAGATGTTTGAAAGGGAACCAAAATACAATTGTAAAGCAGGTTGTAAAAGCAGTTAATGCTGTACATGTGATGTTTACGCCAATAGAATGAGTCAGTTATGCTTCAAGCAAAATACTGTATTTTGAGCTGCCTAATGTCACCAGTGCCTGCAGGGACAGTGCTAACTTCCCGTGAACACACAGCCAACTCTTCAAAGTAATTTCCACTATGCAATAGTGGAGCTTTAAAGACATCCTCCCTTATTGATCTTGGTTTTTCATGATTCAACTTGTTAAGAACAAGACAAGGTTCCTCTGATAAACATTAATGTTCTATAGGTAAGAAGAATTTCTTTAGTAGATTTTATTTTCATTGTTTCTGTCTGTGCAGACAGTTTAACCTGCTCTGAGAGTGATAAGTCATTAATATAGCCTTTTTTTTTTTCAACAGTTCCTTTAAAGTCTAGCCAACTGTTGGCATTCCTGACCTTTGGGAAGTATTGATCCAGTATTCAAGACCAGTCATGGCACTTCACTAGCTGTTATACAGTCAGGGCTGGGCTGGAATTTTTCCAGATTTTACTTTATTCATGTTAGTCAATGAGGCAGATGCAGGCATCTAATTTCTCAGTAAGAAAGTACTAGTTGTAAAAACCCACTTCCTTTTGGGCAAAATTCCCTGAGCTATGGATTCATATGAAAACTTAGGAGCAAACAGGATAATTTCACACAAATTTAATCTATCTGGTGCAAAAATGCTACAGATTGGGATATGGCTGTTTGTGTGTTACACCTTACAAACCTGCATTAGTCACAATACTGTTTATCATCTATATCAATGTGTCTTTTAATGTGTGTTTCATAAAATGCAGTCTTGTGGAAATTAATTGCAGAAACTCAAATCTGTTTGTAGCTAAGGGGTAAGAGTGGTTTCTAGGGATCCTGGAGAAAAGTTAATGACTGCAGCAGAAAGGTGGGTAGGTGGTAGATTCCATCTGCTATACGTTGCTGAGTATCGACACAAATTTTAACCGCTGAGTAAACCTGACTCCTTAAAGGACATGCCTTGTTTACTTCCAAGGTCCTTCAGAGGGAAGTCCTGCCTTCCTAGCTGGGTGCTTGAGCTATACCAGATAAGACATCTCTCTGAAGGCCTTTTAGGTCAACCCCTTTCCCTGATTAGATTTCTTCTTGGGGAAGTTTTTCATTAGATATCTACTGCATAGGCTCAAGAGTTTAAATTAGGGAGGCTATTTCCCAGCTATGGATAATAAACTGATACAAATACCAGAAATTAGCATCTCTATCTCAGAAAATAAATATTGGACTAACTATTTAAAACTGAGTAATGATACTAAAATAATACAACTCCACAAATCCTGCAAAAGGTGTAGCATGATAAAAATGATCCTACCAGTCAAATGATGTACATTCCTTCTCAGGACACAACTGGAGCAACAAAATCTAGTTTAAAGGCCCACCTAAAGCATGCTTACTAAACGATCTAAATGACCAGCAGGATCTCTTTCTGCACTAACTGAAATGGCCTTAAGCAGGATAGACTTATATTTTGGTATCTCGGGTGCAAAATTTGATGGAATCAATCAAAGCAGATATTGCACACTTGGGGAACGGGTGAAATTTGTATTCAGATAATGATAATTGTATTTATTAATAAATTGCATACTACCTTAAACATTGCAAGGTATGCAGCCAGTATGTAGTAAACTCTCTGTTAATAAAGATAACTTTGTTGGGTGTTCTGCCCCTAAAATTTGTCTGCAGTCATGTCCATTTAAAAGTACCTATTCTATTTAATCTGCACACATACTGCATGTATGAAGTACTGGTATGTACCTGTGGGATACACACGTTATTATAAAAGTGCCATGAGTCTTTATATCCTCTGACTTTATATACGTATTTAACAAACCTTTTGTTTAGTTTGGATTAGAGAAATTAGAAGGTTGAAAAAAAGAAACCCCCTTCAAGTAGAGATTTAAAGACATGCCTTTATCATTGCCAGCTTTATTCTATGACTAAATCAAGCATTGATGGCTAATCAGAACAAAGGGGAAATTCTTTTGCTTTTTTGTTATCCCTGAGCATGTCTGTAATACAACTTTGATTAGTTAAGTAACCTCTCTACTATTCCATCTTTTTAGTGGGCCTCATAAAATGCTGCAGAAACTCATATGTAGGTAATGAGTAGACTGAGTATTTTTGACATTGGATGATCATGAGAGGACTTTCTAAGTGTTCTATCACAGCTATTTTCTAATGCAGGGTTTTTAAATGCACATTTAAGAGAGGGTAATGAATGTTCAGTATATTTATTATCATGGGAAAATCCAGTACCAATAATTTTTTTTTTTCATTTCATACAGCAAGCAGTGCTAAGACCATATTCATTAAGGAAACAAGCTATAGATGTTCATGAGTCTGATGTATATCCATCTTAATATGTGTATTATAATACATTCATGAGTATAAATTATTACACTGGAGTTTTTTTCAAATTAATATGGCAATAGACTGATATTCAGAGGATATATTCCTATTTCATTTTCTGTTTACATACTATGCAACCATGCACATTTTGATATTCAATACACTGTCTAAGTGTCATATTGATTGTCTAATCTAAATATGAATAATACTTTACACTGTGCTTGCCCATGTAAATTGAACTGCTCTACTGGTGATGTGCCTTGGAATCACTAAAGTATGTCTTTTGATGTTCGTGCTGAATACTACTTCTATGCTATAGATACAGGGAGGTAGCAATAATTTCTACAGTAGAACTGGAGACTCTCATACAAAAACAGTAATTGAAAAATGATCTACACAATCTATGTAGGAAAATGGTAATTTTCTTTAAAACACAGGATAGTGCTGTGTTTATGACTCGAGTTTAATTTCTTTTGTGACATACCAGTTTTACTGTCTTTTTGCTGTATTCTTTACAGCCTGGAAGTACTTGTAGGACTTGTAGACACCATTTCTCCATAATTTTATTTAACGGGACAGTACATGCTGCAAGCAGTCCAAAAGAGGAATCAACCCTACACTCTCCTAATACCTTCACTATAAGTGGGGGTAAGGAGAAACAGATCTAAAGTTCATTATTTAGGATAAATATAACCATAATAAACTATTCAAGAATACTTATGAAATTTTGCTGATTTTTCAAAATATAGAGTAATTATACAATAAAACAGAACAAGCTTTGTATCTTTTTTTTGTTTTCTGACAAAACATTGCATGGTTTTCTGCTATTGAAAAGAGCTCCATTTTCATCTCCTTTGTCCTGAATATTGACTGATGTTCAAAATCCAGGATGAAAGGAGTCAATAAAGTCACTACTTATTCACACCATTAAAAATTGAAAGAGAATTAGACCCAGAAGCTGTTGTACCGCTTCTTTTAGTTTGAGGGTTGGTTGTTTCTTTTTAATGAAAATTTTATTTCATACTCCAGTTCTACTTGGGAATATTTTCAGCATTCAGTTCATTCTCTACAATTGTGAAATTTGAGTTCTGTAAACAGTTACAGTATTTAGCTAGCAGTTTGGTAAAATGCCTCTGAGGTCATCAAGAGTTAGGCTTATACTACTGTACGCAGAAACCTAGATCCTACAAGATTTGCATGAGAAAGAAGTCAGAGCACACTCCAAACTAATTGCCTTGAGATGCTTTAAGGATCAAGGTATTCACTTCCTTAAATTCACAAGGAAAACTTAGGAGACAGGTAGAACTTCTAGATAGTGTGCCTACCTGATTTTAAAGAGTAGGTAAATATTATGTGTCAGGTTTATTTGGTGTACCAGATCATCTGTTTCACATAAAATCAGTGCCTAAATTCACTGTGTAGTCAGTGGAGAAAATTTTTCAAAGGCTTTAACATGAAGATGTTTTCAGTTTCATGGGTCTCAGCTTAAACAGTCAGGGTCTCTTTCTGGATCTTTCAAACATACTTACTTTTGTCACAGGGAGCATAGCTGTTTGAGGACACTTAAGCACTTAAATTAGGAGAGATGTAGTCACCTAACGGATAGGTCCTCCCAGGTGACTAAGTTAGATAGTCTGTATCCCATCCAGAACAATTTCTGAAATAAAAGAATAAAGCTCAGTCTTATTGAAACTGACAAAGATATTTGAATGTAAAAAATGTAACTAATGATGTAGCTATGTTGCATGATCAGTTGTGGTCATGACATTTTTAATTACCCTTAGGACCTGATTCTGATCTTATTTCTGTTGGCATAAAGCAAGGATAACTTAGGTAAAATCAGTGCAGCTTAAATAAAATATAGTTGATGAAAGGTTAGAATTGAGCCCTAGATGTTATGCTAAAAGCGGAATTAATCAGAAAGCTAAATGGATTTATAATTTGTGCATTTGACACTTTCATAATCTAAATCTCCATCCTTAGAATGTGTCACTTGGGTTTCCCTTAGAGCCTCACAGAATTCAGGGAAGTGAAGCCACTAGAAAGTCTGTAAAAAGATCATCATTCTGTAAAGCTTTTAAAACCATGTAGTAAATTCTTTTATTAAATTATTTATATCTCTCCAATTTAATAAGCTTCTGCATCAGATGAGTCTTCATGCAAAGTTGTCCGGTGAGCAGAAGGTGGAGAAATATTGAATCATAGCATGTTCTGAAATAAAAAAATAAAAAAATAAATATCCCCCAAATAAAGGCTATTTTAAACAATAAGGAGAGGTAGGAACCAATGTCTACTCAAACTCAAGAATATTTAAAGTCTTTTGGAAATGATACTTAGGGTTTACTGTTTAATAGATGTTAGGGATATATTTTTTAACAATCATGTCAATCTATCATATAAAACTACATAAGTCTTAGAAATGTGTTATTCCTGTGGCAAGTTTTAATATTATTGGTTGGAAAAAAAAAGAAAATACAAAGAAAGTGAAGATATTTTTGTATTTTACTATTAAGTAATTTGTGTGTATTTTTTCGTTAAGTAAGTATGTGCATTACTGCTAAAGCAGTTATTAGTGGTTAACAAGCAGGTGTTAATTTACATTGTGTATTCAGATGAATTAGCTAGCTTAAAATCACAGAATATGCTCCCCCTAAGATAAGGGGGTTTCCTTCTATTTTTCATTACAGTATTTTATGAGCAGCTCATGCATGCTTCCAAAATTATCTCATTTGGGACAATCAACGTTGTATAAAAAAAATTTTTTTTCAGTTGTTGGAATGTACATGAATTTTTCTGCTTCAAGGACTCCTGTGCATAGTTACTAACTTCAGGCTTGTTGCTTATGATATTTATCCTCGTAGCACCAATTCCTTGACAGATATTTATCTCTCTCCTATGTTATGAGCCTGTACTTCTCCCAAAGAGAAGGATGGGACGTCATCCAGACAAACTGGAGAAGTGAGCCTGCGTGAACCTCATGAGATTCAACAAGGCCAAGTGGGGAGGGACATATTACAAGGGCACGTAGTGACAGGATGAGAGAGAATGGTTTTAAATTGGAAGGGGGAAGTTTTAGATTAGACACTAGGAAGAAATTCTCCATGACAAGGATGGTGAGGCACCGGCACAGGTTGCCCAGGGGAAGCTGTGGCTGCCCCATCCCTGGAGGTGTTCAAGCCCAGGCTGGATGGGGCCATGGGCAGCCTGGTCTGGTGGGAGGTATCCCTGCCCATCATGGAGGGGTTGGAACTAGATGATCATTAATGCCCCTTCCAACCCAAACTGTTCTATGATTCTATGATAAAGTGGAAAAAAAATGCAACCCATTTTTGCAAGGAATTTTTCCTGTGTTCCCTGTGATTACCACCCATGCTGCTTTCAGAAATATGCCCATCATTAGCAGTGCCATCATAATGCATTTCACAGGAATTTGCAAGGCTGGAATAGAACTTGTACACATTTTAGGAATGTTAGTAGAGTAATAACTTTTTCCCCACTGAACAATTATGTCTTTGGAAGCATCAGTTTGATCAAACCTCTGGCACAATGATAATTATTATTTTGTGCTCACATTGTTATAGATATTTATATGCTTTTCTGTTAATATTTGATAAACTGTTTGTATTTTTTTGGCATGGTACTTTGTTTCCAGATTTTGAGTTCCTATGTCTAAAAGAAAATGCTTTGTTATGGGGCTGGAATTCATTCAATTGACTCTTGGACATCCTACACTAAATAAACATAATCATACTAGTCCATAGGCCTCCAAAGCCACAGTTCTAATCACCTTACAACTTCTAGCAAAAGCAGCTTTTACTTTTAGAGGAGTCAAACCAGAGTGACAATATTATCTATACAGTAGCAAGGTGAATGTGTTAAGGTGGTTTCGTTGTTGGGGTTTTTTTTTGTTGTTTCCCCATGAGCAGCATCCTTGAAGCTGACATCGTTTTGCGACTGGATAGATGACAGCATGAAATTCAATTACAGCAAACAGTCTCAGTCATTACACCTGTCTGCTTCCAGAGGAAAGTATTTGTAAATTGTGCTTTATCCTTCTGTTCCCTAAAACCCGTGTTTGTAATTGACACTTGCCAGCAGAGATGACTGGAGACAGAAGGGGAACATAATGTGTCTGAGTAGCCCACCAGGGAAAAGAGTATCTTCATCTTTGGGAGTTTTGTGTTATTTTGTTTTCTTTAATGAAGAATAATACCTGTGTACCAAGGATTTACTGCAACACTGGTGGCAGATGTTTCTGCTAAAAGAAAAAAAGCTAAGAAAGATGAATCACAAAAGAAGGCAGGACAGAAGAAAAATCTAATTAATATAGAAATATTTCTTCTGCAAAGGAAAACAAATGCTTCAGGAGAACAAAAGCCCTCTCTGTTATATGTAAGGCTGGTTTGTTACTCTAACGTATTTGTAAGAATCAGGTTTGTGCCTGACATGTCAAAACTTATTCACAAAGCAAGAGTTGTGGATACCTTGGGAGTTGATATTGTCACTTGTTACGCAACTCAGCATCCGTTCAGCACTGACTGATGCCCAAATTACCAGTTTTGGAAGAAATGGGATACAGATAATATCTGTACCAAATGTCAGGCAAGAGAAACAGGGGACTTCACTGTATGAGTCCAGATGTAGGCACTGACTAGAAAAAAACCAAAAACATGATAGACAAACTGTCAGCCCTGATATTTCCAAACACTTTCATTTCTTTCTAGTAAGTACTTTTTCTTTCTTTTCATTGGTTCCCCTCCCCAGAATTTTGCCAGTGTAGACAGCATATAAAACTGATCCAGCTGGTGAATTTTTAGCTTAATGAAGGAATTGCCAAACATTTACTATTTTAAATGCATCAGAATGATTAGTAAATCACTACATATTTGGTAAGAATGCTATTTGAGCATAAGCTTTCTTAGAAATCCCCTCCAATACTGTTAGGGGAGATCAGAATATATTTATGGGTTTTCCTCATTGTTTTTATTACACTTATTAATTAATTTGCAGAAGTAGTCAGGCAGCTACTGGTTCTGTTTCTCTCTGTAGATCAACAGAGAGTTCTTCAAGCACAAAGTCAATGGCAGAAGATGTAATAGAGTAGTGCAGTCAAGTATTACTTGACTACATTGCCTGTTACCATGTTCTCAGGACATCCCCAAGTGGCCCCGAGTGCGGTGTGTGCCTCTGCTCGTGACTTACAGAGCACTGTAAGCACACTGTGTTATATTTATGAGCCGGAAAGTAAAGTGTGTCAGGGAGGAAGTTAAAATGACTTCTCTGTAGGATATTGTTAGTGTAAAATATCTGATTTATTTAGGCCTCTCTTTGAATGCTACAACTTGTAAACACAGTGGGGAATTTCTCTGTCATTGATCCAAAGCAATGGGTACTAATGGCATAATACAGTGGTACTCAATAACCTTTTATCATGGGCTGCTTTGTCATGTGGAGAATTAACTGAGGGGAAAGAATAAGGAAGTCTTATGAATTTCTATCTATCCATTTAATGATGTTCAGTTTAAGAGCTATGGTATTCTTTTCTGTTTTTTTTGTTCCATGAACTATCATACAAAATAACGTGACAAATTTTGTAGAAATTAATGTAAACATGAAAAGGAATTTAGGCATTTTTTTTCTAGGAATTCAAAGGACAAACTGTGGTAGATCTTTATCATGGCTTGAGTAGCACTGCCATATTATGGTGCTCTAGTTCCGCATCCCCTCTCTTCCAAAACAATCTTTGTGTGTTTATGGGAAGCAGAATAAATAAATAAGAGAAATATCTGCACAAATAAGTCTTAAAATTTGTCCAGTACCTGCAAACCCTTCTCAAACCTTTAGTGTGTCACAACATACTGACCTCAGGCCCTGGACAACAGTAGCTGCTGTGCTTCAAGGTGTATAATCTGTTTGCCTCCCACTCTTATTTAGTAATTTTGCCAATTCTGATGCCTACGTTTCCCTTCAGAGCAAACCAGAGTATGGTGGGAGGCCAGGTTATGACTTCATTTGCATGCTTTCTCTTGGGAGCAAATTAGTAAGCAAGCCAGTGTGGAAAGGTACCATTTGGGTAATCTCACTGCAGGGCTGTTAATAGAGTATAGGGAGTTTTGTATTCTCTTCCTAAACAACCATTTAAGAGCTAACAACAGTGTCATTTTCTGCTACTATTTTCATATATATATACATGGGCTCATTTTCCATTTGTTATTGGTAAGGTGCCAGATTCCAGTTTCACTTAAAATAGATGTAGAGTCAAAGCAACTTTGTTATCTAAAGGTTTCTGCCAAAAAAGGAAACAGCAAGGACATTTTAAAAAGAAACAATACAGTAGGTTATAACCATTGGGATGCCAGTATCTCAATTTTTTTGCATCTCTTAGCAATGTCCTCTTCAGGCTAAATCCTCAAAACTGCAGAATATTGTTACAGAAAAATGGTGTTAATGCTTCATGTAATATAAAACTTATGTTTGGCCCTAAGATAGAGTTTTACAGAGATGTAAAAATTGATCTCTTTGCTGATGTATGAAAAGTCAGTGGTTTTGAGCGCATGCTGCATAGCTTTGCAAAATGGAAAGGAAAGAGGCCAAAAGCCAAGAGTTTTTGGCCTTTGGGAAACACTGTAAGGGTCCCACGCTATGGAAGTGAGAGTGTTGCTGTTAGTCTCAGCAAGTACAAGGTGTCTTAAGTATAAATATAAAAAATAATTAAGGAAGACTGATAGTCCATTCATTCATTAGTCTTCATATAACAACAAATGATGAAACTGGAGTTGGAAACATAGATTTGGTAGCATTTATTGATATGGAGTTTGGTCCTGCACGAAGAGCCTGTACTTGTGTTCATTTGTTGAAGCATTCAGCATAAAGTGGGGCTGCAGCAATGAAGCACTTATTTCTGAGGATTTTTAATAGTTTATTTTATACACATGAACAGCCAAACACTTGGAATGCTGCTTCTAGAGAGGCCTTTTTAAAAGTATCAAATTAAAGGTCTTCATGACTCATGCTGTTGATGGAATTGAGGCACATTCAAGATGCAGAACTTTAAGAAATCCCAGAGAAATGGCCAGGAATGTTTCTTCTGCTGAGTAATCATTTTTAAATAGAAAGATGTTACACTTGATTTTGTGCTAGCAGTGGGTGCATTATTCTTAGTTCCTCCTGTATGTGAAAGTCCAGCTTCACATGTTTTCATTTTCAACTTTTATTGTTTTATACGTTTTTTTAATTCCCATAAAAAGTGCAAAATATTTTATTTTGCATCTGTCTCTGTCTTTTGTGAAGTACATTGTGGATTAAAGGGAATGTTAGACATAAGAACAAGAAAATAGCTAAGCATAAAGTTGAAAGGTCTGAGCAATTTTATGTTATAACATTTTCAGAGGACTCTGGACTAAAAGTAGTGCCTTTCTAAACAATCACTACAATTTTCTGTGCATGAATATTTGCACGTATTAATAATATACCATGTGCTTGGCCTAGCAGTATAGATGTAACACATTGGTCTACCAGATGTGATATTCTCTCTGGAGCAGAATATTTCTTTGGAATATCTTGCTCTTTTTGGCATGTCTTTTTTAACTTTTTTTATAACTTGATCTGAAAATGATGAGCGGCTTGAAATCTATGTAACTTGAAGGCTTTATCAGTAAAGCCCAGCAGAGTTATATTTCTCTGTGGCTGTGATGTTGAAACCTGGTGAAAAATCAATTTTTCCTTTTGCTGAATGGTATATTTGAAGCATTTTAAAAAGTGAATGAGTGTGCTGAGGGCCTGTCATTCTCGGAAGTACTTTCTTATGCAGCACGTGTACGTACATCTGCCTGTTAGCCCTGGGAGGCTGTGTGTTTGATGCATTGGATGTTGTGTCAGCAGGAAAGAGAAAAAGAAGAGATGAGGTACATCAGAAAGAAAGTTGATAGCAAATTGTGTTTTGAACAGCGTGTATCCCCCAGTGTAATATGTTATGGAAATAATGATTCCGACAAGTGACGCCACTTTGTAATCTGAAGTGATACAGTAGGGATTATGCATGCTCAGGTCATTCAGGACTGGCTACTTAGTTGTCTAGAAATACTGTAAGAAGTGCCTCCATCACGAACAGCTTTCTTACATATGCAGTGGCAAGACCTGGATTAGTAAAAGAAAA
Source organism: Clamator glandarius (assembly GCA_033459285.1). Taxonomy (NCBI): domain Eukaryota; kingdom Metazoa; phylum Chordata; class Aves; order Cuculiformes; family Cuculidae; genus Clamator; species Clamator glandarius. The sequence continues at coordinate 2,362,056 of JAUNZM010000170.1, forward strand.
AAATAGCTGAAGCAGTTTATTATTATTATTATTATTATTATTATTATTATTATTATTATTATTATTATTATTATTATTATTATTATTATTATTGTTATTGTTATTATTATTATTATTATTATTATTATTATTATTATTATTATTATTATTATTATTTCAGCTACTAGTTGGTTTTTATGTGATTTAATACCTTATTTTATCTTGCATTTGGGAATGAATTGTATGCTTTAACTCATTTTCAAGCTTGCTCAAACATAATTCTTTCAAAACCACATTGTTAACAGGTGTAGGCAATAAGAAGTGGGCTAGAGGTTTTGAATGAGGTTCAGGAAGCCAGAACAGGTAAAACATTAATTCAAAACAGTCTGTAAGAAAGGAACAGAGAGAGTACAAAGGAACTGTTTATACTAGAATAAAGAACAAAATGCTTCCAACCTGTACACTCTCATTAAGCACAAATCAAGAAATGCAACCCAAAAAGGCTGGACGAAGGTAGCATATACTTCTAGCTTGTATTGTCAATAGTTTGGCCTGTGTGGTTGCTCTACTTTACAGAGATTTCTTTGCAGTAACAGCAGACTAGTGTAGTTTGCCAAAGGAGGACGCTCTTGCTTCAACCAATTTGATAATTTCCTTTCTCCCCCAGCAAACATCAGGACACAAAGTAAGCTTAGATAATTTACTGCATTTTAGGAGTATCATGCGGTATGATAATTAGATACAACTTCATTTTCTTCAGTGCTATTGATATCTACAATCTGCAGGGCTGGAATTTCTCTTCTTCCTTATGTCACTATTCTACCAATGAAAAGTAGCACAAGATTTTCAGCCTGGGTGGAAAAAGGCAAATCACAACCCCAAAACCTAACCCAGTTTTTAACGTGACCATTCTTGAATGAAAAGAATATTAATTGACAAGAAATATATTTATGAGTACATTTATTTGAGAGGTTTGAGTGCTGTCTTGCAGTGTAGACAAAATACTGAGATTTTGTTTTGAATGGAATCCGAATGTTTGTGGTATGCTTTTTACAGGTGTTAAGTAGGAAACTCACATAGTATATATCACTTTCCTGATTAAAATCTTCCTCCTTCTCTGTTCCTACTCCTCTGTATTGCTGTTCCTTCTCTGCATATACAGAGTTAACTAATACCAGAGGAAGTGAGTTCATTTTGCTTCACTGATTAAAAAAATGAATGCTGTGACCAACGGAATGAAAAAATTTGATAAGGTAAAACAAAAGGCAGTAAATGTTGAGAACAAACTCCAGTGACCTAGGTAATATAAAATTGTTTCATGAAAAGTATGAACATTAACAATTTTGGACATCAAAAAAAGTAAAATTAGCCATTTGAAAACATTTGTCTGGATGAGATAGAATATTATACATGAAGCATAATGACCTCTCTAAGACTTAGCCAAAATGCTGTACTCATTTAGACAAAGACAACTAGTTAATTGTGGCAAAGAAAACTAGACAGTGTAAATTAGCTTGCTGCATTCCAGAATCCTAGCTACAAAAAAAAAAAGAAATATATATTTAATTAATTAGACAGGGAAAATACTCTAAGCTTTTAGAAAGTGATTGCAAGACAAGCGAAAGAGAGATCCAGGCTTTGAAATGGTTTATCAGCCTGTAGTGTCTACATAAGACAATTTTGTGATTTTATTAGTTAGGCAGTCTACATTAAGAGGTCTTCAACTTTCATTATATTGGTTGTATACAACATAATAGTTTATAATGAAAATTATCATGCATGGCTTCAGTACTTAATTTTCATGGACTCTTGGAGCCTCTAATGAAATGTAAATTAATTTAAAAACCTACATGAATATATATATATTACAATACAAAATGCTAGAAACTTCACAGTTAAAATAAGAAGTTAAAATTCAAATGTTAAGGTTTTTTGAGGATTATTGTCTTGAATGTGCTGTAGATTTTTATCCTTAATACTACAGGAGTGTGCATTCTGTATGCTTTATTTCTGTGTTCTTTAAGTTAAATAGAGGAAAATGTGTGTGCTAAAGATATTAGAATGGGTATTATTCTAATTAGACTGAAGGTGAATTGTAAAAAGTAAAGCGAAGCTCACCTGCTGGTTGCATAGGGTAAGAATCCTGTTTTATCTGAAGACTACATCATTTTACACCGTTTGCATTTTATATACAGTTCTGAAATAAGGTTGTACTTTTTTTTAACCTAGAAAAATATTTACATTTTTCAGAATTTTTGTTCAAACATTCAAGTATAGAATCAGTACTAGATTCTACGCTTGAAAAGATATGAATAAATTTATCTCCAATTTTAATTTCCTTTCCTGTGTCAAAATCTGCTCTCTGAATATGATCAAGTTCTTGTACACATACATGTCATATTGCTTTTAACTGCAGGGGGCTGAGGATCAAGTCCTCTCTTTATCTGCCTTTTGCATAGGCAGTGTTACACTCCTGAATTATTTCTGTTGAGTTGAAAGAGATCAAGATCAAGTTCTGCGTGATTCCAAATGCCATAGCTATTCTTTAAGTGCTATAATTTAACAGGGCTTCTGTGCTGCATTCATATAAGCAGTGTGTACCTTTGAGGTCAAGTGTGAAGTTGGACCTCCTTTGGAACTGTATGCCAACAATAAAGCTGCTGTCTTTCTTTTTTTGATAAATATGAGATAATTTGATAAAGCAGTCTCACAGTCTCGCTTTTCATTACATAATCGCTTAAATATTTTTAAATGAGAGTCAATGGATCTATAATACTTGCACGTTTTTGGATTTTCAGATTTCAAAAGGTGTTTGTTTGTCTGTAGAGTCACTTGGAGGAAGACAGTGTCCCCTTTATTTCATAAGATCTACTTCTTAAATTGTCTCACACTTTCAAAAAATGCCAAGACCAAATAGAGAAACTCCCGCTGCAAAGAGAGAATGTCCTGGAAAAAGTTGAACTAATGCAGAAGAGAGGGGGTTAGTCTCTTAGGAAAGTTCTTTTCATCACCAAGACATGCCATAATGGGATATTTTTTTAATTAATAGATTTTTTAAGGAGAATTGAAATTCGTATATGAAATCAGTCTAAATGTGATTTTATTTCTAAAACATTTTTTATGTTATGCACATTACAGAAACATATGCAGTAAATATTTAAACTCTTAATGAACTACTTATCAATCTAAAAATCTAGCTTGCTATCTTAATTGGAATTAATTTGCTTAATTGTTCCTATCCCATCAGTCTCAGTTTTGCCTTAAATGAACAATGCCACTTTTTGGTGTTTGCACTTTTATTTGATTTCCATTCTAAGTTTATGAAGAGTAATAGGGTCCTGATGAATATTCATTAGCTTTGAATTGTAAGCTATGAAAAGCTGCTTTCTTTTACCTTAATGAAAGTGGCTCAGCATGGGGCAGATCAGTAGTGACATTTGATTTTAGGCATCCAACAAATTTACTTTATATTTATTGACATGTCTTGTCCAAACAGCTCCCTCGCAAGTTAGTGGAGTAATGAAAGAGAGAGTGCTGCAGAGGAGCGTGGAACTTTCCTGGCAGGAACCAGAACATCCCAATGGAGTCATTACTGAATATGAAATCAAGTATTATGAGAAAGTAAGTGCTAAGATTGTCTGCAATGTACAAAAATATGCAGTTTGCTTTTTGTTGGAGATTGTCTGCAATGTACAAAAATACGCAGTTTGCTTTTTGTTGGCTTGCTGTATTGTGGTACAATGTTAAAGCCATCAGTTGTCAACTGTCTTGTCTCTTCAAAGTCAGAGTGATTTTACTTGTTTTTAATAACTAGTGAATCCCAGCTGTTATTATTGCTATCATATGTCTCATATATTTTAATTTGGTATCCAAAATATGAAATATCTGCTTGAAATCTGCCCCTTTTTTTTTACTTATTCTTTTATTGTTAAAATTGACTTGGGTATCTTGCCATGACATTTGTCGTTTTCCTCTTTCTTCTACAGTGTGTATAAAGCTTGTTTCATTTCCTTCTGTGTCACCAGTCCTGAGATAATATATCAAATACAACTCTTGACTACATTTAGTATATCCTTATGAGCTAGGCAGGTACAACTTGATGTCTTAAAACTTCCAAAGCACTTTCTACGCTTTCAGTATTGTGAAATTTGTTTTTCACTTGTTCTATCAATACAACAATGAATTGAGAGCTGCTTTTCAATAGTAGGTGAAGTAATCTCTGTTTCTGGTAGAGTGAAATTGCAATCTTATTGCTGCCAGTCAGAGTTTTGCCATTCATTTCAGCGCGTCTAGGGCTTCATTCATTATAACTTTGAAGTACTCCAGAATAAAAAATTCTGACAAGCATATAAATAGGCTCACATGCAACCGTAATCTGGATGAAAGCGGAGTGAAGGCAGGTTGTACAGCTACATGTTTGTTATGGGACCCAGACTAAGTTTGGCTCCTCCAGATTGCCTGGGAAATTTACTGTAGCACATAACATATTCCTAATTTTTATAAAACATTCTGGGAGGAAAAAAAAAAGAAATAATTAAAATGCAAAGAAATTAGCAAAGGAGTTCCTTTGTGATCTCTTGTGAAGTTATTTCATCTCAGCAAACAAGATACTTCTGTATAAAGAAAAAAGCATGTCAGCTTACTGGGTAACATAGAATTAAGTAAATTCTGACCAGATTGTATCTAATAACAAGTGTCACATCTAATTTTCAGTGCTAAATTACACAAATATACTTATGAAGGGATTTCTATATGATTTGAAAGGGATTAAAATGTTTATTTGTTGATGCTAACTCCCAGTTTAAGTTGTTCACTTTAATAACTCTTATAACAAAACTTACCACATATGTACAGAAAGCTAAACAATTCTTGTAGGGGAATTTTAGTAATTTTAGCATATAATTTTTATTCCTCAAGCATGTGTGTGTCCTCACATGAGCCAATAAAGTCCATATATTAAAACAAAAAAGAAAAAAATACATTGTTACCAGAGGCAAAGCTAATCCACGCACACAAAACCCCCTTAATTAAATAGGTAGTAGGAAATGACAGCAAAATGCTCAAGTTACTAGATCTTTTGTAAAATAATAACTTTTAGAATGTGACTTTTACTATGTTCCCTGTATATTCATGTTATTTTACATAAGCAGCAGAATTTCTTTATCAGTTTCCTGTTTGCAAAGAGAAGAACTGCTGTTAAATATCTTTCCTAATGGAAGGAAACCTACCAGTCATATACTTATTACAGTGAAATTAATAAGAGAAAATTAGAAGCTCATCCTGTGATGATCACAGATAAACTGAACTATATATCTTTAATTTAGTGAGACCATTTAAACACAAACATTTAAATGTTTGCCTTCCTTCCAAAATAAAGCAATTCTGCCTGAAAAGTACTTTATAAGCCTCTTTTTTAGAATGAAAGAAGCAGTTTAATTTTTGTTCCATTAGTTTGAAAGAAAAAAAAATATCTGAACTTCCAGCTCTTTTTAGAGCCAAATTAAATCAGACATTTTTGTAGTTCTGAAATATTTTGGTAAGTGAATTCTTCACCTCTCACTTCTGGCTGGGGCTGGGATGAAAACTGCCTGAGATCTCCCAAGTAAGTCTGTCTTGTGAGATTTCTAATGCAAGTTATTTTTATTTCTCTTATTTATCTTGAATGCAAGAAGTGTTGGCAATTCTAATAAGCCGTACTTATGCATCAAAACCCAAACTCTGAAATTCCACTGTGGCTTACAGTCCCAAATCTGACTATTTACACTTTCCTTACACTTGTTTCTCATCTCTCAAGCATTCCTGTTCTTTCTCACATAGCAACATACATTCCACTGTGGTCCTCACTTACAGATGATTTAAAACCTCTTGGAGAAGATATGAAAAATTATTGCTAGCCAAGGCAGCAGGCTTGCTTAAATGACAGACTGGGCAAGACCCAGCTGAAGACATTACTAAATCTCAGATAAGAAATCATATATGTTGTATTTAACCCTGTATTTCAGCAAAAGCCTTTTCTGCTTTACTGGCTGCAAAGGGGAAAGTTCTCCATCATTTTTAGCTGGCAAAGTGCTATTGAAATGAGTTACAGATTTATTCCTTCCCTCTGTATCCATCTCATTAGCACTGCCACGTATGGCTCATGCTTCTCCGGTCATGTGGTGCATTCAGACGGTTGGTTAATTCATCTCTTCTGCCCTTCAAATCAGGGTTGCATCTGCCACCGAAAATCAACAGGGCTGCACATATCCATGCTGAAAGATAATCTGGATCAGTAAATGTGATGAATAAGTAGAGCTTTTTGAATACTGTAATGATCTGTGATACAGCTTTTGTAGTATTTGAAAGTCAGTTATTACTCACAGGGTTTGTAATCTTACAGCTTCAGATTTAGAGGGTGTAATAGTGAGATTCTTTCCCTGCGTTCTTCTTTATGCCATAGAGTCAAAACCTGAGAAAAGACTAAAATCCAGAGGAAAAAAACACAGTGCAAATTGAGTTAAGGACCTCAGAATTTGGTGCAAAATCGAGTCAGTTGTACATTGGCAGCATGGTGTTTTTTAAAGGTGTTGAAATGTAACAAGGGATGGTGTTCTGATGATGAAAAAAACAGATTTCCCTGTTCTTGAATTGTTTAGACCCTGCATTTTTCCCTGGAAAGCTACGGTCAGGTTATTTTCTCACCAAAATTTCACAAAATGTAAGCAGAGACAAAGAAGCAATCATTTTATGTCTGGATGTTTTATGAGTGACAACATAAGCATCCCATTTGAATTTTATGTTTCACTTACAGCTCCTCATTGCATTGGCAGTGTTTTGTAATAGTCCACAGAGTATGCTTTATTTTTTATGTTGGGAAATAAAGCATTCAACAAATTGAAACAAACTGCCCTGGCCGGCTGTCAGTTACTGATGTGCAACCATGATAAAATCTGACCTGTAAATGTCATTTAATCTTTTGCCTTATTGTTTTCAGGATCAAAGGGAGAGGACCTATTCAACAGTGAAAACCAAGTCCACTTCGGCCTCTATTAATAACCTAAAACCAGGAACAGTGTACGTTTTCCAGATTCGTGCTTTTACTGCTGCTGGTTATGGAAATTATAGCCCAAGGCTGGATGTTGCCACACTGGAAGAAGCCACAGGTAAACAATGAGATTTATAGGAAATTAACAGTTTCAGTAGAAGTAAGAAAGGAAAGAGTCATAGGCAATATTTTTGAAACTAGAAAGAATGGAATTCTATGTGAAAGTTCATTTTTGGCAGTGTATTTTGAAGGATAAAGTTCAGTTCATTGTCTTTTTATATAACTAAAAATTATGCTCTTAAAGATAGCCAGATTTATAACATATAAATCTGTTCTTTTCCTTCAATGTCCTTCTAAGACAAATTTCTTTTCCTCTCAACTATGCACCTCTTTCCCCTCACAAGAGAAGTGAGTAGTGGCAAATAACTGTATTATATTCCTCTGTAACTGACAAGAGGAGGGAAGAGGAGATTTCAGCCACAGAGGCTTTGCCAGGTCATTTTTTTCTGTATTTGATTTCCTGAAAAAGCTCTTTATAGTTTTGTTTACATGGGTGTCTTTTTTAAGCTGCATGTCCATCTTTAGTGTCTTTTGAGTTTGTTGGCTGGTTTCACCTTGGTTTAGTAAAGGAATAGAGGTCTGAAAGATACTAAGTTTCTTTAAGGCTCCTATAAAAAGTGGAAAACTATGTAAAGAAAGAACAAACATTCAAAAATCCTCACAATGGAAAGCATGAAGCTGAAGAGTAAACTCTTTCAGTACAGTACACCAGAGAATCTGACTGTGTCATCTCAGCAGATGAAAACATTTTAGGAGAGCTTGCTCTTTCCTTAATGCTGAAACGGACCACGTGCCCTTTTTTTTTATCTAAAAATTACTCTGGTAACTAATTGTGCAGATATGTGCATGCATGCTTAAGGAAAATTTTCCATATCTTGGGTCTTCAGAATGAAACTCTTGCATCACTGGCAGACATGAGCCCATTCATGGGAACTGCCTATGTCCCTGGCAGCTTCACTGCTCTGTTGCAGACTCAAGTTTAGTTGCTTGGTTTTGGGTCGCTTGCTTCAGGTCAGCCTGCCTGACAGCAGGTCAGCCAGATTTGTGTTTGAGAATACATAGCCTGCAGGTTCCAAGGGTGTGGATGCCATTTCTGTTCCCAACACTTTTTTTTCCAGCATATCTAAAGTGCAGGCATATACTATTGCATCTTAGTAATTGCATCTTAGTAATTGCAGCCAGGTTTCACCTGAAGAGTTTGTGAGTATTCTTACAACATCATAGTTAGGTCTTAATTCCACCTTAGTTCCACACAGAACATGAAAACTATCAGTCACGAATAATACCACGTATCTAATAGACATAATTGAAAAAGCGATTATTATAATAGCAGCAATAAAATGTTATTAGTAATATTATTAGCTCTGTCTGATCGCATGCTTTTCCTCCATAGAGTTCTGCTTCAGAAAGAATCAGTAGTAGAATCCCCATTTTACAGAATGGCAACTGAAGCTACAGCCAGGAGTAATTTCTAATTTTGAGAAGATTTCTGGAAAAGAAATTAAAAGTCTGTTGAAAGTTTCTGCTAATTATCAGATTTATTGTCTATAGTGGTTTAAAATTAATAGACCAAAATGTTTCCCCAACATTTCCTTAATTGCCTAATTATTTTTATATACTTAGTGTAAGCACACTGGTAACTGCTAAGATTAGTAAAGATAATTTCAGAGCTAACTCGTCCTAGTTGGAGTTTGGTCAACATTTGTAAGAGTAAGAAGTCCTAGAATAAATGCATTACTGACATGCCATGTAAAATGTCCTGCGCTTTCATTAAAGAAAATGTTAAAAGTTAATGTTCCATGTTAAAGGCTGCATTATCTTGAGAGAACATTATAGAATATAATTTCCATCAAGGATAAATGTTCACAATTTTCCATATATGGTTTTCAGAAATAATTAAAATATTGGTAAAAAGATAGTAAATTCCATTAAAGTCACCTAGAATTGTTTTACACAAAGCTATTTCTTTCTCATATTTTATTTATAATTTTATCAGAACGTGTGGGGTAATCAAATTAGTCTTACATTAACATTTTAAAAGAAGTCCTTTATATGATTGCTTTTAGGAAATATACCTCAAATACTGTGTACATCAGCAGTACACTAGTGTTATGCTACTATCAAGAGGCATTGGTTTCTTATTATTTCAGCGGATTTCTGAATGTAGCTTTTAAATATGTCTAAGTATTTTAAGAATATATGTAGTGAGAGTGTGTGTATATATATACACACACGCGCATGCAAATATATATGTAAGAAAATATATATAATGATCATCACAGTCAGCTAGTCATGTTGCCTCCCCAAATTTCTTATAGGACTTCGACAGGCTGGCACATTTTAGTTTGTGCGGTTGATTAAGTAGATTTTCATATTATGCTCCAGTTTCTGAATTATAATAGGAACTACATGGCCACTTCTCAGTATTTATGGAACTATGTCCATTATAATCATATTAACTGATAGATAAAACATGCATATTTTATATATGTATCTGCACATATCATACATTATTTGGCATTCCATAGATATTTATGTGAAACCTAGAATTTTATGAAGAGGAAATTCTTTATGAAGGCAGGATATTTATGTTGTATACAGTGTTTGCCACAGATAAAAGTAGTTAATTCGTTGTGTTATTTTGTTGTAATCATCGCTGGTTGTTAAAGACACAAGCCTCTCAGGAAGAAAATATAAATCTATACCATATCACTTAGCATAGCACTGAAGTGGTAGTTTTACGTTTTGACTCACTGAAGTATTTAGAAGTCAAATGACTTAGCACTGCACAGGGTTGTTGTGCCCCAAGTGCAGGACCTGGAATTTGGCCGTGTTAAACCTCATGCCGTTGGTCTCTGCCCAGCAGTCCAGCCTGTTCAGATCCCTTTGCAGAGCCTCCCGACCCTCCAACAGATCCACACTTCCACCCAGCTTAGTGTCATCCACAAACTTGCTAAGGGTGCACTCGATGCCTTCATCTAGGTCGTTGATAAAGACATTGAACAGGGCTGGATCCAGCACTGAGCCCTGGGGAACCCCACTTGTAACTGGCCTCCAGCTGGATTTAACACCATTTCCCATCACTCTCTGGGCCCGGCCATCCAACCAGTTTTCCACCCAGGAGAGTGTGCGCCTGTCCAGGCCAGAGGCTGAAAGTCTCCGAAGCAGAATGCTGTGAGAAACTGTGTCAAAGGCTTTACTGAAGTCCAATAAAACCACATCCACAGCCTTTCCCTCGTCCAGTAGGTGGGTCACTTTGTCATAAAAGGTGATCAGATTAGTTTGGCAAGACCTGCCTTTCCCGAACCCATGCTGACTGGGCCTGATCACCCGGTTCCCTTGCAATTGCTTCATGCTAGCACTCAAGATCACCTGTTCCATGACTTTCCCTGGCACTGAGGTCAGGCTGACAGCCCTGTAGTTCCCCGGATCCTCCCTGCGACCCTTCCTGTAGATGGGCTCAATATCAAGTCCAGTGGAACTTCCCCAGTCAGCCAGGACTGCCGGAAGATGTGACAAGTGGGGTTCCCCAGGGCTCAGTCCTGGGTCCAGTCCTGTTTAATGTCTTTATCAACGATCTGGATGAAGGCATCGAGTGCTCCCTTAGCAAGTTTGCAGACAACACTAAGCTGGGTGGAAGTGTGGATCTGCTGGAGGGTCGGGAGGCTCTGCAAAGGGACCTGAACAGGCTGGACTGCTGGGCTGAGACCAATGGCATGAGGTTTAACAAGGCCAAATGCCGGGTCCTGCACTTGGGGCACAACAACCCTAAGCAGAGGTACAAACTAGGAGAAGCCTGGCTGGAAAGCTGCCAGGAGGAGAAGGACCTGGGGGTGCTGGTTGACAACCGACTGAACGTCCTCTGGCCTCTTCTCCCAAGTGACAGGGGACAGGATGAGAGGGAATGGCCTCAAGCTCCGCCAGGGGAGATTTAGGCTTGAGATAAGGAAAAAATTCTTCGTGGAGAGGGTGGTTAGGCATTGGAACAGTCTGCCCAAGGAGGTGGTTGAGTCACCGTCCCTGGAGGTGTTTAAGGTGAGGGTGGATGAGGTACTTAGGGGCATGATTTAGGGATTGGTGGGAATGGTTGGACTCAACGATCCGGTGGGTCTCTTCCAACCTGGTTATTCTGTGATTCTGTGATTCTGTGAAGATGATGGAAAGGGGTTTGGCCAGCACATCTGCCAGCTCCTTCAATACCCTTGGGTGGATCCCATCTGGCCCCATAGACTTGTTGGTGTCTAGGTGGGCAAGCAAGTCTCTAACCACCTTATCCTGGATCACTGGAGCTTTGTTCTGCTCCTCTAGCTCCTGGTTATGTACACACAAAAAACAACTTTCCTTACTATTATAGACTGAGGCACAGAAGGCATTAAGTACCTCAGCCTTGTCCTCATCCTTCGTCACAGTTGTTTGCTTTGCATCCAGTAGGGACTGGATATTCTCCCTGGTCCTCCTTTTACTGTTAATGTATTTATATACTTGCTATAACTCTCACTGTTAAACTAAAATGACTTAGTATAACCTGGCATGAAGATAGTTTTCTTTTTCCTTTGACCATGAATCAGTTTAAATAAAGAAAGGAAGAAATAATATGCAGATGTAAAATTTATTCCTAATATCTGAAATAACACTACTCCAATTTTTTATACAACGCATAAAGAATAATATTTAAGAAAGTAGTATTTGGCCTACATTAATCTAATTTATCATTAAATCTTTCATGGTGGGCTTCATCAAGAATTCTTTTCTACAAATCATACATTTCAGACTGTTTACATAAGAAAATGTCACTGAAAGAGCAACACATATTTTACAGCTGGTCTTCCATTTTTTTATCCTCCAGAGTATTATGATATCCATTCCCCACCCCTCCAATTCTATAGATAACAGGTGGTTTTAACTCCTTTAAATTAAGCATTGCCTCACTTAAACACAGCTTAAGCAGAGGTAAGGGCAGACTTCCCTGTCCTGATGGTGGATCCCTGCCACCACTGTTGCAGCTGCACTAGTGAACAGGTAGCCGTGTCATGCATCCCCTGAATGGATCGTCTTCACCCCAAAGTCATCCCTCTAAGGATGCTCTAGGGTCTTTGTTTTGGCTAAAGCACAGTGATCATTCCAGAAGCTGGGTTCTGATTCACCCTTATGCTAACAGACTGAGTTCATCACACAGAAAGGACAAGTAACACGGAGTATATAAACACAGGAATATGTCTAGGACTGCTGTCACTGAATTCATATAAGACCATGCCCACAGTCAGACTTTTTTTTTCTTTGTCTTTTGAAAAGAGGTAGAAGTACATCACACATTGCATTCCACATATCTTACCAGCTGGCCAGTGTACTGTGTCCCCAGTATTTTCCAAAAACCTAATAACATCCTCGGCTTTCTTCCAGAATGTGCCAGTACGCAAAACTGTGTGGCACTTATGCAGTGCAACCCACTCACATATGTCAATCTTTGTGCTCTTAACTTGGCTGCTAGATTAGATGACAGGCTGGGGTGGGTATTTTTCCAAGCTCTTGTTAGATATTTACAGTTTTGTACTCTCGCCATTGTGTTATGATGCTGTCTTTTCTTGACTTCTGAGTTCAAAGAGAGAAGAGAACAGTTTTAACAAATTATGTATTTTACATAAATTTGATATTCCCATGCTTGGGATTGTCTGCTTTGGAGGCCTGATAATGTTAAAGGAACAGAGTTTTACTACTTAATGCCCTTCTACTCTTGCACAAGACAGTGAATACTGATTTCCTAAAAGTTCCACAGATGGGATGTATGCAGGCCATGGTAGCATCCTACTGACTTGGGTACCCCAGAAAGTCATAGCTACTAAAAAATAATCATTTATTCTTTTCAGTTAAAGACTGATATTAATAATGACATCTTCCTTACCTGCATTACGGAGAACATAGAAAAATTACGGAGTTTCTTTAGGAAATGAAACTAGGGGGGAGGGAATTGGAAATTTCCCCTCAATGCCTAATATTTATATATCTGTGTAGAATAACAAAGGATTTATTATTGGGAGGGGGAGCAGGAAGAAGCAGCTGGTACAGTTCAGTGTCAGTGACAAATAAATCATGTTGATTGGCTCACTTTTTCCAAGACAGAGGGAGAAAAAAAAAAAAAGACTACTTTGTTTGTTTCTATGGGAACCTCTGAGGACTGCAAAAGCAATCTGATTCTGTGGAATTCATAAAATCCCCATGTAGACATTCTGGTTCAGTTACCACTACCACCATGACTAGCAGTTACTCATATTAATATACTATCTACAATTTAGTTAATCAGGGTTTCCTTTTTTTCTCTTTATCTCACTGCTGATGATTCACACTGTCACAATTCCTTGCTCAGCATCTGCTGTCTCCTCCTTTATTCTCCGTCTCTTGAGCTAGATTCTTACTGTTGCAAATCACCATAGAGTTCAATAGAGCTGTGCTCATTGAATGTGACTGAATATATGGCCACCCTCATTAGATGTCGGGCAAGCAATGTATGTAACAACCCTTGAGGTTTCTGAAGCTAAGTTTTTACATCCTCATTTTACCTAAATGTGACATACATAGATTTACATACATTAATAGCATTGAGTGGTAATGTGTGGATATTTTAGCTTCTAAATTCTCTGAGGCATGGAGAATTCAATTTTGCATATTTGGAAGCACCTTTTCACTGCTACAGAAAGAAATTATAAGTAATAATAGTGATTTACAATGATTAATAGCAGTAAGAGATAGATATTATAGTGTTTGATCTCAAACATTCTTCTTAAGATGCTATTTCCTTGGGTACCATCAAAGTCATATCAACCAGTTTTAGGGGAGAAACTAGGAACAGATCTCTTCAGGGGTTGTTCTCCTGCCGTCCTCCCTTACAGGGATATCGAGATGTTCCCTTTTAGGAAGGAGTTAACCACTGAGCAAAACAGAAAGCCACACAGCAGTAGGAAGGAATGGAAGTGGCTCGTGCTGGCTTTCAGCTAATGGCTATACCACTTTGACCATGCTGATTCCATCGCAGCTCCTTTTTATTCCCTGTAGACAATCATAACACATCCAACATTTGGACGAATTTCCATTGGAGGCCCATCTTTTCACTAGCTTTATCTATTTCATACTTTCAGGTAACTTAAAAGGTAAACTAACACTCTGGAGTTCCTGAAGGCTGGCTTAATTTTTTGCAGTTCCTTTGTAGGGAATAATTTTAAATTAACCTCTGCTATGTGCTCTTTTTGTAGCCACAGCTGTTTCCAGTGAACAGAATCCTGTTATTATCATAGCTGTGGTTGCTGTGGCAGGAACCATCATTCTTGTCTTCATGGTGTTTGGATTCATCATCGGGAGAAGGTATTGTATCTTGCATAGTCATAAATGCACCTAACTTTACCCTTGTCAACTCCTGAGATATTGTCTAACCTGAGATAATAATTTGCAAAACTGAAGCAGAAGTCATTTTTAGTAAAGACAATTTTCATTTAAATCCTGTGATCAGTTCATCCTCTTACTTTTGCAAGACATACTTAAATCAAGATGTTCTTTTTGTCCTATGTAAATGTGCTGTAAAAGGAGTCCACAGCAGGTTCTTTACCTGTACTCCTCAATGTCCCTTTTTCTGTTCAGTTTTTTTCATGTGGCGAAGACTGACACTTTATCTGATCAGCCTTTAAATGACTTTACATTCTGGAAAAAGAGGCACAGCAGTAAGTTCAAGAGTACCCTCATGTAAAACAGTGTTCTATTTTCAAGTTCTTTAATCTTCTGTTTTATCCATAGAAGCTTTTCACCAGAACTAGAATTTTCTCTTTAGGACCTGTCCCAACAGGTATTTGACACAAAAGCTTTTTGATTGCAACTGTTCGTGATTCTTTTAAAACTCTGCTGTCAAGAGAATTATAGCTGAAACTTTCAAAGGGCCTACAGGCGTTAGGTGCTCAGTGCACGAAAATCCCAGCCTGCAGAACCGATGTTGTCTGGACTTTAGATGTGAGGAAGTAAATCATTATTTACTGCTAAAATTGGTGTCTTTCTTTTCAGGCACTGTGGCTATAGCAAAGCTGATCAAGAAGGGGATGAAGAACTTTACTTTCATTGTAAGTGTTTTGCTTTTTTTTGCTTTCAAAAATTACCAACTACAATAGTGTAGACAATACTAAAACTCCATGAAAGACAAGCCATAAGAAATCAAAAAATGCTGTGTAAACAGCAAGTGGGAAGTTAAACACTGTAAATTTGTGACCTACACAAAAAAAATGCAGATTAAAGTCAACATTGGTCACACAGATGGTTTTATTTCTGTACCTGTATATGATATACTCTAATTTTTATTTCACTTTTTTTTTTTTCCTTTTGGTTGCTTTTTATACATGTTTCACACCATCCTAATGATCTCTCTGAGGTGCAATATTTGAGAGACCTTTGGCTAAGTTACTACCTGATCTTTACCTCAGGCAAACTTCACATTAAGGAAGTGTGGGTCCCTGCATAACCCTAACAAAGAAGCTGTTCTACTCAAATGCTTTTTTTCTGCTACTGTGAATACTTTAGCATCGATATTTACAAATCATACATCCTTGAAAATAGAATATTTAATTTGACAAAAAGGTCAACTAATTCTTTACTGTTCTCTGTTCTAGAATGACTTGCCTAGCTAAAAGTAGCGCCTAAACCCCCTTTTGTTAAAATCACAGCTACCATCTGAATTTATGCCAGAACCCCAGGAAAATTCAATAAAATACATCTTTCTTATGTTAATGACAATTGAAACTTTAGGGGAGAGGAAGATTTATGCAAGAATAGTTTCAGTTCTGTAAAAATATTGTATAAAAAACTTTCTTATTTTAACCCTTTCTCATTTCAGCTGTAATATTATTTTGACATGAGAAATTAAAAATATTTTAATTTATTTTAGAATCAGTCACTAACTCTGGAGTATGGTAAAACTAAGTAGCAAATTGATTTTGCCCCCAAAAAATGAGATCAGTTGGCATTTGTTCATGCTTCTGGAGTTAAAGTGTGCTGCTACCTAAATATATTTGTTTAAATTCAGTGAATGTTAAACTAAGTAGTGACATCATTGCAACTTTAGTCAATCAACTCATAATCTGTGCAAAAAAGGTGGAAAATAATAGATAAAAATTGTTAATCATCCACTTTGCATAGATACTTATAAGCTTTGCAACTGTTTAGACATGAAAGACTTACTGCTTTGACTTTTTAAATACCTATTATGTCCTTGAGGGAAAAGATCAACTATACATTCTTGTATTTCAGTATATAAGCAAAAGCAATATACTAGCTAAATAATTCCTTTCCTCATATCAATTATCTGTGACATATTTTGCTTCAGTGGAAGTGTAGATGAATTAATATGAAATCTTCTAATGATTAACAGTTGATCCAGAAATGGCGAGACTTCATAAGTGCTCATTTCCCTCATTTTACTTTCAAGAAACCTGGTTATCCAGCAAATGAGTCAAAACATTTAGCATACACAGTCTTTTTAAAATCAAAGCACCAAATGTGAGTCACTCAGGCAAGCTAGTTTTTCGTCATCTGTTGATTGAAGGTTTAGTTAAATTTTATTTGGTAACCATGCACAGAGTGATACAGAACCCATTGCTGTGGTCACCAACTTGGTCACAGAGCTGTGAATACTAGATTGATATCCTTTTAATCCATAAGATCTAGACAATCTTTTTCTGTGTTGAGGTACTAGATTGAATTTAAAAAAATGTAAGTTACAATAAACAGTTAAGACAAAAACTTACAACTAAACATTTTTTAAAGCAGGTTTTAAAGCACTGTATTTAATAAGCTATCATTTATTTCGTTTCAACCCCGCTTCAGCTTTCTGTGACCTCAAGTTTTAAACTTAAAGATACAAGTACAATAGAGGAGTTTAGAAAAGCAATTCAGCTTTGTATTTGGGTTCCTCCTACCATTTTCTTCTAACAATGTCTTCAAATCCAGGCTAGCACTATTTCATGTTGGTATGCTGGGACAGCCTTGGCCTGTCAAAATGTTTTATGAGGTGCTGAATTAAGAACTATCAGAGGCCCGCTGGAGATTCACAAGGTTACCCCCAACCCAGGCACCTTATCACAAACACAAGAGGATGGCTCCTTCCCCATCTCCCTGCCTGAAAGTACTGTTACAAGAGGTTAAACTACTGCTTTCTTCTCATTTCCCTGGACTTTTTTTTTGTTTTAAGAAATACATATTTATCATATAAAAAAATTGTAGCATTATCATTACAATTGGAAGAACATCTATTTAAATACATAATATGACAGATAACATCTGGGCAAAATATCATGTAATTTCTCTGGATGTAAATTCATTATATTGCTCAAATGATTTCTCTATTTTTTTCTTCCTAATGAGAGTTTTCAGAGTTTTTTTCCTCAGTTATGTCATCTGAAACATAAATACACATAATTAATAA
This sequence comes from Clamator glandarius, assembly GCA_033459285.1. Taxonomy (NCBI): domain Eukaryota; kingdom Metazoa; phylum Chordata; class Aves; order Cuculiformes; family Cuculidae; genus Clamator; species Clamator glandarius. The sequence goes on from JAUNZM010000170.1 coordinate 2,379,569, forward strand.
GCTATTTTTCAATATATTTTAAAGTCTAAAATACTTTATGTTCAGTAAAAGCACTCATAAATTATTTACATTTTGTATTCACTTTTTATCCTGTTCTTGTATATCAGGATATCAATTAGTAGAGGAACATGCTTGTATTTTCATTTTGAGGTTTAATTCACTGATTTAATTAAAGCTCAGGACTGTAATCTTTGTTGGCCAAATTTATTTCATAAAAATTACTTGGTTAATATATTTCCAGGGTTGCTCTACTTTCATCAGAAGTTTCTACTTTCACCATAAGGGCAAACAATAATTTTCCTGAGTCAGCTGCAAAATAAGGAAAAAAAAATATGTGCTGTCCAGAGTGCTACACTATCTGAGTTGCACTAAGTGCAACACCAGAGAAAGAGGGAGCATAAACCAAGTTGCTGCGTATTATTCACTTAGGTGCTTGAGAAAGGGAATAATTATGCCACAGAGCACGTTTTCCCTTCCTGTGGCTTTAAAAGTTGACTAGACTAGAATTGTTTCTCATGTTTGTATTATAGTGCAAGAGACATGCAGAAACACAAAATCACTAGGTTGGAAAAGACCTCCAGGATCACTGAGTCCAACCATTCCTATCAACCACTAAACCATCTCCACGAGCACCTCATCTACCCATCTTTTAAACACCTCCAGGGAAGGTGACTCAACCACCTCCCTGGGCAGCTTGTTCCAGTGCCCAATGACCCTTTCTGTGAAAATTTTTTTTCTGATGTCCAGCATACCTAAGCATATAAGATGTAAGTGCTGTGAACAGTTTAGCTTCACTATTGCCACAGTCTGTTAATATTATAGTCAATGGCTTAAGCAAATAGAATTAGTTGGAGCAGCCTTTCAAATCCTTATAGAAGACAAACATAATATAAAGAAATGCTGCTTATGCAACCTAGGAAAAAAGAATAAGCTGGCCTTACTCGGAAAATGTCCTTACACCTCCTCTGCTGCTCTTATACCCTTTCCTCTGCTTTTTTTTTTACTCTCACTTAACCTTTGCATTCTTTTCCATTGAACAATATTTAATATTTATTACTTCTTTAACTTTAAAATGGAGGTACAAGTGCTAATGTTAGTAATTTTTAGAGAATGTATTGTGTACTTGTGTCAGAATGCTTGCAGATGATGCCTAAAACTCAAGTTGTCTCTCAGAGTAGCTCTGACTCAGGCAGTGGGGAAGCAGGTTCACTCTTCCAAGGAGCACTCTGCATAATGAAATTCCTGGGCTGACTGCACAATAAGTGCCTTTGCTTCATCACAGTCATGCTTTCTTACATCATTACAGTTAAATTTCCAGGCACCAAAACCTACATTGACCCTGAAACCTACGAGGACCCAAATAGAGCTGTCCATCAATTCGCCAAGGAGCTAGATGCCTCTTGTATTAAAATTGAGCGTGTGATTGGTGCAGGTAAGGCTGCCGTGGCTTCTTGATTCAACTGTTCCATTTAGCTGGGATCGAAACTCATACATCATAATGACAGGCAAATAATTATACCTCAAGTATAGGAGAACTTTTTACATTTGCCAGAGTGGTTAAAAGCAATGAAGCTGCACTTGCTTCTAAAATGGGAAAAAATCCCCAACAAATAAGGAAAAAAACCCACAAAAACCAAATAAGTAAATGAAGAGTCTTGCTTGACATTGAAAGCTTGTGGGTTTCTAATTTTGTATCTGCTGTTAAAAATGTAATTGGAGGGAGTGGGACAGTTTTGCTGCCTGTTAGGCATTAGGCATGAGTGCAAATTCTGCTTGCTTTCTTTTTGTAAAAGGACTTTTTGACCTCTGAATTTTTGTTCATGCGAGTAAAAAAAACTGGCTGCAGCAAAAAATCTTAAATAGAGACTAGGAAGGTCTTTCTTCTGTATAACAAAATCTTCCCTAAGGCTGTTTTTGTTCTACCATTTTTCTTTTTGATATTTTATGAATACAAAAAGTTATTGTTTAACTTCTCATGACTGATTGTAATTGTACAGCATTACACTGCTTTTCTTCCTCTTGAACTGTCTACCACCTACTTAAGCCATGGTGTTAATGCTCTAAAAAGGCAGTTTCATTTGTTTGCATTAATAAGATATGTGACATTTTTATTACACTACTCCATGTAGTGAAAGTGAATTTCTGTGGGCAAGAAAAATATCAAATACTTTGGATTCCTGGAGGAAATGTTCTTTTGCTTTCCTGTTGTTTTATAAAAGTCTTAGCAAAATACTTTTAAAATCACACTGTAGTTTGGCATGCAACGTAAATTGCATAAGTTGGTATTATTTAAAAAGAGAAGTATCTCTAAAATAAAGTGATTTACCTGTAAAAAGTATTTTACACTCTGAATTCACAATGCCTCCTGATAGTAACCTCATTCATGTTGAATCATATCTTAATCAAGTAGTAACATTGAAATTAACAATACTGCTGTAGCAAATTATTCCTTCAGATGAATAAGAGCATAGGAATTCAGCCATTCCTAAGTAGTAATTTTTGTGATGCTAGAATGGCAGCATCTTTTCTAGTAAATACACAATATAAAAGATTTAGATTCAAGATTAGCATAGAAAGATTACTGAGCTTTATCTTTTGCTTTGAGTTAAACAACTATCAGCACAGCAACAGTTCAGAGCACAAAGAAATTTTCAGTTGGACTTTACTGATGCCTTCTGAGAAAAATGCTGAAAACTCTTCAGCTGCAAATACAGTGTAAACCATATTTTCACTGTTATGACAGAGTAATTCCAGCATGTTAATTTTGTTGACTGTTTATTAATTTATTCTTGATTTTAATGAGTATAACTGATAGCCGAAAACCAAAAGTGTGTCAGCAGACATTCTGAAGAAAGTTAATTAGAAGCTCTGTGGTGAAATCATATTGTGTGTGTGGTTTAGCTATGGCTTTAACCTATTGATGTAGATAGCAAATAGGAGTGAAATGAAATACAGTCTAAGAGCAACAGAATGTTTAAGACCCGAAAAAGCAGCTGAAATTAAAATACAGAATTCCTATTAGGGAGAGTACTAGAAAAGCCACTTAGCAGTCTCAATATGCATCAACAATGATGGCCACATCAGATGTTGAGTAGTGCCACATCTCTCTCAGACAAACAAGGTGCAAGTATGCTGTGCTCAATTTGCATGAGGGATATGTGTTTTCCTTGCCAACGTTTTCATTACTATCCCACTGCAGCCACCTGTCAGATACAGAATATGGTGTCCACTATGTGTTTGTACCACATATCCTTTATTTCAGCCTTTTCCTTGCTGAGCTAGTAGCTGTGTGGCTGTGCAATATTCTCACTCTTGTCCTATTTTCTGGATCCTTTTTTGGGCGTTATTTCAGCCTAATATACTATTTTATTGGGAATGAAAGTAGTTCATTTGCTAGCATGCTGCCCTGAAATGCATAACATACCAGTTCAAATTTCTAGTTTGCCTGAGTGTGAGTGATCTGCTTTTGGAAACCAATCAAAATCAGATCACAGAAATCTGGAAAGGAGTTAAGTCTTAGTGTCTCCCTGCCAAGTATCCTAATTACCTGGCTCTGAAATATCACATACTCACACACACTTATAGTCGCTTCTTGATTTTACATGGAACAAAAGACATTTTGGAAGGTACTGCTAGAGAAAATTGTTATCCTTCAGTAAGTTCTTGTGTGTAGGAGCTGTGAGTGAGGTGAGTGGTGAATTCATTAATAGTCATCCATGTTGCTAATGAAGTGGGAGATGAGGTTAAGGCATCAAGCTAAGGGTGTGAGCCAGTAGTCATTATGTATGTCCCTACCTTGTGGTATTTGTAGCTGAGACAGATATTCAAATCATGATTTCAGTGCCCAAGGATGGTTGAGGCTAATGGCTCACCTGGGCAGACAGGAACAGTTATACTCTGGTCAATTAGCTCAGGTACAGCACAAAGTTAACAGAGGTATGTGGAGTTGATTTGAGCTAACCTTAATGCAGCTAGTGTAGAGCAGAGGGAAAGAAATTTGATTCTGTATGCAGTCATCACCTATGAAATTCATAAAACCAGACATGCTGAGTGGATCTTTGCCCAAATAAATCAGTAGCAAATATAAGATTTGGCCAAAGTTCTACCTTTCTGGCTGGAGACCAGTGAAGCCAATGCCTTTATCTTTCTCCAAGCTCTGTTATTGGTGTGACAAGAGAACAATAGTGTTGGAACGGTGACGGTGTCCAAAACAGAGCTCACTCGTTAGGACACTTCAGCATCTACCTCTTCAGGCATTCAGACCCATTTTCACTCATACCTTGCTCTCCAGTGCCACCCAGATGCCTTGCTAGTGTGTATATGCACTTTAGTCCTGATCCCACCAGGTTTTTCAGGACCTCAGCCTGTGCCCCAAAGGGGTTCTCTAATCGAACTTTCTATGTTAGTCTTTCCTAATTCAATATTTTTTTCAGCACTTGCCTTGTAACATGTCTTGGGTATAGGTGTGTCTGCATAGTTGTGTATACTCAATAGTTAAGGCATGCCATAGGTATGTGGGAGATAAATTTCTGACTTGATTTGATTTGGAAGAGGGACTTGGATCTATATCTCTCATACTCCAGATAAATTTGCAAACCACCAGGTAACTAAATATTTTTACAATGAATCTTTCTCTTTTTAAACAAATATTTTTCTTTATTCAGTGTAAGATACATTACCACCCTTTTCTGTTATAGATCCCAAGAGATTTCTTTTCCTGGCCACAGAACAAGGGTCTCTCTTTCTCTCTCTGCTGACATAAATAATCCTTAAATCTTTCATAATCTCAATAATAGTGAGGTAGATGTATTGCCATTCAGCTCCGCATCTTGCATGCTTCCGTGCTCTTTCCTGTCCAATGGAGTCCAATTACTTCTCTCCCAAATTATAGTTGTTGAGGCAGCATTTGTTGCTGGCTCTTTGGCAGGTTTTTTCACATGATTCTCCAAGTTCCAATTGCCTGTTTGTTTAGAGCCTTTTACAAATTTCCAGCATTTGCTTATGTTTTCTTAATGTAACAAAATTATTATAAGTCACACCTTTCATTTTATAATCTACAAAGTAAATTATCCTGCTTGAAGGTAATAATGTAGTGCTTTATTTAACACCATAGCAATGTTAAATTAAAAGCAACTCTTAAAGAGTTGCCTCTTGAAGGAAAAAAAAAACATATCTAACTATAGCAAGGAAGTAATGTAGAATAGAATGACATTTTCACTTAGAAGTGGAATTACTATTTCTGTAATAGTATTTTCTTATGAAAGAGACTTCATTTTTTCATATTTTTGAAAAAAATATAACAAATTATGAACGAGTCTTTTAAAAGATTCAGGTAACAGTCCTGTAGATTGACTTGACATGAAGTGTTTACTCCACAAGGTACTTAGTCAGCAATTCATTTAAAATACTTGCCTGTCTTTGTGTTCCTAAGTAATCCATTTGAAATACAAACATTCACATTAGTTTTAAACACAAACACACGCTTAAGTGTCTATTTGAATCATGGCCTAAAAAGAATATTGATATTATAGTCAGAGTAATTCAGCGCTGACCTACTTCATTTTAGGAGAGTTTGGTGAAGTGTGCAGTGGGCGTCTAAAACTTCCTGGCAAGAGAGATGTTGCAGTAGCCATAAAGACTCTGAAAGTTGGCTACACCGAAAAGCAAAGGAGAGATTTCCTATGTGAAGCAAGCATCATGGGACAGTTTGACCACCCCAATGTTGTTCACTTAGAAGGGGTCGTTACCAGAGGTAAGCAGCCACCCAATCTGTCAGTCATATAACAGCATAATGGTAGAAATTACTTCAGCTTTTTCATGGTCAAAGATTTAAGTTATAAGCAGGCTGCACACTCCTAATGGATTTTTTCCTGATGCATAACTAACTGAAACAATACTTACTTTATGCTACAACCTGAGGATAAAATGATTAAAAGATGAAGTACTTTGAAATATATTATTTTTCTAGTTTATTTTAGCCTCAAAGACCATGCAGAGAAATAAGTTTTCTCATGTATTTTCATATTATTTAGAGTGTCATTATTCCAGAGTCCTGTTCACACAGCAGGAGTTAGAAGAACTAAATGACATTTTGATTTGTATGCTTTAATTTTGTGAATCATGACCACATTCCATGCAGACATTTAAGAACTTACTGGAGCTCAGTAACAGTGCTGGAGGCCTCAGAAATGTTCGTTGTCTCAATGATTTAGTCCCTCAAAGGAATATAATGTGGTTTATCAGGAAAAGGCAGTCTGTTTGTGTTACAATTTCTCAAACAAAATCTGTCTTTTTCTCTTTCAGGGAAACCAGTCATGATTGTAATAGAATACATGGAGAATGGGGCCTTAGACGCATTCCTTAGGGTGAGAACAAAAATGAAAACATATATAAATGTATTTTAAGTGACATATATTTTGTCACTTTTATAAATATGGTTTTGTTTATGTGTATATCTATGTGTATACATGCATGATATACGTATCATTAAAATGTTTTTCAGGCTGAAATGGAGCTTGGCAAGTACCAGCATTTCTTTACATTGCTTCAACAAAATCAGATCAGAAATGAGAGGATCAGGCAGGTTCACAAGGGATATTCTAGGAATTTAAGTGATTTAATGTGGCATAGTCATGGCTGTTTTTATTAGTGCCACCTGCTGAAGTTAAAACCAATGATACCTGAAGTCCAATCTTCTGCCTTTGAGGAGCAGAATTTTATTGTGTCAGTGTTGTGGAAACCAGCAGACAAGAATCCCTAAATTAATTATGGACATGTTTAAGAGAAGAACAAGAATTTAGCATTTTTTGAATGTGTTCTGAACTGGCCAGTTCTGACTCCTTAGCTGGAGTACAAGACAGCGTGAAATGATGTGTGAACACTACAGAGAACAGCAAGATTTTTACACTTGTTTGATAAACTCCAAGCTATGAATAAAAGTATCAGTATCTAGGGCTCTAAAGGGAGATAGTTCTTATCTTCTTGATACATATAGCTATGCTGAGAGATGAAAATCTTAGAGGCTAATGATGAAAAGCATAGAGGCAAACAATGACGAACATAGAGGCAAGCTATAAAGAGCTGCGCATCAGGTAAACTTTCTTTGAAAAGACTTGCGAGGACTTAGCCAGACATGTATAGTAATCAGCAAGTTTTACTTCTAGTACATTAACTACTTACACATTTCTTAACTGGATGTACTTCTTTATCTCTGAAAATTTGTGTTTGAAGTGAGTTTCTTCGCCACAGAAGTAGTAAATAAATAGAAAGCTAACACTGGAAAACTAATTCTTATTTCTCTTCTCAGCTATACTAACAAGAATTGCTGTTCCTTTCTCTCCTCCAGAAACATGATGGGCAATTTACTGTCATTCAGCTAGTGGGAATGTTGAGAGGAATTGCTGCTGGAATGAGATATTTGGCTGATATGGGATACGTACACAGGGATCTTGCAGCACGCAATATTCTTGTCAACAGCAACCTTGTTTGTAAAGTGTCAGACTTTGGCCTTTCCAGAGTTATAGAAGATGACCCAGAGGCTGTCTACACTACTACCGTAAGAGAAATTGATGGGTTCTCATAGTTTTTAGATGTGTTATTTAAGAAGCTGCATGTAGATTTAGAGAAACACATTAATTGCTTGAGAAATGTTAACAAGTCAAAAGGAAAAGAGTCTATTTAAGGGCTGATGTTTTTGTAAGAACACACATTTTTGTTTGGTAAAGTTCTAAAAATTTTGCAGAGTATCTTTATTATTCCCATCATCATGATTTTCTGTTTGAAAAAATATGAAAGTTTAAAATTGAATAATCTCAATTACTATGAGTCAATTAAAATATTTGTAGGCTAGTACTATTTTTCAGACTAGATTTTATCTCACAAAAAAGTTGACTAGCTTGAGACTAAACTGTGACGAAGCTCAACTCCTCTCTTTTCCCTTGCTTTTGGGTGGGACACTTTTCTTAAATAAGCATTCATTGAGCACAGTATGATCTTTATTCTTTTGTTGAGCCAGCTCCATTTTCCCACCTGTGGGGCTTCACTGTACCTGTTTCCACATGATGAGGGGAGGAGAGGCCCCTGGAATCAGCTCCCACAGGTGCAGGCATTCAGGAAACTTCACTGGCATTTGCAGCTGTCACTATTGCCACTGGGCTGTATGTGGGATCCTGGTTTAAAAATGTCAGACTGAGATTTTAGAGGAGTTGTATAACAATTCAATGGGATTTGTATGTGCAGGATGAGATTCTCCTCATCTAGGTTCAGCCTGCCACGAGTTAAATAACCGGTGTAAATCAGACATCTAAGGAGCACCTCAAAATTGGTGGAGAGATAAGCATTGCCAGAGATGCATCCAACTGAGCAGAGACAGGTGTCTAAGTTTCTATAGTCCAAGTGTTTTGAGAGCCTAGACTTCCTTAGACTCCTTTGAAAATTGTGCAATCAGGCAACTGTAGCAGATTATATAAGTGCTGCTTTTGATGTTGTTGGAAATAATTATAAACACTCTCTACAGAAGATGATATGAAAATTTTGTGAAGAAAAAAAGAAAATTTTCTTATTTTCTTTTTTTTAATAGGGTGGAAAAATTCCAGTGAGATGGACAGCTCCTGAGGCCATCCAGTACCGCAAATTTACATCAGCCAGTGATGTGTGGAGTTATGGAATAGTTATGTGGGAAGTAATGTCTTATGGAGAACGGCCTTACTGGGACATGTCAAATCAAGATGTAGGTTATACTTAGTCCATTTATGAGAGTGCGTAAGTGGGCATATGTGTATATGGAAAACAAAAATTACATTTTATTAATACGTACATATCTGTTTCATTACACACATATAAAATATTGATTTAGAAATAAGATTTGGTAAAGTACTGTAGGGTTCTCACAAAATGGAGAAGTTACAGAGCTTTTGCTTTCTATCTAAATCTCTGGGTTGTTCTTCAGGTGTGGGTGTTGTTGGTTTCTGTCCAAAGTATCAAGTAAAATTGGAACTACGAAAACAGTTATAAGTGTGCTTCACTTCATTACACTTAAGCACAGGAAGAATTATTTATTTTTCCAATAAAAAATTACTCTGAAGTTTCTAACCTTAGAGCAATGATAAATGACTTGAAAAAAATTTTGAAAATCTGAGTGGGAGTTAAACGACCTACTTTGGCTTTTTTCAAGTTCATTATGCTGATTTAACAATACCCTTGTTTGCATAAATTGTGGCCCAGAACAACAGGTCAGCGTTAATAGAGCAGATGGGTTTTAATCGTAATTTCTGACAAGAGTATCTATTAATATAGAAAGAACATAGAAAAAAGCCATGCAGGTGAAAAAGATGTCAGAAAGAGTATCTGTTACAGTTCTTCAGGTCAGGTGCTTGAGTGGGGTATTATTATTATTATTATTATTATTATTGTTGTTGTTATTATTATTATTATATTTTTTATTGAATGACCAATGTCAAAGTTAAAAAGAAAAGATAAAAATGTAAATGATGAGTCAGTTTGGCACAGTGCAAAGCTGTTAATATTTGACAGGTCTCAGTGTCAAAGATTTCATGGACTGTCAAAATATGGGCAAACAAGTCCCTGGGGCAGAGAAAAAGAAATATTTACATTCCCTAGACACTCCGTAGATTTTCATTTCTTTTGACACTTTCCTTCTGTACTAGGTTCAAACATAAAGAAGTCTGACAGGAATATAAGATGCCTCAGATGCAAACCTTACCTATCTTTCGGGGAACAATAAGGAAAAACTTTTAAATAGGGGAGAAATTTAGAGATCATCAAACATCTTGTTGGATTTTGATAAGTATTTTCTCTATTAATAACTGCTGGCAAAGCACATGTCTGAACCGTTTTCGTAGAGCAACTAATTACCACTTCTTGCTATTTCATCTCTTTTTAGCCTCCTTCATAGTAGCCTGCAATAGAACATATTTAAAAGATGTATCAATTCCTTGGTAAAAAAATTTCATATATTCTTGCATGCTGTGACTTGCAAGCATGTCTTGAAACATGCCTTCCAATATATACAACTCATTCTACCAATCCCATAGATAAATCAATGATGCAAAAATTTAAAATCATCTTATGATTAGTTATTTATTCTCCTTCAAAGTCAGAAATGGGAGTACTTAACTGGAATAAAAAAATGCTAAATGTGTCTAATTTACATATACACTCAGGCAGTTTATGTATCTTAAGTGCTTCATTTTGCCCAAATTGAACGTGGGCATAGTCATAGGCCAGACATGATCTAGAGAATATGTCTCCTTGACCTTGGATCTTTAGATGGTTTTTCTTTAATTCTGCCCATCTTCCTTTAAGTCATCATTTTAAATTAATGAAGGATACAAATCTGTGTTGTGATCTCTTTTAAAGCAAAATTCTTCCTTCTAGCAACGACCTGGAGCTAGGATGCACCAGACTAACACTCATCCTACAAGCTCCCCACAGAGCCACAGTGGGCTCAGCACAGATGTTACACAGAGTCTCCCCAACTTTTCTGAGCATCAGGCTACACTCAGTTTATCTTTGCTGGTAACAGTAGCCTTCAAACTGCTGCACTGTACCCTATTCCCCTGTTAGACTGCTGGCATTTACCATTTCTTACATTCCTTTGGTTACTGACCCTAGGACAGATTAGTTCCTAAGAAAAGGGCAAGTGTTTGGCTTACAGATTTTTTTTCTTTGCTCTGCTCCTGGATTTATTACCATTATTATGAGCATTAATTTGTGACATATACCCAGAAGCAGAGAGATAACATTACATTGTCCAGTTACCCATATTTAATAATTCTTTGTTGGCAACCACTATATACAGTAAGCAGACCTAACCCTCATCTAATCTGCTTTACATCCTCAGATAGCCTGCTTGTGATAAAAGCTGACTTTTAACAGTGTTCCCTTTTTTTTTGCTGCAAAAGCAGAATTTGGAAAACAAATTGTGTTAAGTGTAAATATTATAAATCAATTCTATTAGTAGGAACTCCAGCTGTGTCCTTTTTGTAGCTTTGCTTATTTAAAAAAATATTTTCCTGCATCTGTTTCATTATTTCGGAGTACCGATTTTTAGATTCCCACCCATAACTTTCTTAGCAGAGTAGACACTTGTAGTAACCCTCAACGTGCCCAAGTTTCTTATAAAATTCTTGAAAAATCAAACAAACAAAAAACCCTCTTTACTTATCAACATTATCAATATCTTAGAATGTTTTTTTCCAATGTTCTGGGTATTTCCAGCAGTTCCATCCACCCTAGAGAATTCATTTTTTCTTATTTCACAGTTTCATCCTTCTTGCTCAGAATATGTATCAAAGAACATGATTCTGCACTATCCCCAAAATCTTTTAAAAATAATATCACCTTGATTTCCACTTGTCTTCAGGCTTCTCTGCAGATTGTAGTGAATGTGGAAAGGTCCTGTTCATGATACTTTCATTCATGTTTTCACTATCCCTTACAATATTGTATATAGTCTTATCTAGATGGTTTGCCAGTTCTAAGAGTCTAAGATGTTTTGGTGGTTTTGTTGGCGGTGGTGTTATCTACTTTTTCATTTTTCATTGATTGTCTTTGCGTTCTGACCTTTAAAGCCACTGCTTGCTTTAGAGTAAATCGCATGTAGCATGGACAAGGGATTGAAAACCTTTTAACTTTTAGAAGATCAGAAATTTCTGCATTGCTTTTCATAACACACCTGTTGTCCTGTATACACTGTAGCTTATTTTTCACTATTATTCCAGTGCTACATTTAAGCATAAGGAGCTATTCTTTTGTTTTTCCTTTTAATAGTGATCTAAAAGATCTTTAATTTTACTTATTATTTTTTCTTTCCTATATAGTATTTTTTTTTCCAATTTCACTGGTCTTCTGCAGAAAGCCTCTCTCTCCACCCTGTCTGCCAGATAACCTCACTGTCTCTAAAAAGTCACCACACTTATTCTTCAAGGTGTGGATGTTACTGCAGGAACTGAATATTTCTCAGTCATTTTTAAGTTGTAAAACAGTACTGACATTCTAAATGTACAGATAGAAAGCTGAGGCCCAGGGAGATGAGGCCACTTTCCTGAGATCAGAAGGACATTCTGTGACACAAACCTGCAGTAAATGCTCTACCACTGGACTGTGCCTCCTCTTTTCACAAAACTTCTTTTCTGCAAAAGGTTTTGATACAATCATGGATTTCAAACAGCTTTTTGAAGGTCATTTTGTATTCTTTGCAGTTCTGTCTACTCTGCAGTCCACTGCTTTTGAATTTTCTCACACAATCTATGGAATATTTTTTTATTTGAGGTTATTATTTTCACCAAACCCTGGATATTTATCAACTTTGTTTATCATACCAGATCTGCTTCCTAGGGCTACATCCAGAATAACTTCTGATCTTGCTTTCTGTACAAACCAAGGGAGAAGACAGTCCTATGCACTACCTTTCAGAAGCAAGCACCCTTCCTTAGCAATTATAACACTGCTATGTCAGTCAATGTCAGTATATTTGAAATCCCCTATGAACAATGTTTTAGCCCTTTTCCACAACCCTTTCTTATCTGCCTTGCTTCCTGATGTGCTTTCTTATCCTGCCCTCAAGCTTTACATAAGTTTCCTGTGATTTTACTTTATCCATTTTTATTTTTTACTTAAATCCAAATGGACTTGGCTAAGGAAGTCAAAGGGTGGGTGTAATTCTTGATTCAGACATTTACACTCTCCTTTGATCATATCACCATCTAGCAGCATCTCTCATTAAATCTAGCTTTCGTTTTAGGTGATATATTTAAATACCTTTCAGCCAGGACTTTCTCTCTCATGTGGCACATTTCTGCTACTTTATCATTAATGTAATATGGCAAGACATAGAATATAATTTTTTTCCCCAACAATTTCTGTCTGGTAAATATTTTTCTTGGATCCTTTTATAATCTCTCCAGGCTTTTTGTATTTCATGTGTGCATATACAGATCCCTATCCATTTACAAGTCAGTTGCTTCTACCACACACTCTTTCATGAAAGCCTTGGGGCAAGTAATAATGCTTTCTGAAATAACTCCATTTATCAATCTATCTGTTGCTCCTATGGTGAATTTAATTAGTGTTCCCTGCTGCTCACTTGACTAGGTAATACAGCTATGTTCTGCACATATAGAACAATATGCTTAATAAGTCTAAAGATAAAGTCAGGAAAATTATTTGAAAACATGAAGGCTAGTGTCAAAACAAGTGTCTTATATTTTTGCAACAGCGATAGCAAATTTCAGTTTATTGAACTTTTGTTTCTTCCTTTATTTCTTGAACTAGGTAGCGATATATATTTCTTAAATATCCCTTGATGAAAAATGATTAACTATGTTGGCTACTAGGTTATAAAAGCAATCGAAGAAGGCTATCGTTTGCCAGCACCCATGGATTGCCCAGCAGGACTGCACCAGCTGATGCTAGATTGTTGGCAGAAAGAACGTGGTGAAAGGCCAAAGTTTGAACAGATAGTTGGTATTCTGGACAAAATGATTAGAAACCCAAATAGCTTGAAAACTCCACTGGGAACCTGTAGCAGGTAAGAAAATCTGTAGTATGTGTTTGTATGGTGGTATGCATGGTTAGGTTCTGTGTGTTCTGCTTGGTGTCTGGTTCCTATTCACACTTAGTCCATGTGTCTTTCAGTTTCTCCTTCCTTCTGTTCCCTGTTCTTTCCTTCCCTCCTTTACATTTTTTTTTTTTTAACCATCCTGAACAAAGCCAAAAAGCACTTTCTTAAAAAGTAACCAAAATAAATAAAGTAAACATCATGGAACTAACACACTTCTCAGCAAACTATTGCCTGCTTGTCACTTTCCACACTATCACCACTAGCAGTCTTTGCTTTCCTTATTTCTTAAAATGATAAAGTGTAGTGGGCAAGAATCATCATTTACTGTAGTTTTATATCATGCATCCCTTGCCCTAGGAACTGCTACAGTAGAAATAGTAATTAATACTCATACTTGGCCAATGTACTTTGACGTTGCACTCTAGATTTTTATCTTTCATTTTCTGGCTTTACCTCCTTCTAGTGATTACATCTCATTATGTTTCATGGTGTAGCTTTTAATGGTTTCTTCATACGTTTCAGGTGAATTATTTAATCATGGTAATCTTTTAGATCACTGCACTAGTAAATCAGTTGGCCTGTGTTCTGCTCCCAGTTCTTCTACTGACTGATTTACTGTGTGACCTTAAGCAACTTACTTTGTGTCTCTGCTCTTTACTTGTCTTTGTTTTGTCCCATCCAATTGAATAATGGGAATAGCTTCTACTTTATTTTCTACAATGCTTAAAAGAATAGCATCTTTATTTTCTCAGCAACTTCAGTTGCAGCTGCTGTCATGCTAGGTAATAAGGATGATTTTCTGTTGGTAATAGTCCACTAGGCTGATTTTACTCACTCTGATCCTTCATCCTTTATGTCAAAAAGCTTAGGAAATATATATTGTGAGCTACAGAGTAGTCAAGAGCTATTTGCAAAGTAATCTAAATTGTGTATAAAGGCCTTTCTACTCGACATTTTTAATACCCCAAACTTGTTTGACTCTCACCTTGCTAAATACTCCCTGATGTTTTACTCTCTTTGGAAACAACTTACTTTCCTTTTTCCTTCTCCGTAGACCAATTAGCCCTCTTCTGGACCAGAACACTCCCGATTTTACCACTTTCTGCTCCGTAGGCGAATGGTTACAAGCTATTAAGATGGAAAGATATAAGGATAATTTCACAGCAGCAGGCTACAACTCTCTTGAATCAGTTGCCAGGATGACTATTGAGTAAGTTAGTACTGGGCATGTTTAACTTGCATTTAGGGAATTTGTAGGTAAAACAATACACAACGTTCAACTCTAAAAATTTACCCTAAGTATAAACATGGTACTTAGGGTTAAGCCAGCTGGTTTAGCAGCTGATGATGTTCTACTAGAGCATCCCATGACAGGGTAGATACCCTGCTACTTATGTGTGGCATCACTTTTTTCTCTGCTTTTGAGACCAACTGAAATAACACCAAGGGGCTAGAATTTGAGGGAGAATGTGACCTATTTCAAAATATGTAAGTATAGGAAAAGAACCACTTTACCTCCATTACCAAATTGGTACCTTTTCCCAGACATGTACTAGGAAGATGTGGAATTTTCTTCTAATTGGCTGGGAGCTGTCTGTACCCTGCAACAAATGACTTTGCATCAGGATAAAAATCCATAGAAGCAAAACAATTTTCTGAAGGCGAGCATGGCCTGTATTGGTGTGGCCATCTTAAACAGGTCTTCTTGGCACTCTGCAAACAGCATTCTTGTCCGGATGATTGCCAAACACACGCAGTTCCTCTTACAGAGAGCAGTGTTTTTCTAAACAAGTTTCTAAACAATATTCTCAAGTTTGCAATGCTACTGTTATCTGCTGGGTGTCACTAGAGTTCTCAGCCTATAGCTTGGGAACTGTCATCAGAGGCCACAACCTTCTACTAGGTCAGTACCACTAGTAGTGGAATTGAAGCAGCTGCTCCTCTTTCATTTGCATGATGGGTATGGGTCAATATGCAGAGATTCTATAGGCATCTCTTTAGAAAGCAGAATGTGATCCCCAAAATCTTGTGCTTACGCATAATTTTGTCCTGAAAGCCACCAGATGTGTTGTGCAAGAGAAGTGTCTCTTTATTTGGGTGCCCTTAGAAGCCGCAATGAAAGATTATCATAATGCAAAACATACTGGCCTCATTCTTAGATGTGGAGACACACACAGTGTAATTACATGACATTTGCCGTGTAATTGCACTCCTTGCTGAAGAGCTGAATAGCGTCTATATGAACTTCACAGTACTCAGCTGAGGTTCCAGTGTAGTTTCAATGTTAGAAACTTGCAGCCCACACCACTACGTATCTTTGACTCACAGTTGAATACCATACGTAGCAGTCTAAGTTGAAAAATTAACAATGTACGCATTTATCTTCCCCAGGGATGTGATGAGTTTAGGGATCACGTTGGTTGGTCATCAAAAGAAAATCATGAGCAGCATTCAGACTATGAGAGCACAAATGCTACATTTACACGGCACTGGCATCCAAGTGTGATAGACATTTCTCCCTTATGAGGGAGGTGACAGACTGAGAGAACAGCACTGGCCTTCAGTATATATGAAGTGCTACTAGAAGACACTTGATTTCCTGGGTCCTTCCTGCAGTGAATAGAAGAGCTACAAGAAGCACCTACAGACTTGAACTCCTAAGTGCCACCAGACTTTATGAAAAGGGAATTAGGATCCACCAGTGGTGGCAAGGAAAACAGCAGTGACAATAAACAAAGTACTACCTGAATAAACATACAAACACCTTGAGCTCTCTAACCTCCTTTTTATCTAATAGACTTTTTAAATGTACATAAAAAAAATTAAAAAAGAATATATTTGTCAGATAAAATCATGATATTATTGTTGAATTCAACAAAATATTTTCCTTAAATCTGTGATTTCTGACTTTTTTTAATCATTTGTGTTTATTCTTCATAAAGACTTTCTTTTAGTATGATGTTTATATCTTTGGACATTTTTAGTGCTAATTCTATGACACACTACAACACTGGGTACCTCTGAAGGGTTACTTGAGTTCCTAGAGATTTAAGAATCATGACCAAGCAATGTATATCTGTCCAAACTTTGGTATCCTTTTGTGCCATTTACTTTTGTTAAATCAGCACCGTATTGACATGGCTAGCTAATTGGCAGGGAGTCAGGAAAATGCAAGTTGCCAAGAGCTCTGATATTTTTTAACAAGTTTTTTTAAGGTTACACATATACTATCTTTTAAAAGAAAATAAAAGAGAAAAAAAATAAAAGAAAAAAAGAAAAGCAATAATGACCCCTAAGTAGTTCTAGGCACTTTTAGCAAATTGTTTGCAACATGATTTTAATGGACTAGAGTGAAAGTGAGATATATTCTAAGATGTAGATCTACAACTGTAAACCTACTGAGGCACTGCATTGAATGGACAAGTGATTGTAGGAGTGTCTCAGAACATGGGTGCAGTTCTCCAGTGTTAACTAAACCATTTAATCTGAGCACATCACTTTTTTTTCAATACTCTGCTTTAGCAAATCTGAGAGAAATAGCTGGCGTATATTTTGTATCAGTTTAAGCTGAGGAAGTCCAGCTATCAGAATAAGGACATAGATTTTATATGAGAACTGTAGAGCATGAGGCAAGGGGCAGTTCAAAATTTTCAAGTTTTTTACAAGCTTTTGCTGCTCTGAACAATGTGAATGTGTGCTCACAGAGACACAACAGTCATTCATCGGGAACACAGATGCATGAGTAGTTGCTCAACTGAATACCTTTTTTACGCCATTTACTTATATATTATTTTTGTTTGATTAAAATATTTAACTACCATAAGCAATAATGAATGATGTCTTTACAGATATTGCAGGAATGTATATGGTCCAGAGAGAAATGCTTTAAAAAAAATCTGAAAATTGTGAACTACCCCAGCAATGAAATGCTGTACTTCCAAAGAGGATTGGGCTGCTTCTATTGATTTTGATAGAGAAAGATCCCAGGGATCAGTCATAAATTGGTCTTGTTTGATAATGTGGGCATCCACTCCACACAAACAAAAAAATAAATAAAAACAAAAGAAAAACCCTGTAAATGTTCCTTTGTAAAACTTGTAAATTTTATTTATACTGTCTTGTTTTGTACACACATTTATGTGTAGTGAGCTCTGAATACATTGAAAATGCACTATATTTTTCTATTTTTCTTGCAGAGCATCACAAACAAACATGTATATTCGGTGATACATAGTGTGTTTTCCCACATTTAGGACCAAAGATAGTTAACAAAAACTGAAATGCATCATTTCCCCCCTTCCTTTTTTTCTCCCCCTTCTTAGATCACTGTACAGTGTTATATTTGTCATTTAATTTATTTGTTTCATTAGAAAAATCAGTTTGGTTATACTAATTTTTGTCCCCACACTTTTGTTGAAGAAAATCTGTAAAAAGCTTTTAACTAACATAATCCCGTTACATAGACACTTCCATTTGTAATCTTTGTAATAGACTGTAAATATATTTTTGGAACTATAATGCAATGTGCATAAAGTTTATTTTTCAGTGTCCATATATGATTGTTTATACAATTCACAGCACTTTACAGTCATGCTGAGAAGCCTAATTTATTGCCTGGATTTGGGCAGAGTAAGAAAAAAAGGTGAATATTCTTATTTCATATTAGATTGTCATTCAGTAGAAATGGAGTTATTTTCATGTATGCAGCTCAAGATGTTTTTTTTAACCAGTAAAATTAATTTTCTAGAAATGCTGTAGAAGTAAGATTCAGAGTAGACTACATGCCCAATATTGAAATTAGTGCATGCAAGCACTTGGCCAAGGCACTTGTGTAGCCATTGGAACACTCTTAATTAATGAACATCCATTTTGCGTTATGAGAAATGCTAAGTGCCTCACTAGTAGGTGAGCATCTGTGGGCAACTGCACAGGGTGCTTTGTCAGTTTTGCTGCTGCATAAGCCACCCAGCCATGTATTTAGGAGTCTAAGTTCAGACACCTGCTTCCTTATAAATCTGGGTTATTGTTTCTAAGGGCTTGGTAATTAAAGATGTGATGCAGCAATGCTAGTATTGCTGAGAACCCATGAACCTTAAATGTGAGAGAGTTGAGGCCAGGCTTCTCCTTTAGGATTTGTTCAGTATTCTGAAGCACAGAGGCCTGGAAGCATGCCTGGTGACCTAGGCTCACATGTGTAAAAGTGAGGGCCCTAATGGTGTTTCTTCTTTAGTTTTCCTTGTTTGATTTAAGCCATCTCCTTTGAATAGCGAATACATTTTAGCGTTCATCTGTATACCTTGACTGCCTTAATGTTGCCACAGATTTTTACACATTTGAAAGTGGTAGAGTAGAACCAGAAAGCACAATCACTATCAATACTCCTATCATATCTATCTGTTCTGCAATTTAGAGCACATGCATGTAAATGGATCTGTAACTGGTAAAGCAGCGACATATTGACAGTGGTTGCAGTTCCCCAGGTTCCAGGAAAACTTAGTCCAGTGTAAGAAAAATAAGTTGCCAGAGAAAGTTGATGTTCATGGGAGGAACTAAAGAAAAGTTGTAAGGAGAATTGAAGGCTAATTGACAAAACAAAGAAATTAATTCAGTTCTGGCCTAATTTCATTGAGTTTGGAAATTATGCATCACTAAAGACAGATTTTCAGGCTGTCAGTGAGGCTCAACTTTGTCCTTCTACAAGCATCTAAAAGAAAGATGCCTTAACCAAGCAGGATGTATCTCCCTTTGGGAATGCTTATCTCCATTACCCATAGAGGGAACCCAGATGATTAGCTTAAATTAGGCATCTAATGTCTAGATAGTTAAAGTTAGGTGAGTTGATTCCTACCGTATATGTCCTTGGCTGCTACAGTTTCTCCTGCAAGCTTACTGTCATAGAAAGGCAGCTTCTCCACTACTAGTACGTCCCAGAATGTATTTAAACTGGGCTTTATTATGAAGAGGGGTGTTTGGGGGTTTTTTTGGCAGTGATTTGTACCAGATTGTCTAAATGCTTTTTATAAATGGGTATTAATTCTTGAAAACATTTTTTGATTGTTCTGAGGAAGACCTGCCTAGTAAATTACACTTACTGAATATTTTAAATACTTAGAAATATTTGCTGACATACTGCTTCAGTCCAGAGGTGATGTGATCAGATATGATAGTTCCTGTTTGCAAAATCATGTTTATCTAAAGCCTTGCCATGTAAAATCTCCAGGAGGCAAAGATGCTTAAATGTGTCTCAAATTGAATGTTGCCTTTAATATTTCAATAATTGAGCTCTGTTTGTATTATTCTCCATTTAAAATGATATTTTAAATATTCATTTAAGGTGGAGTTACCTGGCATCCACTGAGGGAGTTTGAAAAAATGATTTTAAATTAAATTTACTTCTTTCCGCTAATATTAATACGCGGTAAATAGTTTCCACTGTTTTGAATGTTACAGAAACTATTGCTTTACTGTGGGGGATGAAGGGGTTTATTTTGTTTTGTTGTTGGTATTTTTTTACATTTATTTCTTAGTAATTGAAATAAAAAATAATAATTTGTCCTTAACTATCTAAATAATTCATATATAGTGATTTTGAGAATGATTTAAATTCTGCAACTTCGGGGTTACTACCGAGACAGTGATCATGTTGCTGCAGCCATAATACCAAGCAATGCCAAGACATCCTGCCAAAGGGGTGGGCTCAGCAAGCATTCTGTTGCCTAGTAATGGCATGAAGCAATCCACTGGCTGTGTGTGAGGAGTGAAAGCCAAATCAGCCAAAAAAGGGTTATTTCACATTTTAAATTTTTTATATGTGACATTAGAGCTAATATATCATTAATGCATTACTTCCCTGCATGCAGTCAGAAATGGATATCTTCCTCCCTGAATTTGGGGTTTTGGTGTTTTGTGTTTGTTGCTTTTTTGTTTGTTTTATTTTAAATAAGTGACATTTGGGATGCTTGTTGAAGAGACCAGTTCCCAGACAGAATGACAAGGCCAGTTTAAGAGAAGTACAATGCAAATTCTTGTCTGACACTAATTCTGGCAGCAGGTGCTGCAGGATTATTCAGGCAGTTGGTGCTATGATTTGCTGAGCAACTAGCACAGCAGGGTTTCTGCATGTTCAAGACCTGTTAGGATTGTACGTCTTATGGATTAACTGATATGTAGAAACAAGCAATTTTTTTCCCTGCTAACTTGGAATGGATTTACTGATGGTAGGTTTGGGATTCACAAAACTACTCAAAAGTCTTAGTCTCAAACTAATTTCTAGTAAAACAAGAAATTCTGTGCAACAGCTTATGTTTTCTCTCCTGTTCCCTTAAGGGTTGTCAAACCTAGTTTAAAACAGAGGTCTTTACTCTTTGTATAGTGTAGCCTTTTATTTACTTGGGAGTAGGCGGTTCTGTAATTAAATTTCCTGCAAAAACGATTGGGGAGGGGCAAGGAGGAGTAGGGAGCATGAATGTTTGGGAATAAAAAGAAAAAAATTAAGAAAGAAAAACTGAATCCAACCTGTGAAATTCCAAGTATAACTGGACTCACCATTTTTATAACACATTCCGTATAGGGATTTGAAAAATATGAGAGATTAAACCATAGGCATATAATCCACAATATCCTGACTAAAGAGTAATGGCAGAATGCAAGCTACATTTGTGGGACGTTTTTCCTCTCTGGATTTGTTTTTGTGAGATTTTTAGGATAGGATATTTAACACATGCATTTAAAGTCTGCTGGGACAAGCTAAAGGACAAAATTGGTGTGCCTGTAATTTCCATTAAATTCTCAGTGCACTTTCAAGGTGGGTAAGGGTCAGGCAGCTTGAAAGTGAAAGGAATCATGTGGAGTTTATATGCTATACAGACTGTGTAGGTTATGTCCAGTGAGATTATGAAAGGTTAAAGTTAAAGAAGAAACCTCTCACCTTAGTACCTGGTTAAAAGTCAGAATATGGGAGTGAGTGGAAAGAGAGGGCTGTGAAGCCATTCAGAATATGTAAGTCTAAGTCGTAGGGCTCTTCAAGACATTACTGGCAGAGGAGTTAAGGACTGCTGAGGTTTTTTAAGTAAAAAGGCACAGTTAATAAAATATACCTAATAAACTAGTATGGAGTGGTTTCAGTACTCTTGATTTTTTCCTCAAGACAGATTGGAATTTGACAAAGAGACTAAACTGAGGCAGATGGGAAAGCAACTGGTAACACACAGCTCATTCAAGCAAACTTGAAAGAGAAATGAAAGGGAAATTTTACATTAAAAGCCTGAAATTAAAGCATGGACTCTGACTCTATGTACACTCAGAAGATTTTAGAGTAGTTCTCTTTAGGTCCAGGGTAACGATAGCAGGCTTAGCATGGATACTACACAAACTGGCTGAAATTAATGTCTAACTAGAGTGGCCAAAAAAACCCCAAAGGTCAAAATGTCTTGATAGACTTTGAAAAAACGTGATGCACCATGCAAAACTTTTGTAGCCAGCCAAATGTATCTTGAGCAAAACAAGACATAATGCCTAGTGCCAGAAGAGCTAAATCAGGAACAGAGAATCTGTTCATCCATGGACCAAGGCTTCTGCATTTAATTGAATCAAGTAACTGATTGTAGAACTGTGCTAATAATAATAATAATAATAATGATGATGATGAAAACCTACAGTTTAGAGGTCATCTGATGAATCATAATATTATTATCACTAAAAAACACAGTCAGTGCTTAAGCCTCAGCTTCAGCTACGTCCAAAGGCTTAGGTGTTCTATCAAGTGCAACAAAAATAATCTTTTGTTTGTTTCCTTAGAATTACCAAGAAAATCATGAGTTTCTCTCTTATATTAAGAAACAATCTTCTGGCTCCAAAGATGCTGTCTCACTAAGAAGAAAAATCATCTGTTTTACCAGGACATCCAAATCTTGTTTGAAAAAGGTTAGGCAGAATTATAGATAGCATGTATCCACATTGATCCCTCACATTTCTTGTCTGTAGGAAAATTACTCAGGCAATTTTTTCACTATCATTCAACCTGTCTTACTATACTAGCTTCCACTGGCTTACCTGAAGTGCTATGTGTCCTTTTTTAAGTTGTCAGTGGGAAAACATGCTTCAATTTCCTTTCCTCAGGGACCAACCCGCTTATGTAAAGAATGCATTTGCAGCTTGAGTGCAAGAAGAGTCTCAGATTTGTTTTCTCAGGGGTGTTCTTTCCAGATTTTGCTCAGAAAGTGAAAGAGACGGGTCTATGGGAAGCCTGCGTGTGGAGCTTCCACACGCCGTGGAGCACTCTACTTACCAAAGTATGGAGCTTTCTGGATAGCAGATATCCTCTGTCGTTCTCAGTGAAACTATACCACAAATGCAAAACCTATGAGTCCATAAGCCTAAACAAATAAGAAGTTAATTCTATTACAAAATAAGACGAAGACTACACCATGTATTCAGTTTAGTCTCAGTGACACTGGTGCTTCCATGTGAGGTCAGTGGAAGACTAAAATGGGTCAAGACAATAGGAGAGGAAGATGTGATTCAGTGGAGTGAGAGGACTCTGGATAGGAAAGAAAGGCTGAGAGGAGGTGGTGGACCTATGAGTGACTTTGGGCAATCTTTGTATTACTTTCACTTCCAATATCTTTGTGTTACAGAGCCCTTGGTCTCAGCCCATTTCATCTCAGGTCTCTCTCCTGGCTGTTTTACTCAACCAGCAGCTTAAGACCTCCCTTACATTACTCAATACAAAATAGCAATATTTTCTTCTCTAGTAGCCAGTGTTTGCACCATCATGGACTGCTGGAGAAGAAGATAGGATTAAGTTTAAAAACAGACAAATAGATTGACAGGAAAAGACTGTGCCAAGAAGGTGCTGAGGAGGATTCTTAATAAATATTTTCCTTTAATATAGTACTGGGCCTCAGTACTATGGACAAATGATTGATTGCTGTTGTTGAGAGGAAGTCTACACCTTGCTCTGTAACTTCCCTGCACACTCCAGTTCATATGCTGCCAAAAGCAGGAAGGGAAAATACATATATACATACATACATACATACATACATACATACATACATAAATAAGCTTTCAGGCATTTCTTTGTAGTGCTCTTTTCAAGATAAATAATTTTCTTAATTCCTACATTACCTAAACTTTTTCCAAGCAACAAATCATCTTCGACACTTCCTGCTTGCTACCAAAATCATCCCAAATGCTTCCTGCTTGCTAGCAAAATCATCTCGAACAGGCTGTGTGTTGTCTGTTTCAATTCTCTGTCATGAATCGCCTCATCCCTCATTACATTGCTTGCCTACATGGGATATACATTGCAGTCCACCAGACAATATCTTTCCTGTGGTTGTTACTTTTGTATCACAAGACCCAAGTTCCTCTGCATGTCTCCATGTTTGTTTTCTTGTGCAGAGGTGCCCTGGCTTTTAAGGGATATTTTCCCTGCCATGAGAAGGGAAACTTTTTTATGCTCTACTTCCATTTCTCCCCAGCTGGCTTTAGTAATTACTACTTACCTAGCAGCACTCATGCTATATTAGGAGGTAAGCAGAAGGTGACAGTGAGGAAAGAACATTTAGTTCCCCAGCAACAGAAAATGCAGTGTCTGTGTATGAACAACAATTCCTTCTATTGGCAATACAATCTAAGAGGGAGATGAGTGGTAGAAATCAAAACAGCTGGTGAGGGGACTATTTCAGGGCAGTGGAAGGAAAGAGTTACCTTCTGTGGTATTATACTCCCCATAATAAATAGAGGAAAAGTCCCTTTTCATTCTTTTATGTTATTATAAAACGTATTTCTCATGTATTTTATGAAATGAATGTAACTGCATTAGTGAAAATCATATGGAAACTAATGCTTTATCTGTGTTATCTGCTTCTGAGTTATTTGCTGAAAGAGAGTGAAAGTATTTCCTAGAAATATTACCTGCTTTCAGAATAGTAAAGTATCTTAATAATTGTGGAAAAAGAAAAAAATCCTTATGTAGTAAGCCTTCAAAGCAGCTAATACCATTTTTACACTTGTATTTTGAAATAGGATTGTGTAAAGCTGAGTTTATTTTTTTTTAACATCAGATGTTGTTATTTAAATTTAAAATCATAGAGGAACGGATATGTATATTTCATGATGCTTTTACATGTAGCTGCATGATATTTAAGGTCAAATTTTCAGGTCTAAATTAACAGTGCTTCGCTTCAGATACCAGAGATACAGAAAACCCATATATTACCATACAGTTATGCATGTTTGTCATTGAGCCACTGCAGCACACTTGTGCAAAACAGAATATTGTACTTGACAGTGCTTAGACCATAACTTCTATTGTGTTGTTAGGTTTTTTTTATTTAAGACCTTTTGGTGATGTAAGCCCTTGTTAGCTAAGATCGCTGAGCACTACTAAGCTGATGAATATGATACATATTATTAGAAGCCATTTGCTGAAAGTATGGACATATCTCACAGAGATGACATCCAGCTGTTACTGACTCACTCGATTTCCTTCTCTAGTGTAAATACAGAGCAACCCAACAAACTGACTTTCCTGATGCTTGTTGACAGCTGGATCATGACTACCCGTAGTTCAGGATACATAGATGATTGAAATGTAGCACCTATCTGGCATCCCTTTACATCTGTTTCCAAAAAGGTTCACCTTATTTTTTTTGTGTGATTTGATAAATGGCCTGCTTCTATTCTAAGAACATATGAAAATTTTACAAATCTCTTTATTGAGAAAGGCAGAGAGAGACTGATTCTACAGCTTTATGCTGTGGGAAGGTGGTGTGTAAGGCCAACATGATACTTTTGGCCTTTGTATGGGGAGGGAGAGAATCTGTAGGTACTCGTACCGTGGCAAATACTTTGAGCTGCAGCTGTTTGCCTGGAAGACGGTTGGTTAGGCCAATCCTAATCCAAAATTATGTCTGAAATTCCTTCATGAATTGTAGAATCTCTTCCCTTGCTGAAGCACCTTTCCCTTCCAGAGATCCCCTCTGAAGTTGGTGTTTAACTTAGTCTGGGAACGAGGAGACTGTTGTTCTGAGTAAAATGGAGTCTTTTCGTGGAAGAGGTTGAGTGGGCCTGTCATGCCCCACATATTTTGTTCTCCAGACACCACATTTTCCCATACCATTCTGCTATTGCTCAACTGTTAGATAAAATTAATATGATCTCTTTGATCCTGTGTTACGTGTTTCCTGTTTAAATGGTGAATTTAGCCATCTCCTTTCAGAGAAGGTTTGGGACTGTGAATTACTGAAAACTATTTTCCCAGGGCACATCCAGATTTACTGCTAGGATACATGATGGGCATACCCAGAACTGTTTGAGAACTATTTCTCATTGAGTTTTCTTTCTGTGGAAGACGCAGTGTGGATGGTAACTTGTGTGTATACTCGTATTTTCCCATTTTGCCTGCAGGCATGCCTTGGCCTGTATCAGAGATTGGGTAAATGAGTGCTAAATCAGACCATATAGATATTCCACACAAGAACTGAAGCTCTGTCCTCACCCTAGCAGAGTTTATCAGCTGGTTTATCCACTGTCCTTGACTAGCTTTCAGTTTCTTCCAACAGTGTTAGGTTTCTCTGTCTGTCCAGGGAGACAGAATATCGAATTCAGGCCTTGAATGACATTGAACAGCAGGGCAGCTAAAGATGAAATGTTAAGATAATGAATAGCTGGGTCATACAGTTCCAAGGAAATTACCAGATCGATTTGCTCTATGTCACACAGGGATCCTCGTCTCTCATTTGTGGATGTCTCTTACGTATTAGCTTGCATTTGCTCACTGCTCTGGTTAAACCAGTGCTTGCCAGCGAGCATCAGGCGTATCCCAGAGTAAAGTCATGGCACAATTCAGGGTACACATACACTATCTCATGAATCTCTTGATATGCAGATCTTCATCCTAGTGCTGACAAAAAATGTCAGTAGAGACTGAGCCAATATAAATGTAAGCTGAAGTTTAAAATACCTATGCATCTATGTGACTACCACTTGCCTTTAACTTTGAATAAATTCACATGTCAATCATTTTTAGTCATTCAAAGACTTAATTGCCTTCAAAAAAAAGCAAAAAGAAACTAAGCATCAAAACACTCATCCTTTTGGAAAGGTTTTCTCCTCAGAATTCCTTTTTGCTGCGTTTTCTCATACATTCCTTGCACTTCTCGGGCTTCAAAGAGCAGGTGAAAAAAAAAAGCCTAATAGAAGTGAGATTTAGCTTAGTTAATACCTTCCCTTCATGTTAAATTTATCCTTAGGACACAACACTAGAGACAATAAAAAAAAAAACATTCTGCCCTTCCATCAGATTGATTCCTGTAGCTTTTCTTTCTTTTTTTTTTTTTTTGACTCAGTCTCAGACATTACGGCTATTAATATTGTCAGATCCTGTTCTCAGCTTATCATAAAACATCTTCTCCCATTTTGTCCAGTTTGGTGACAGAGATGTATGGCATGATACAATATATTAATAATGCTCTTCTCTTGAATGAGTATCTTCCCTTTGATTCACACTGTTAAATAATCTAATCCATATGCTGGAATGACAGATACTACTTCGGAAACAACAATAAGGATATTAGTTAGTATGGCAGGGGGATATTCCGCTGCTGGTTTATTTTTCTTTAGTATTAGTGTTACATTGGCTTGTCTCAATGTCTGTAATACATTGCTTTTGTCTCAGGAATTTTCAAATAATTTAGTTAAGTGATTGCTAACCATATGTAAAATAATTTCTATTTAGTCTTGGCCTATATCCATTAGTCCTAAAGCTATATTGTTTCAGAGATTACATATGGTGAGCCTGTCACTAAAAGTACAGTAAAATCCACACATTTTTCTTTCCTTTTCTCTTTTAATCTCTGGGTTTGGGTTAACAATGTACAAATACAAGTAACAAATGCTATCCTGAGATGCCTAATATCATATAATTACTGAGACAAGTCAGTTAAAATGTTTTATAAGATTCTTCAGCAATACTGAGAGTTTCTAATAATATCAGTTAGACTAAAGGAGAGTCTACTTTATCAGTTTACATGCTAGAATCTAACTACCATATGTATACTTTTTTAATTAAGCAGAGTTTAAATTGAATACACTCATTCTACCTTTTTCCAGCTTCGTGTTTTAAGAAGTTATCGACATCTTCTCCCAGTGCTTAATTTTATACCCAAACACCAATATGAAAAAAACCCCACACCTTATTAATTTATTTTCTTCATTTCCAATACTGAAATTGTCAGTTATAACCCTGTGGCTCATTGAGATCCAACATGAAACACAACTACATTTCCTTCATGATAGAGATGTTTGCTTGGGAAAATTTGAGTTTATTGATGTTTACCTAGCTAGTAATGAGAAATTTTGTTAAGTACTGGTATATACATGGCAATGACAATGATAGTGTGTTTTGCCTCTATTACTTCCTGATATCAGGATACTGCTACACTGCCAATTTCATATCTGTTGTTATTATTTGTTTGACAGAATCAAAAACATGCCAGGTGCTTTGCAAAACAGAGAACAAGAAAAATCCCTTTCCAGAAGAGATGACAGCCTGAATAGAAATGGCATAATGGCAGGAGACAAAGGAAGCAGAAAGGGGAAGCAAAACAAGAGTTATAACCATAAGATCATGAGGTTGGTTTGGAGGCACAGTGAACGCTATGAGGCATTTTTTTAAAGCGCATAAGGACTGTAGTTGGGATTAGAGGATGGAAATGTAGAAAAGAAGCATGGAAAGGAATGGAGAAGAAGGGAGGAACAGACTGGCAACAGGAGGAAGAGTAAACAGAGGTGTATGGGAGAGGCCAGAACACACACCTGACTAATGCCAAGAATGAAAGACCACATCTGAAGAGCATGATGATTTCAGGAGGATGGCGAAGCAGGACATGGCGATGCTGCTAGGGAGAGAAGAGCCAGCAAAACTGCCCTGGAAGCCTGCCCTGGAAGCTCCTCATACTAATATAACCCTGCTTCCCCATCTTCTTTCTAGCTCCCCTCTTATACAAAAAATATGTATCTAGAAAAGCAAAGGAGAAGGAGAAGCAGCTAAATCAACCATTTTCAAAGATCCTGCTGGGGAAGAAGTTTAAGTTGGAATGATACAGATATACTCCTACTGATGCTGCTGCTGGTAAAGCGGCAAAGAGCATCCTGTTAGCCTTTCTCATACAGAAAAATCAATGAGAGTCTTTGCCACTACTAACAAATAGGTCTTGCTGAGAAATACTTAGCAAAATTCTAATACAATACTTCCACCAATCCAGGACATTTTCAAATGTCCTTTAATTCCAGATAAGAAAGAAGCAGAAGTCATAACATCCACAGTGAAGTGGAAACAGGGAAGGAAAATATTTGATCGGTTTCTTTTAAAGCTGAAAACAATCATTTCAGTATTACAGAAAGCTATAAAAGAAATTTTGCTGAATAAAAAAAAAATAATAATTTTCCATGACAAATTCTGAAAAATTGGGAATTATTTTAATTATGTTAGTTTGGCTTTTTTTTTTCTTCTAGAAATCTGATGGTTTTAGAAGGAAAATGGAAAATTGTCATTTTCAATCTGTCATACTTTTTAAACTACCTTTTTTTCCAGGGTAAGAATTCTTTGGGAGTAAGAAAGCTGCAAAGTGGCCAGTCTATTCTCTTCCTCACTTCCTTCTCCTCTGCTTCAGTGTTGAGACATGTCTAATGATAAGGCTGTAAAGAGCAAAAACAGTTTCTATGTCTCCCTGATAAAAGGCATTTTGCCAGCTTCTCTGAGAATATTAATTTGATCTGCTTACAGGAAGTTGGGATTTTTTTGCTGCAGACTATCCCCATTTAAATCCTGCTCATAGCTCTTAGAATTTGCCTGGGAAAGTTTATCAGAAAGCACACTGGAAAGGCTCAGGTCTTTCCGTCTCCAGTGAAAATGTTTTTAGACAGAGTTATAGCTTACCAGATGTACTGGTATGACAGTTGAGAGGCTACTGCTGGTAGTGGAGTATTCTATTACTTATAGACACTTTTTGCTTGGTACTTCAAACCACAAAGCATTGATGTTATGGTACTGTAGGTACTTACACATTGTACTTTTTCTTATAAATTTTAGAGGACAGCACTGGATAAATTTTTCTTCTCCTTCAGGGTAACACAGCTTTGCATGAGTTATTCATCTTGAGTGTACATCAGAGTGATATCAAGTTGGTCGTTGTGGCGCGTTATAATATGATGCCCATTTTTAGTCTCTTCTAGCAGTAGAATGATTTAAGTATTGTCATGTGGAGACAATGGCCTTGTTTAAGAATACCTTGTTGATTCTGGATAGGATTCAAATGATTCATCTAGATGAGGAGGAGACAATTGAAAGTCATAGCTGAAATATTACCAGAAGTCCTTAACTCGTTGGATCAGTCCACTATTATCTTGAAAATTTTGGTAGAGTGGCTTACTGGATTCTCAGATGGCAGCAATAGTCGAATACAGGGTTTTTTTTATTGTCTTCAATGTGAACTTCGTTTGAGTTAATTAAACTCTTGTCATCTCAGGGTACCATTTTAACTATGAGGTTTACAGGACCTACTCTTTCACTATAGAAACTACACGTACTAAAGAGCATGCCACATACAGCAAGTTAACACAATGCTCGATTGTGCTTGAAGAATCAGGCCCACCTCAGTAATTTGTCTCTACCAGTGTTGAAATAATGCTGGATTTAAATAACATATCCGCAGTGTCAACTTACAAAATCTACCCTGCTTAAGTTTCTCTCAATATCAAATGTAGCTCGAAGATTTTCAAGTCCACGTATCATTAAAAAAGAGACTGCAAAGCAGTGTTATGGTATCTCCATATAACACAGAATCTTTTACATATAATTTTTACGTATTTGAAAGAATGCCATTGACTCAGATGCATAAAACTTCTTGCAATAAAAGACTCAGCATAAAGCAATATCAAAATATAGTTAATTTTTCTACTAATTATGTTTAACCAAGCTGCAGATTTTGCATAATTTTGTCCCTGCTTCTGGCATGATAGCAGGTATGGAAAAAGTGTGTACCCATCCTTTGGTTCTGAGAGACGATTCCACTGTACGGCACGTTTCCAACCTCTGTCCTCCTTCCCTCCCCCTCCAAGATAATTTTGATTGGAAGAGGTGTCATAACCTCTGAAAACTGCAGTTTGACCTACTTTCTGAGTTCAGACACTGAACTTGGTGCATGATTTGGGAAGGGGATTTAATACCAGCTACCTCAGTAGGTAGGTGTTAAAGGAAAAAGGCTGAAAAAAGGAGACAACTATAATGTATCCTGAGAGTAAAGGGCAGCACAGTTATTTTACTTATTTTTCTGTTGTTGCTGTTAATCTTAGCAATTTTTTATCTGCCAATCATTTCCTATTGTTATTTATCAGCTTTTCAAAGACTACTCTTGAATGTGCATAAAGAAAGAATAGCTGCACTGACTGAAACCACAAGTCCACATAGCCCTGCGTACCTGGCAGGTGTCCTGCCTTGGTAGGGGTACAGTTTCAAGGCTTCCACTGTCCCCTACAGATTAGGGATGCATTCAGCTGTTGACTTCCAGACATATTTCAGGGCTCTGTATCCAATATGTACAGTTCAACTGTTTCCTAAATCAAGGGGGGCACTATGTTTAACAGGCTGAATTTGTCCTAGGTCCTGTGAATTTACTTTCTCCTTCCGTCTCTTGCTGTCTTGCCCTTCTTTCTTCTGAAATAGAATGACCAGGGCTGCATGAATTATTCAACATAAGAGTGTATGATGTATTTATGCAGTGATATAGCGATACAGTGTATTTATACAGTGATATATATATATATATGTTTTCTATTTTGTTTACAGTTTCTTTCTTAATCATCCAAATATCCTGGTTTACATTTTTACTTGATATGGAGTGCTTGACTTGGTGTTTTCAGGGAGCTGTCTAATATTAATTCTTTATTTTGTTCTTCTTGAAGCAATAGTTATTTTGTAGTCCCTGCCTGTGTATGTATAGTTAGACTTATTTTTTCCTTGTGCATTTCTTTCTGCATTATCAGATTGCATCACCACTTTGTTGCCTATGGCATTCAAAATTGTGAAATCATTCTGTTGTTCCTTACAGGCAGCTTCTGATTGAAATTTTAAAAATCATTTTGTATAAAATTTTCTCATCTGACAGTTCTTAAATATCACATTTTCCTTTACTACTAATAAAGGTACTTTTGTTTAAATCCTTTGTTTTAATTCATGCCTCAGCCCAGGAATCTTTGCACATTCTTCAGTGTCCAGTTGCTATAATTCACTTCTGGATTTTTTTAGAATGGGGAGGAAGGCCTTCACGCTATTGTTATTTATGTATTATTAACTGGAAATCTTAAAGGTAGAATTTAGAGCTTCTAATTGCCTACTGCTTCTGACAGAGTGGTTATACAGCCTTAAGAGTGAAAAATTGCTAGAGGCTATATCTATACAGTGTGTTTAGGAATAGTCTTTAGCCTCTTGGATGTCCTGCCTCTTCACTGAAGTGACAAAGACAGGTTAGGCTCATCCTTCTATACGGAAAGAGGACAGCTGGGTGTTTAGCAACAGCTTCCACCAACTCTGGCATACTCTGGGAACAGTCCGAGTGAACTGGAGAAACAGCCAGGTGGGGGTAATAAAAGAAGCAAATATATTTCATTGGCATATTTTTCAACGTTGTCTTACCCATAGGATTAGAGAGTGTTACACTGTGAGACTTTCAGCATCTCTCATACAGTAGTTATTCCTCTTATTTGCCTTGATATTCCCTGCAGCCAACCTTAGCACCAAATAACAACACTGAGGTACCAATTCCTCTATTTATCTCAGTAGAACTTTAGCTTTCAGGGTTAGGCAAACAACTGAATAGGCTTTAGGGAACTATCCTGTCACTGTGAGCCCCCAAAGCTGTAGTTAGCCGCTTCTTTTTCCTTGTAGATTTAAGCTGGGGTCTGTGTTATAACACCAGTGAAAGCAGTGAGAATAATTTGAACCCTGATTTAGCAAAGCTGTTAAACTCACTTGTGTAATTCCTTCTGTTTGTCCCATATCTTAACTTCACTAAAATGGCATTTTAGTAATTCTCCAAAACCTATTCTCTGTTTTTACAAGGATTATGCCATGACCTGAGTTGCCTCATGTGAATACTGAGAGTATGTAATTGTAGACAGGCGAGTAGACCCTGTGAGTTGTTAGTATTCATAACATATCAGAAATCTTAGACAGTGGGGAGAATAAGTGGGGAATATAATTGAACAATGACTGAAATTTACTATTTCTCAAGCTGAGTTGCATCTTGGATATCTGAGAGGAGGAATGAAGAGCTTTTTTAATTTCCTGATTTGTTTTTAGAAACATCATGTTTGCTTATATTAAAAGAAGACAACAACAAACCTGAAAAATGTAGTATCCTCCTTATATTTCTGTAGTAATAAATTAACTCTTTCAAAAGCTGTAGCCATACTCAGCTGGCCAATGACAAAAGAGTACTGTCAGAGAACATTTGAGATGTTCCTAGAGAAAGTGTTGTGGAGTTCCATCACAATTCAAATGCCTGTAGATCTTTCTCTCAATCAGTGGAACTCTGGGACCTAATAAGCCAAAAATTAAGAGACTCCTCAAACTGTCAAATCAACTGCCATGCAATGTTTTAAAAATTAATGAACCCTGAATGACTGCTGTCTCTATCTCTGTCATCTATATCTAAGTATCTACATTGATATAGTGTAGTTTCCCCATTTACGATTGATTTTACTTTCTCAGTTTATCAGACATGTACATTGGCCCAATCTCTCCACTACTTCAGCATTTCTTTTTGTATTGCTAATGTTAACTTTATGAGTTCTGCTTTTTTAAATTGACAAATATTAATTGAGTAACAATGGCATGCAGCAATAAAACAAAAGACAGTAAAAAGAAATTTGGGATAGAAGACAATTGATAACAAATCCCAGGTCAGCCAGCCTTTCCTGGTATGTACTGGGCAGGTACAGCTCTTTTGATGTACAATGCCAAAATGGCAAAGAAAGTGGATTTTTAAGCACTGATGCCAAATATCAGTAAAGTTATTTCTAGGAGATCTAATATACTTAGTAATACAAAGGAGGGAGCTAGTAGAATGGCTGTGGCTTTAAACTGGTCAAAAACTTTTAAGTAATAACTTTAAGTGGATGAACTTTTTCTGCTGTTGCATGTCCTTCTAGGAATGCCCACTACTTTTTTACAGCCTATCTCACCCGCCCTTACTAGCTTTTTTCTTTCTTCCACACCCTTTTGCATTATGGACTCTAAGCCCTTGTTTTACCTTTGCTTAGACTTGTTCTTGTATCGCTTCATTGGTTGTTGGCCTCATAATTATTTAATATTTTTCTTTAATTTTGATTGTTTTCTAAATGCAAACTATATTTACATTATTGAAAGATGGATTTGGTTCAATCTCTTTTTCTAATCCAAAATTACAGACTTTAATGAGCAATGATTGATTCTTTAAAGAAAATTTTAAAATTTTTGATTTTTTAAAAGCAAAATTGTTCCTGTAACATAACTTTGCACTAAGGTTTCAAAAATTTTGGGAACTCAACTTGAAATCATTATGGATATCTAACTTTTTTCAGTAGTGATTTCTAAACATCTGAAATACAGGAATTCTCAGCTTACTACAAATATAGAAACAAAAAAAGATATCTTTAAAATAAAAGGAACAGCCTAACTAACAGTGACTTTGCTTTGACTTTTAGGCCCTTTTTGTTTTATACTTAAGCTGTCTCTCTTATAAATGCAAACACATATGTTTCCACTTTCACAGCATAGAATCATAGAATCATGGAATTGTTTAGGTTGGAAAAGACTGTTAAGATCATCAAGCCCAACTGGTATTGCAACACTGCCAAGTCCTCCACTAAACCGTGTCCCTAAGCACCACATCTACACATCTTTTGAATAACTCTGGGGACTGTTATTCAACCACTTCCCTGGGCAACCTGTTCCAATTCTTGACAACCCTTTTGGCAGAGAAATTTTTCCTAATATCCAATCTAAACCTCCCATGGCACAACTTGAGGCCATTTCCACTTGTCCTATTGCTTGTTACCTTGGAGAAAAGACTGACATCCTCCTCACAACAATCTCTTTTCAGGCAGTTGTAGAGGGCAACAAGGCCTTGTCTCAGCCTCCTTTCTCCAGACTAAACAACCCCAATTCCCTCCCTTCATAAGATTTATACTCTCAAACCTTCATCAGTTTTGTTTTCTTCTTTTGACACACTCCAGCATCTCAAAGCCTTTCCTGTGGTCCAAAACTGAACACAGTATTCAAGATGCCGCCTCACTAGAGCCAAGTACAGCAGGACAACTAATTCCCTTGTCCTGCTGGCCTCTGATACAAGCCAGGATCCTACTGGCCTTCTTGGCCGCTTGGGCACACTGCTGGCTTATATTCAGCCAACTATTGACCAACATATCCAGGTCCTTTTCCACCAAGCAGCTTTCTAGCCATTCATCCCTGACACTGTAGCATTGTGACACAAGTGCAGGATCCAGCTTTTAGTCTTTTTGAACTTCATGCAGTTGGCCTTGGCCCATTGATACAGCCTGTCTAGATCCTTCTTGTAGAGCTTTCTTACCCTCAGGCAGGTCAACACTCTCACCCAATTTAGTGTTGTCCGCAAACTTACTTAGGGTGCATTCAATCCTCCCTCATCCAAATCATTGATAAAGATACTAAACATAATCAACCCCAGTAATGAGCCTTGGGAACATCACTTATGACTAGCTGCCAATTGAATTTAACTGAGTTCATCACCATTCTTCTGGCCTAGCTGTCCAGCCAGTTTTTAGTCCACTAAAGAATATGACCATCCAAGGTATGAGTAGCCACTTTGTCCAGGAGGATGCTCTGGAAAACAGTACCAAAAGCTTTACTAGAGTCTAGGTAAACAATGTGCACAGCCTTTCTCTCATCTACTAAGTTAGTTACCTTGTCGTAGAAGGTGATCAGGTTAGTTAGACAGGATCTGACTTTACTAAACCTTTGCTGACTGGGCATGATCATCTGGTTCTTCTCTATGTGTCATGTGATGACACTCAAGATGATCTGCTCCATAACCTTCCCTATCACTCAGGTGAAGCCTGTAATTCCCTGGATGCTCTTCCAGCCCTTCTTGTCAATGGGTGCGACACCACCTGTCAACCAGGACCTCCCTGGTTAACAAGGACTGCTGATATATGATTCAAAACAGCTTGGTGAGAACTTCCACCAGCTTCCTCAGTACCCTTGGGTGAATCCCATCCAGCACCATATACTTGTCTGTGTCTAAAGTGGTGTAGCAGGTCACTAACCACTTCCCCTTGCATTATGGGAGCTTCGTTCTACTCCTCATCACTCTCTTTAAGCCCTGGAGGCTGAGTACCCTGAGAACTACTGGTCTTACAATGAAAAACTGAGATAAAGAAGGCATTAAGTACCTCAGCCTATTACTCATTCTATGTCACCATGTTTCTCTTCACTTCAAAAAAAGGTTATATATTCTCCTCAGCCCTCCTTTTGTTGCTATTGTATTTATAAAAAACATTTTATTGTCCTTAACCTCAGTAGCTAGATTGAGTTCTAGTTGGGCTTTGTTGCTTCTAATTTTCTGCCTGCATAACTTCACAACATCCTTGTAGCCCTCCTGAGTAGCCTACCCCTTCTTCAAAAAGGTCAGGGACACTCTTGTTTTCCTGGAGTTCCGTCAAAACCTCTCTCTTTGGCCAGGCCAGTCTCATTCCTTGCTGTCTCATCTCTCAGCACACAGGGACAGCCTGCTCTGATGTCTTTAAGATTTTCTCCTTGAAGAATGTCCAGATTTCCTAGAAACCTCCACCCTTCAGAATTGCCTCCCAGGGGACTCTGCCAATCACGCTCCTAAACAGGCCAAAGTCACCGTCCAACGTGGCAGATCAGCTGATCCCTCTCCTTAATTCTCCAAGTATCAAAACCCTATCATTTAATGACCACTATGCCCAAGACAGCCACCAACCATCACATCACCCACAAGTCACTCTCTGCTTGCAAACAACAGGTCCAGCGGGGCATTTTGCCTAGTTGACTCCCTTACCAGGAAGTTACCTTCTACACACTCCTAGACTGTTCCCTCTCTGCTGCACTGTATTTCCAGCAGATATCTGGTAGATTGAAGTCCTGCACAAAAACAGTGGCTAGTGATTGTCAGACTTCACCCAGCTGCTATAGAATATTTCATCTGTGTCTCTATCCTGGTTTGGCTGTCTGGAACAAACTATCTCCACAGTATCTGTCTTGTTGGCCTTCCCCCTGATTCTTACCCATAAACATTAAACTTTACCACCAACTTCATTAAGCTCTATATATTTAAAACACACCCTAGCGTACAGAGCTACCCCACTGCCTCTCATTCCTTCTCTATTCCTTCTAAAGAGTTTGTAGTCATCCATTGCAGTACCTGAGTTTTCACAAGTCATCCCAACATGCTTCTGTGATGGCAACAATATCACGATTTTCCAACTGCACAATGACTTCCAGCTCTTCCTGTTTGTTGTCCATGCTGTGTGCATTGGTGCAGATGAGTAGCCAAGGAACTCTGATTTTGCAAATAAACTTTTAACCGATGGACAGAAATTCTTATCAAAGCTGAAATATGAAGGAAAACAAATTGAGATGGTCAGTTTGTAGGCAGATTTTCTGTTAAATACATGGAGACAGTCGTATGCTTCATTAACTATTTCAGCCAAGTGAAATAAGGTGCAATGCTGCCAGTTATAATTAACACTTAGTTGGACAAGACTATTCCAAATCCTGCTGTAGTCTGCCATTGAAACAGCTATCTCCAAAACAATAACTCCATTTCAAAATTGTATCTCAGTAACCAGAGCCAGCAGAAATTTCTTTAAGCAGTTGAAGATCTACATTTTTCTTACTGTAATGTACTTATACTGTCAAGAATTTTCCAATTAATCTGTAAAAATATACAGAGCACACTCTTCCTGAAAACTTCATGTTGTAGTGTTTGCTAATGTTTCTTGAAAACATTATTTAAGCATAACATACGAACAGTAGGCAAGGCTCACAGCAAAAGAGAAGAATAGACTATTGAAGATTACTCAAATTAAGTCTAAAGCTAGTACAGCATATTAATACTATCCCTCTCTGCCAAAAAAACCCAAATGTTGGCATTGTTACACTGGTCCACTCAATGTAATATTTTATGTGTACAGTGGTCAACAACTGTACATCCACTTTCACAGCTGAACAGAAGAGAGAAAATTAAGAATTTACTTAGATAATTGAGTTATCATATTCTAATTATCACCTAAGTTGTGCATAAATCTTTAGGCAGATCTTGAAGGTCCATTTCAACCCAAATCATTCTATGATTCTAAGATTGAGATCAAATTCCTGGGCAAAAGCAAAAAAGGTCTTACTCTAAGTTAACTAGAAGTTTTCTTTAACTATCCATGGATTCACACAGATATTCAAGCACACTTGCACAAATAGACATACAGAGACCAGTCAAAAGGTGTTCTCTTAGTTTCTTTACTCAGGAACTAGAGGTATATTCAGAATTAAACAACATTTTTAAGGAAAACTGCCTTCAATTTGAATTGAAATTGCACAGAAAGCTTCATGAGCATAAATATATAATTTTCTGAAATCCAACAAAACCAAGCACTCAGAGATGTAATCTGCATTCTTGCTTGTCTGTCTGTGTATCATTCTTTTTTGTTTTATTTTGAGAACCTGTTTATTTTCCACACTCTCACTCCCAAGCTTTTGGAGAAATTTAACAAAATCACTAACTAACTGCATTTCTTCAAAGCAGCCACAAAAGAAAACCTCAAAATTACATAGTTTATACTTTAAATTAATGAAATAGTCCTTCTTTTACCATTGAAAATTGAAGACACTACTTTCCCCCCCTCCTGAATTTTTATACTGAAATATACCAAAGGGAGAAAACAGTACAGAAGCTATAAAACTCCTTTTTTTTAACTTGTTGGTTTTTGTTTTTTTTTTTTTTTTTATAAATCATGACTTCTATCAGGGATGGTTTTCGTAAGGATAATGCAACCAGGAGTAAAAATATCAGCTGCTATTTACTGACATTAAATACAATGAAATCTCAAGGTCAGCTTAATTTCTTGCTTCTCCTTATCTTTCTGACACATAGTTCTGTATCTGAGTAGCTGCCACCAACAGCTACCATCACAACACTTGGCTAATTAGTAATCAGTCATGTCACTTGGTATGATCTCATTCAATCTCACTATCGAAAGTGAGCACAACAACAAAAAGGGAAATTAGGAACTCTTGGTAACTATGTCTTTAGACCACTTATTTTCAGCAGCATTATGTGCCTGTAGTTCAAGCTTTTGTAATGCTACATTAATAAGCATGTTTGAATGTGATGGTTTTGGTAGTTATTCATTTAGGAATATTCCACAGCACTAGGAGACACGACATTTAACTACCAGCCAAATAACTCCATCAAATGCTTAGAGATAAGATTTTTTAGCAGTTCAGCAGCATTAAGTTAGGGAAAAAGCTTTTTAAAAGAATTCTTTATCATATATATTTTCTCATCAGTAACCACTTCAGCATAGAAAGTACCCATCAGAGCTGAATGAAACCAGAGAGCATCTCATTGCTGGGGCCTTAACACAGCACCTAAGCACACCTAGGATATAAGTACAAGAATATCCCATCTCAGTTACTATGATCACCCACATGATTAAAATTACATGGAAATGTTGGTGCTTTTCTGGATTAGGGTGTAAGGATTGAAATATTTAAGATCAGCCTTTCATGTAGTAAAAATATTTACAAATCTTCTTAAGAGATGACATAAATAAAAATTACTATCTTGCCTTTTCACTGTTAAGACTCCAGACAGCTTTACATGTGAAAATCTTATGTATTAAATAATAATTTTATTCTCAAACTAAGCAGCTGTCTGAAATGGCAATCACAAAGTGCTAATCTCTGCTACCAATAAACAAAAGTAAATCACAGCAGAAAACTCGTTTATGTGCAGTAATCTCCAGAGGATTAGCATTTAAAGGGATCAAATTTCCTAAAACCCCTCTTTCCTGATAACAACCTCTGCTGTGAGGTGACACACCAATAGACATAAATTATCTAGAGCTACAGATAAGCAGAGGCCATTTGGGGGTTCGTGTGCAATATAAATAGATGCAAAACACGGGAACTGGTGCTCATCACAAACCTCAAAAGGATTAGCAGTTCAAGTTCTGATTTCCTTGCTGTTGTTAGCTGTGATTTATCATCAGAGAGTGACTGAGAGTCTGTCTTATCTGTGATAATTTAATGGCTTAATGGCAGTTCCTTTATCTGGGGGTCATAATTAAGCTTGTTTGATCAGTTTCCTAACAAGCCCCTCGCCTGTATTTTTAGCTATGCCTATTTTTCCTCTGCATGTAGGAGCATTTTTGCTAATGAGTATTAACAACGTTGTTGTTAACAATTACTAGTAATGATAACAATCTTGTAAGAGGTTAGCATTTATCTGGAGGAAAAATGCAAGCCTAAAAAACATACAAGACTGAATTCAAATAAATTTATGGGAGATTTTGACTGGAGTGTCTTAGCAACTCTTTCATTTGTCAGCTTCAAATCTAACTCAAATACATTACTGAAAATGAAAAACTACCGCATAAAATAATTTTCAATTTAATTTTCTCTGGTACAAAATTAATACCAGTTCAAAAGTAATGATGACTGCTATCATACAGTGCATCTTCTGTCCCTCTCTATCATCTTGCTAAAGAGCTGTTCCTTCCACTTTTGAGAAAATTTTCTCCAAAATATATGACCTTTTAGACATTATAATGGTGGTTTAAGAACACAGGTGTCATCAAAATGATTCTAATGATATTTTATCCGTTAACATCACTACAAAAAAGAAGCAGATAATTTTTTAAAAAATATTGAATATTAGATATTTGACAGGAAATCTTTCCAAGATTATCTTTTAAATAGAATATGACAAAAATCAAATACAGAGCTACATAAAATTATGAGAGTTTTGTGATTGGTTTCTTTTTGGGTTTTAAGGAAGATAAATGTAAAAGTGGAAACAAATTCAGCTTGACTATGCTAATTTCTTAATAGCTGGTGTAGTGAATAAGTTAGTTATTGATGTTTAGGGGGACAGAATGACTGGCTATAGAAAGACATCTAAAAAACCTGATCTCACATATATAGACACAGGAGGTATAGAAGTAATATATGTGTGTATATCTATGTCTATATATATGTGCACTCATATATTTGTTCATCTATGTATGTATTTATGTATTATATCTTATATGTTTTCATATACTTTTAGTCACATACATAAAATTATGCATTTACAAATTCATTTAAGTTTGTCCTTAGAATAGGTCTTATTTCTCTTATGACGAAAAAATTAGTAGTGGGGCAGAGAATCTATGCATCTAGCCTAAATTAATTACTTGGGTACTATAATTAATGCAGAAAGACAAGGTTCATTAGATTTTGAGTCATTCCACTTATCTTACTTTCTTGTTTTAGAACTAGACGCATTGCTTTTTTTTTCTCACCACTATAGATAAACCCCAGGTAATGTGGCTAAGCTTGTAAATGGCTGAAGGTTAGATGAGATTAATTCCACCCATATGAATGATAGAAGCAGTAAATTCCAGAATGGTAACTTCCAATATTCTACCTCCCTGTTCTCCGCAAACGGAAAGACTGTCACAGAAAAAGTATTGTATATGCTTCTGTATATAAAGGTATTTCCTGCCTTGTGTAGAATGAAGCTCACCTGAGATCCTTAAACATACAAACCTTTCCTTCTGGATACTGTTAAAAAACCAATAATAATTATTAGTTGACTAAACAGACAAAGATTTTCAGGCAGAGATATAGAAAAAGAAAAATAAAAACACCCAAAACACAAGACATCGGTTCATTCTTCTAGACAAGTCACATTATTGACTTCTGCTGAGTTTTGCAGGTGGGTCAGAACGTCATATATTCAGCTGCTTAGGTCTGGGAAGTAGGAATTTGATTTTAAGCTTGCTATCTGACCAAGAGTATGGCAGGAGAATTTACTGGGAACATTACAGAAGTCTTGAATGAGCTTTGTTCCACACAGAAACCTTGTTGCAGATCTTGATGAAATCAGTAAGAAACTTTTCATTGACTGTAGCAGGATGGGCGTGAAGGTGACAGCCATGTTGCAGCAGCAGCCTGGGAAGCTGAAATTGTACTGAGCTATGGAACAAGCAAAATGTGTGAAAGATAGAAATGACAAGGTGTAAGGGAGATTGCAGTATAATACACTGAAATCCTTACCCAGTATCTGCTGCTAAGGCCATTGACACTTGGGTGCTGAGCTGGCTCCGGGAGGCCTCTATGAGATAAGCCCACACAATCACCAAGACATCTGCTTTACATGTCTAACTTCTCAGATAAGTTTCCAAAACTAACAAGTCAGATACTTTTCTTGATGAATATTATTTTTGCTTTTGTCAGTGTGTGACAACTTTAGTAGATTTCTTTTCCACTGCTAGGAATTTCTTTAAGTTTATATTAAACAGGAATCTTTGATCATCTCACAGTGAGAACAGACAGGATTGTGCAGTCACCACTGTGCTATGTTGTTAGTTGTTCAGCACCTAGTGCCAGATATAATATAGCCAAATAAACATCAAGGACAAAAACATCATTAAATGCTTGAAACACTGCTTTTAATTTCACCAAAGGTTTCAGTGCATCTTATTGTTTTCAGTAGGGAAAACAATAAATATCCTAAACAGATCTCATTGTTTTAATTTTGGCCATTGCTTGTTGTTACTTGCAGAACTCATGTTCTTTTTAAAAAGAAATCATAGTTATTACAAAGCAATTGCTCATATACCTGAAAATTGAAATAAGTTTTTAGTTGAAATAATGCATCTTATTGGTTTCTGTCTCTGAGTTTATGGTCAGGATTACAACTGGATTGAATTTTCCATCTTGATTTTGTGTGGTTTTGCATGAAATTTGTCATTGTCTGGCAACATTTTCAATCTCATTGTTCTTCCTATGTTTGTAGCTTCAATACCACCACTTTATTCACTATACGTATATAAAGTATATTGGTATACACATACACAGATATGGACATATAAAACCAGAAATTCTCACTTGTTCTTTGATGTATAAACAATTTTCAAGAATCTATTTTCACTCACAAAACAGGCATGTTATTACTGGAAAAGAGTCCCAAATGTGATTTGAATACTTCATCACAAAGATAAATTTTGTTCCCACTACAATATAAATGTTGTTTTCACTAGATTGGATTCAATTATATATCTATAACAAACAATCTCCTTTGATATTTGAGACATTTTTAATTTAGTTATGAAAATTTTGCATAATATATTCTCCTCATCCAAACTCTTGAATTGTATTTTCAGCTCTTCCACTGATTTACTATTTTATTATTGAGAAACACTTTAATCTCTCTGAACTTCAGTTTACTCATTTGAAGTAGATGAGGAGACACATGCGATTTAATTGATGTTTATAAAGCACTTTGAGACCTTGTAATGAAAAATGAGACAGAAGTGATAAGTATTCTTAAAGGTACAGTCTCTTTCTCTGCTTCAGATTTTTCCAAAGACCTATATATTATTGCTAAGTTTAGGATTATCTGTTCACCTCACACGCTTTTCACAGACAGAATATTTCAGTGTTATAGCATGATGTACTGTCATACTTAAAACACCCTCTTAACAAAAAGGAAAAATATTCTAGACACGTTGTTAAAAAGTGAGTCTTTTTAATTAAATATTTCCTCTAATTTCATTATGCTTTTATTAAATTCCCAAATCAGCAATTCACTCTGCACTGGCAGACTGCTGTATCCATATGGAATCCCAGTCGTATATGGCTCAAAACGGTCAGCAGAGAAAGCTGTTGAAAATTCAGTTGTGGAGCAGGCAATGCAATAAAGCAAGCCTGTTGATAACATAAACCAGCATCTTATGATCTGTATGTACATTAATAAATGTC
This sequence comes from Clamator glandarius, assembly GCA_033459285.1. Taxonomy (NCBI): domain Eukaryota; kingdom Metazoa; phylum Chordata; class Aves; order Cuculiformes; family Cuculidae; genus Clamator; species Clamator glandarius. The sequence goes on from JAUNZM010000170.1 coordinate 2,423,224, forward strand.
TCTATATAAAAGCCAATATAGATTACAATCTCTATATATGTACAACAAAGTGCTTTTTTCCTCTAAAAATTATTAATCATGTTATAATGTTTAAATGTGTTTCTATCGAGTTATGAAGAATAATCATTCAAGGTCACAAGGTATTTGGTAGTGAACTAGATATCCCAATTCATACTTTCCTTTGGATTTGATGGCCTCCAGAAAAGCAGGCAGTGAAATATTTGCAGTGTTGTTCTTACCATTCCAAAGGGATGGAAAGTGTTCAGTCTGTTCTAGGTCTATTTTGTATTTTGGATAGTGTTTCTTCCACAACGACCTAGTTGTGTAGTTGCAGGATACAACAGCCATCAGTTCTGAGTACCAGTATCTAATACTGGAACATAAGAATGGATAGATCAATGAGACAGGTCAAAATCTCGTCTCCTATTCTTATACATGGCCCACAAATCCTGCTTCCTTCAATAAAAATATGTATATTTCTTTCCTATAATAGCTCTTCAAAACCAATGAGGGTAACAAGGCATGGGGGAGGACATATTTATTCATTAATGCACTGGAAAAGGGTAAACATAACCTGCATTTTTTTAAAAACAGGAAAAAAGGGAAGACCTAGGAAACTACAGATTGGTTGCTCTCACCTCTGTGCCCCACAAGAGAATGAAATCGATCCTTCTGGAAACTCTGCTGAGGCACATGGAAAACACCGAGGTTATTAGTGGCAACCGAAATGGCCTTACTCACAGTGAATGAGGCCTGACAAGTTTTGTCCTTCTATGATGGGGCTACAGCATTGATGGATAAGCGAAGAGTAACTCATAATCTACCTGGACTTGTGCAAAGCATTTGACACTGTTCTACATGATATTCTTGTCTCTAAATTGGAGAGACACAATTTTGATGAATGGACCATTCAGTGGATAACAAATTTTCTGGATGGTTGCACCCAAAGAATTGCGGTCAAGAGCTCAATGTCCAAGTGGAGACTGGTGGCAAGTGATGTTCCACAGGGGCTAGTATTGGGGCTGATGTTATTTAACATTTTTGTCAGTGACATGCACAGTGGGACTGAGTACACCATCAGAAAGTTTGCTGACAACAGTAAGCTGTGTGGCATGGTCAGCATGCTGGAGGGAAGGGAACACCATGTAGAGGAACCCTGACAGGCTTGAGAGGTGAGCCTGAGCGAACCTTATGCAGTTCAACAAGGCCAAGTGCAAGGTCCTGCACCTGGGCTGGGGAAATCTCAGGCCCTGATAGAGGCTGAGTAGAGAATGGATTGAGAGTAACCCTGAAGGGAAGGACTTGGGGGTGCTGGTGAATGAGAAGCTCAACATGAGCTGGCAATGCGCACTTGCAGCTCAGAGAGCCAACCATATTCTGGGCTGCACCAGAAGAATCATGACCAGCAAGTCAAGGGAGGTGATTCTTCCCCCCTGCTCTTGTGAGAGCCCACCTGAAGTACCGTGTTCAGTTCTGCTGTCCCTAGCACAGGAAGGACATGAATCTGCTAAAGTGCTTCCATAGGAGGGCCCTGAAGATGATCAGAGGGCTGCAGTACCTCCCCTGTGAGTACAGCATGAGGGAGCTGGGCTTGTTCAGACTAGAGAAAACCAGGGTCCGGGAAGACCTTGTAGCAGCATTCCAGCACTTAAGGTGAGCCTACAAGAAAGACGGGGAGGGAGTCTTTATCAGGGATAACGTAGTGATAGGATGAGGGGCAAGGGTTTTAAGTTGAAAGAGAGGTGATCTAGATTAGATATTAGGAAGAAATATTTTACTGTGAGGGTGGTGAAGAACTGGAACAGGTTGTCCAGAGAAGTCATGGATGCCCCATCCCTGGGGGAGTTCAAGGCCAGGTTGGGTGTGGTTTGAGCAAGTTAACCTAGTGGGTGGTGCCCCTGGCCAGGGCAGGGATGTTGGAACTAGGTGAACTTTAAAGTCCCTTCCAACTCAAACCATTCTATAATTCTATGATTTTTTTGGTCAGAGTTTTTCTTACACTTCAAGCAATAAATTTCTGTTAAGGAACAGCACTGAAAAGATCCACAACTGTATTGCTATTACCTAACAATTTTTATTGTGCTGATGGGGGAAGCAGTATCTCTTTCAGGGACTGAGGGAGATGACAAGTTGGAGAGGGTTATCAATTAGTAGTTACCATTTGTGGGTTTTCAGTTTAAAAGATCAGGAGATTGAGATGTGAAATGAAGCTTATATCTCTGAGGCTGCTGTGCAGAGAAATATCACTCGAAATGCATAATTTAGAGTACTTCTAACACAAACTCTTGCATATCATTTTAATGGTTCATTTGACAAAATGATGCAGGGGCAAGGATAAAAATATGAACCCCTCCCAGATAAGAATCAGAAAGATTTCTTTCTTTTCATCAAGTTGTGTAGAAATTGTGTTTTGAAAAAAAAAATGGAGAAAAGAGAGTACCAGTTGTTGATATTAAGTAAAAAATAAGTCACTGTAGTTACTGTGGTAGGTGTCAGTTAGTCTGTGTAGCATGTAAACCCATGCTGACCTTTAAGTTCCTGAGCAGACTGGGGAAGGTCAGCAGAAGTTACTTAAATGCTTATGAATTTGAACCTACCACTGGCAAAGAGAATCTCTTTATATGATTTCCACAACAAGTGAAATATTTTTCATGTCTTCACCACTGCAATTTCAATAGGTGGGAAACTGTTTTCATATTGCAAATCTTGACATTTTTCTTAGAAAACGTCCTGCCAGGGACGACGTGTGAAGCTTACATTTCTAAAAAAGCCAGATCCTCAGGGAGAAGTGGTGAAACTTCTCTCTCATCAAGATTCTCCTTCAAACACAAGAAAACTGACACACTGTTCTGAAGAACCATGGTTATAAGTTAAAAGCAGGCCATGACAAAGGGTCAAAAAGAAAAGCAGAGAGGCCAAATGCTTGCTGTTATTGAAAGTAGTTAAGGCTTTATCAAACCTTGGCACAAGGTATCAATAGAACTGATATAAAAATAAGATCTTTCATTGTTAGAAGATGACAAAGATTAACTTTTACTGAGATGCCTCCCTGTGTAATAATGCAGAAAAAAAAATCCCAGAACTCCCTTGTAATTTACCTTTACTCTGTTGATCCTTTTCTTATTGGTGTTAAGTTAGTGTGTTCACCTTTTTGTAATTTCAAGAATACCTCTAGTATAATACTATTTTTAATTAAGAATGACAGCTTCAGAATGCTCAGCTAGACCTGTTCTTCACTTCCTTTGAATTATTATTATTTCTTCTAAGCAGATAAGTCACTGTAGTGGCATATCTTGTTCATTTATGGTCAAATATACCCTATTCCATGGCCAACACTCACAAGGAGCATCAGAATACATATATATATATGCAGTTTCTCTTGCATTCATTGACTAAAAAGTATAATTATCTCTTCTTCCTGTGCAAAGTGAGATGATGACTTATTTTATTTTATTTTATTTTATTTTATTTTTTTAGAAAACCTGTAAGTCTCCTGAAAGAAACCAAATATCTGTTGCTTGGACATATTAGTTCACTGCCTCTACTACATGCATGTGAAGTTGGAAATGTGTCCTCAAATGTTTTTTCTCACATTCCTAACAGAGTGGAAAAAGACACAAAATTATTGAAGGCTGGTGGCAACAACTGGTGATGGTTCTTAGTTTTGTGTGAAGAGGAAATACAGAGATCTACAAGCTCCTTCTATTCTCTTTGTGCTCATATTTTTAATCCAATGTAGACAAACAGTTCATCCTTACAGAACTGGGATGAGACCTTATATTATTGACAGCACTTTCCTCTTCTATGCAATAAAGGAATGATTCATACCAAATAGTAGTATAGGTGTGAGCTGGCTGTGAAATTCTCTTCAATTGTTTCTCAGGCAGTGTATTTCAGTGGCAATTTTGTCATACATGGAGAAGATTGTATCATATATAAGAACACAACCCTTCTGGTCAGTTTTTAATGTCAATGTTATTGCATATATTACTGTTAAAATGTGCACTTTTACCATGTTCCTTCCTTCCTTTTCTATTCTTGCGTTTCTAGTATTTGAAAGCAGAAGTAATAGAACAAACACAGTCTTTATTAAAAATATTCTATAATCTGAAGAGTTCCAAAGTGTGTAGAAGAGAACCTGCCTAAGGTCTACTGGGAACCAGTTGGCCCTAGTTCTCCTTCACATTCCATTGCAATTGATTAGAGATCTTTCATTTAATTTGAGTGTAATCATACTTCTTGTCTTCAGATGTTATCAGAATAAAGAAAGCTCAAAACACATCAGAAACATTTGTCAAAATTGCTTTCACTTTCAGAAATCTGTGTAGCAAGTCAAGTACTACTAATGGTGGACAATGCGTGGAAGTGAAGTGAGTCAATCCAGAAGCTGTAAGCGATGGAAACATTGTCAAGGCAAACTTTCTGTCAAACAGGAGAGATCATTTCAAAAACTTGTTGAATGCTCTGCAAATTTCTTTCAATTGTCCATTCAGCTATAGGAAGTCATGATCATTACTGATCTTTCAGCAGTTATCCTTTCCTATAAAGAAAGAGTTCTGGAGAAAGTCTCCATTAAGGGAAAGGAAAGAAATAGTGATGCTTTGAGCATTTAAAATATCATAGCAGAAACAAGCACTGTCAAAATAGAGACACAGATGACCTGTCAAGTGGACCATTTCTTATAATTACATGATGAGATTCATTCAGTACCACTGATCTCTTCACATACATGTGAAGGTCTATTGATCACAAATCTGCCTCACTGTTATACTAACAGATGCACAGCTATTAACCTTGGAAATAATCCACATTCCCTTTTCAGAAAGATCAGAGGAGCCAATTAAGGACAACATGGCATCTTTTGTTGTCGGACTGCTCTGGCTTTTCTATAAATGGGCAAAAATGATGCCAGAACCTGTGAAAAAGAATGTCAAGAGAAAATAATTGTGCTGTGCATCATAATCTTTTCATTCTTCTCTGTCATTTTAAGCCACTATCTTTCTCAGATTACATGTTCAATGTCACAAGTGCTACTCTGCAAACGTATGAGACCTGCTAACTCTTTTCCTTCCCTTCTCAAACTTCTCATTTACCAACCTTTGTTAAGTGCTCCAAGGATGCTGACACAGCAAAATACATGCCAAAAATGCTCTCTAGAAGAGCACTAATAGCTCAGCAGTATAAGCCAGGGTTATTAAACCTCATGCTAAGTAGTGTTTTGGCTATTTAGAAATATAAATAAATAATGAGGAAAATACAGGAAATCTGTTCTCAGAAGAGATTAGCATCCTGACTGTTGGGGTTCATTTACTGCCAGAAGCTATATGATGTATAAACCATTTTATTTGTATATTCATTTTGCAAGATTAAATCTTAGCTAAATTAGCAATGAAGAACTTGGTGAAGAACACTGCAATTACACATTTTATAAATAAAACAAATCAAGGATTGTATCACCTTTGTTTTCTGCTTTTGAGATTTTGGCACATGATATTCAAACAGGTTATTTTCTTTAACATGCTCATACCTATTTAAAGTGTTTTCTTATCTGGTTCATGTACTTCCTTGAAGGTGACTCTTTCAGCCACTTAAATGTCAAGGCAAGTCGTTGATAACAAAGTAACTAAACTTGCACTGACTGAGCAACAAGTTCCCCGATGAAAGGAACATGGGCAGTTTTTACCATCATTTTGCTCATTTAAATGTCAGTAATAGTCACAGTTTTTTTTTTTTCCTTTGATAACTGGAATGAATCTTAAGAATATGGAGGTAAGTGATTTCTTGGGCTTCCAGAGGTCCAGGGATGCTCTCCCTACAAATGTCCTCTTTCTCTGCAGGATATTTGAAGGAGCTTACTCCTCCTTCCTGGAAAAGTAAGGATTTCATCTAGCCAGTGCTACAAGGTCAAAAAGACATTCCACACATTAGCTTCATGACACAACTGCTATAGTAACATTTTTAGAAAGACAGTGGTACCCTACAATGCTTTCTCATTGACTGAGCCTATGAAATTCCTTGGGGAAACCAGTGACATCTGGCTTTAAGACATCTAGGTATCTGTAGTGCCTACAAGCTTGGAGTCCTGAACTGGGGAGGTAAAAAGTACAGTAGGATGGCAAAGACATAATCACAATATTGGAAATCAGATTTATAAAATGAGTTCTCAGAAGAACAGAGGAATTGCAGACATTACAGGACAAATTAGGGCTTGGTTTCTACATTTTACTTGAAGTTTTCATTTGTCTAGGGCTGATGATGTTTAATTTAAGTCACTATAACCTAAAAAATGTGGGAGGAATGAGGGACTAAGGCTATAGTGGAATACCAACTTGGGTGCAGATGTTGGCTCTGAAGTGTTGCCCTCAGCCCTGCAGAGGATTTTAGGTGATTTTGTCCATAGAATCCACATTCCTAATTTATCAGTTTTACTTAGCTCAAAACATTATAAATTCTCACAGTAGAGAAGGAATCCTCACAGCAGAAGGAAGAGAGGAAGAAGTAAAGGGTGGGGGAGCATGTAAGGCAAGATTTATTTCGGAGTCTGTAATGGCAGGTTTATTGATTCTGACTCACGAACTACGAAGTTATAGATTTAGGTGATGTTACAAAGTGAGCTAAAACAGCTACATAATGTCACACACTACACTAGAATCAGTCAATTAGATACTTACTTTATATCTTCTGGCTGTTTATGATACATTGTAGAGATGATTTAGCAGCTGCATCAAGGTTCAGATTTTCTTTTTTAGTAGAAAATAATATCTTGTACTCTACAAAAACAGGAGCAAGAGAGATACATGATTCTTCTAAAGATTTTAACATCAAAGATTTTTAACATTAAAATTAAGAAGGGAGATGGCACTGGCAATTTCACATTTAAAAGAAAAAATAGTTAAATGCAAATGTTTCTGTATGGAAAAAAAATCATTTTAAATATACATAAAACCATAAAAGTAGTGTTATTTTTTGTGCATACCAGTGCTTTGCCTGTGAAGATTAAATCTCAGGAACCAGTCATTTGTCAGTGAGCCAGCTAATATGAGTCACACTACAACCAGAGTCTTAAGAAATAAATTCAAATAAAATTCAAAAAGACCTTACACAGGAAGAAAATGTGTTGTAGATGGTATTTAGTCTTCCAGAGGTGTTTCAGTTAAGCATCATGATGACAGATTTCTGGAAAAAAAAAAGGTCTTTCAGCTTGGCTTATCTACTGACTCTAGAGTCAATGGAGAAAATGAGAGATATTTAAGTTTAGATTCCCAAAGAAAGCTGTTTGCTCTTTGCTTAATTTAAGTTTTGAATGTTTTTATTTTCACTGACAGTAAAGCTGGCCAGGTATGCACGTATTAGCCATGGTTATCCAAACTGTCATTCTACACTTGACTTTGGGGGTGTAAAAGTATCTGTAATGCTCATATTTGACACCTCTAGATGGTAGTAAGAATACAGTAATTTACTATTTTTATAACTTTGATGGCTATAGGGAAAATTATTTTCAAAGACAAGCTAATAAACTGGCCTCAAAGGATAAATTTTTTTTTGTATTTTTGTCTAAAGCAAGTTCTCAGTGCGGGGTAAAATGAAGAAGGAGGTTAGCAGAACAGTTGCCCTCAACTTTCAGAGAGCAGACTTTGGGCTGTTCAGAAGGCTAGTCGGAAAAGTCCCGTGGGAGGCGCTCCTTGAAGGCAGAGGTGTCCATGAGAGCTGGGCTCTCTTCAAGAAGGAACTCCTAGCAGCTCAGGAGAAAGCCGTCCCCATGTTCCGGAAAAGTAGCCGGAGGGGTAAGAAACCAGCGTGGTTGAGTAGGGAGGTCCTAAGAGACATCAATAGGAAGAGGAGGGTCTACGACCTCTGGAGGAAGGGGCAGGCATCTTGGGTGGACTATAGGGAGGAGTGAGAATGTGCAGGGAAAAAATCAGGAGGGCTAAGGCCCAACTAGAAATGCGATTGGCCAAGTCTGTGAAAGACAACAAAAAGTCTTTCTACAAATGCATCAACAGCAAAAGGAGGGCTAGGGAGAATCTCCAGTCCCTAGTAAATGCAGAGGGAACAAGAGTAACAGGGGACGAAGACAAGGCTGAAGTGCTCAATGCCTACTTTGCCTCAGTCTTTAACAGTAAGGAAAATTGTTCCCTCTGTGCACAACCCCAAGGGTTGGAAGAGAAGTATGAGATTCCCAAGGTCCAAGAGGAGGTGGTTAGAGACTTGCTTGCCCAGCTAGATGCCCACAAGTCTATGGGGCCAGATGGAGTCCACCCAAGAGTTTTGAGGGAATTGGCGGATGTGCTGGCCAAACCCCTTTCCATCATCTTCCAACAGTCCTGGATGACTGGGGAGGTTCTGCTGGACTGGAGGCTGGCTGATGTCGTGCCCATCTATAAGAAGGGGCGCAGGGAGGATCCAGGGAACTACAGGCCTGTCAGCCTGACCTCGGTACCGGGGAAAGTCATGGAGCGGGTGATCTTGAGTGCGATCATGAAGCACTTGCAAGAGAACCGGGTGATCAGGCTCAGTCAACATGGGTTCATGAAAGGCAGGTCTTGCCAGACTAATCTGATCACCTTCTATGACCAAGTGACTAAACTCTTGGATGAGGGAAAGGCTGTGGATGTGGTTTTCCTGGACTTCAGTAAAGCCTTTGATACAGTTTCTCACAGCATTCTGCTTCGGAAACTGTCAGCCTCTGGCCTGGATGGGCGCACACTCTCCTGGGTGAAAAACTGGTTGAATGACCAGGCCCAGAGGGTGGTGGGAAATGGAGTTAAATCCAGCTGGAGGCCAGTTACAAGTGGGGTTCCCCAGGGCTCAGTCCTGGGTCCAGTCCTGTTTAATGTCTATATCAATGACCTGGATGAAGGCATCGAGTGCTCCCTTAGCAAGTTTGCAGATGACACCAAACTGGGACGAAGTGTGGATCTGCTGGAGGGTCGGGAGGCTCTGCAAAGGGACCTGAACAGGCTGGACTGCTGGGCAGAGACCAACGGCATGAGGTTTAACAAGGCCAAATGCCGGGTCCTGCACTTGGGGCACAACAACCCTAAGCAGAGGTACAGACTAGGAGAAACCTGGCTGGAAAGCTGCCAGGAGGAGAAGGACCTGGGAGTGTTGGTTGACAGCCGACTGAACATGAGCCAGCAGTGTGCCCAGGTGGCCATGAAGGCCAATGGCATCCTGGCTTGTATCAGGAACGGCGTGACCAGCAGGTCCAGGGAGGTTATTCTCCCCCTGTACTCGGCACTGGTGAGACCGCACTTCGAGTACTGTGTTCAGTTCTGGGCCCCTCACCACAAGAAGGATGCTGAGGCTCTGGAGCGAGTCCAGAGAAGAGCAACAAAGCTGGTGAAGGGGCTGGAGAACAAATCTTACGAGGAGCGGCTAAGAGAGCTGGGGTTGTTTAGCCTGGAGAAGAGGAGGCTGAGGGGAGACCTTATTACTCCCTACAACTACCTGAAGGGAGGTTGTGGAGAGGAGGGTGCTGGCCTCTTCTCCCAAGTGACAGGGGACAGGACGAGAGGGAATGGCCTCAAGCTCCGCCAGGGGAGATTTAGGCTTGAGATTAGGAAGAAGTTCTTCACAGAGAGGGTGGTTAGGCATTGGAACAGTCTGCCAAGGCAGGTGGTTGAGTCACCATCCCTGGAGGTGTTTAAGGTGAGGGTAGATGAGGTGCTTAGGAGCATGATTTAGGGAATGGTGGGAATGGTTGGACTCGACGATCCAGTGGGTCTCTTCCAACCTGGTCATTCTGTGATTCTGTGATTCTGTGATTCTGTGAAGATAATGCCATTAGAAGAGTATATGGTTCCACAGACACACAAGGATGAGATTTACAAGGCCTTTAAGAAATTTAAATGTGTAATTGAGCATCACTGCACAGGTCTGTGCCATATTCATATTACTAACACGAATCTAGTTAGTGTCACTAGAGTAGCAATGGTCCATACTTAAGTATTTTTTAAAATCAGACAAAAATATTTATTTCTTATACCAATAAATATTTGTACCTATTTCTAAAAATGTGTGCTGCAAAGCTATTGTCCTAGCTCTATGCACATACACACAAACATACACACTTCTCTGGATAAAGAACCTGTAAGGTGAGAGTTTGAATACAGACAAAACATAAAACTGGGAGAAAGCTACTATTTCTATCCTGTTTCTGAGTGGAACTTGTAGACATGAAGGGGTTACAATCACTTAACTGGTGTTTCACAGCAAATTGAACTAATGAATCTACGTCCCTGCCTGGTGGATTTGAGATTTTCAGTCATCTCCAAATTACAGGATCAATTCTGGAAAAATGCCTGGGGAAGGAAGGGGAGGGGAGAGAAGGGGAGGGAAGAGGAGAGGAGCGGAGAGTAAAGGAGAAATTTGAATGACAAATATTATACTAAAAGTTATTTTTGATAAATAAGATATCCTGCTGAAGGTGGGTTAAGTAAGTGAGATAAAAAATATATGTATCCTCTGAAGAATTTATTAATTATCCAGAAATCAAAAAGTGATTTTTTCATTATCTGTGTAACCTTCCTAACTAATACGGATCTGCCTGATTCCTCCAGTAAATGATGTAATAAAAATCAAATGGCTTATGGAAATGAATTTGAAAATATAAGTAAAATTGTAGGAACACATAGGAATCTGACCCTGATTTGCTGTTTCACTTCAAAATCTGTCCTTCAATTTCAGCAGACTCTGAAGACAACAAACAAAACTCAAGAAGATGAAGAACAGTCTGGTTTTCCAACTCATTTCTATATACAATTTCTGGTCCTCATTCTCAACTAGCAATTTATGATCACAGCATGGTGAAGTTGAGGAATTTACTATGCCTTACCTATTCATTTACTGCTGCTGCAGTTCCAAAGCATATATATTTGCATTGCTATCTATATTGTTCTTTCCTGTTGGACTCTATAGCCTTCTATGAGGCCAGGTTGCTTTATGTGAAATGGAAGAACAGTCACAGTAGCAGTTCAGTTCCCCTTTTCCCTAATCAAAACAGCTAAGCCAACTCACAGTGGTAGCATAGGTATTCGGTATTGAACCTCACCAGTAAAAAATTAAGTCCTAGGACATAAAGGAAATGTCATAGATCAAACTCACAGATTGTGTAAATCGGTTCCACTCCATTGATTCCAGTTCAGCTGAGAATCTGTCCCAGTAATTTTTAAGTCATAAAGCAAGTAATTTTAAGCAATATAATCTGATTTGCATGAAATGCCACATATGGGAATGAAGTAGGAAACATGATGTGGGAAACTTATTTTCAACTTATCATTTGCTTTTCCATAATTATAGAAAGTGAAGATTGTTACATACAGAGGACAACATCTGTCCTGCACTGGTTAATTTAAGTCTTATTTCAATGTTCCTGTGGGAGGATTTTGGATTAGAATGTCTGACACCACAACTGTGTTTACACCAACTACAGTAAAAATATTCAATACATATACAAAAAAATAAATAAATTCTGTTTTAAAATCCACATGCTTTTTCATCATCAAGCTACACACATATATTTACCAATACTCCTCATATGACTCTTAAGAGGCAAATAAATACTTATCTCCTAATTACATATGTGAAAACTCAGGGAGTTAAAGCGAGTTGCTCAATGCTACAGCAATTTTCAGATCCAGGCTTTAAACTTAGGAATTTTGGTCTATTAGATGTTGTTTCCCTCTTTTAATTAACTAGATATTGGGGTTTTTCTACAGTTTGGAAGCACAAAGAAAAAATGTTTTCCTTGATTTTTTAACTTTTTCAGCCTTCCTACATTAATCTGTCTACACATCATTTTTTAGCTGTATCCTTGTTTCTGGTAGGCTCCTCTTCCTTATCTGTATGTCTTATCCCTCTTCTATTGCATACTAAAGATCATGGCTTATGGTCCATTTTAAAAAATAGATGAGACTATTTCCTTCTTATTTACACATACACGACAACAAAGATAAGATTTCATATCTGTGTGAAGACTAATAGGATGATGAGGGATATAGTTAAAAATGTTTAAATCTTCTTTAGATACAAGGTCTTGTATTACATATAATTATTTTTAAATTATCTTCAAAATAAAGGGTTTCTATACTGGACTAGGATCATGGGCAGTTAGAATTAATTTGGGTTTTTTAAGATATACGCAGACATACTGCTAACTATTCAACTTTGTCAGACCTCCAGACTCTCTCTTTTCTTGCACTTCACTATTACTTTAGCCTATTTATCTTTGGATGTAGATCCTTTGCTTACAAATTTTTATGTCCAGGTTATGGATTTTTTTTAATGTTGGAGGATGGCCAGGATAGTACTTTTAATATATGACATGAGTGAATAATAAAGGACTTACCCATTCGGGCAGCTGCATCCTCCCAAACAGTTACAGATATATAGTCTTATAATTAGCCAAAAATTGTCATAATGCTCAGGAATGTCTCCAGAGGAATCATTATTAGAAGCCAGACTTCTATAAAATACTGTCTGAATAGTTTAAGCATATGGGTCCTTTGAAATCAGTCCAAATAGGCAAGTCAAATCTCAGAAGAACAGCTGACAAAAGGAGGAAAATGGAACCTCTGGAAATACTTTTAATACCTGTAACAGTACTACAAGAATATGACAAAATTTTTGAAAGCAACTTAATTCTTATTAAAAGTCACTATATCTGATAAGTTTCCACAAAGAATAATAATAATAAAAAAATACATTGAGTGGATAAGCTTGCATGGCTGGTGCCCAGGAACCTGTTGTGAGATCCTTTGACTTCATGTATGCCCTGGTGTTCAACCAAGAAAAGATTCACACAGGGCAGCCAAGAACTATATTACCCAGCAGATTTGCAGATTACACAGAAACCTTAGGGGGTCAACTAAACAGAAAATGCTTTGCAGGACAGCTCTGCCAGCAGCCAGCAGGAAAGAGATAGATAGGGGAGCTCTATTAATAGCACTTACTCTTTACCACAATTCAACAACAAAAAAGAGACAAACAATCTGTATCTGTGTAGGTATCTGCATACCGATATCCAATGCTATCATCTAGTGAAGGAAGGAACTCTCTGGGTGGGATTCGGTTTGAAACTAAGACACATCTGTGTGTCTACCTTAAGGTCTCTGTATAATCTGTAGATCACAAGTCTGCATGACTTAATGGAAATATTGTCAGTACTCTTAGCGGGATCAGAACGATTTTCCTAAGTTTAGATTAGATTCCTAGGTATTGCTAAAACATAGATGTCTGAAGGCACTTTAGGAACACTGAAACATCCAGTATCCATCCAGGAAGATGATAACCCATAGGTCTCATGTCACATCTGCCAGCCTATGTAAATACTTTGGGGACACAGTACACCATTTATATGTGAGACATTTATATGTGCTGGCAGATTTAACACAGGATCCACAGAAGACACAGCAGTGGATGGAAACCAGGTAGAAGCAAATATATGGCTTCTTCAGTGCTTTTGGATGATTTTCTGCTCTTGATGACTGTATACAGCTTTACAATATCAGCTAAAAAAATTTTCCTGAACTCCTGTGCAGATATAATTTTAAAGCCTAAATCCTACGTATAAGTGTATTTCTTATTCTAAATTAAAGAACTCCTTCTTGTTACTGCAAGTAGCTGAGTTTTGGCTGTTTATAGCTTTCTTTTAATTATTCCCTTTTTTAAAGGTGAAGACAGACAAGGAGAAAAAAAAAAGGATATAAAACTGCTCCCTATGTTAGCGGAAACATATCATTCAATGCAAGGGCTTTCCTTTTTTTTCTTTTTCTTTTTTTCCGGTGTTTACAGGTTGCCCTGTCACTGATTTACTGGAAACTCAACATGTCTGAAAAATAACTTAGATTTCATGAGAAGCATTAAAAATTCAAGAACCTAAATTTGAAGACTCTTCTTAATGTGTTTCTTTAAATATTTTCCCACACAGGACAAATCTAACTAAATGAAAATATATATATATTTTTTTTTTTTAAAAAAGCCTATCTCCATTGAAAAAACATACAGTCACATGGTAAAAAAGTAAGATCTAAATACTTAGATTTTCCTTTTAGGATCACATAAGATAAGTCTAATCTTGATACTGAAATTTCTTTTAGTTCTCTTATTCAAATATGAAAAAGATAATTAAAGTGAAAGTTAGGAAATAAACACTTAATGAAGGATGAAAAACACAGAAAAATTAGTTTTTAATGGAGTACAATTTTACCTTTTCACTCAGCAAAGTATATCAAATACACATACGTGAAAGAAAAGCGTATTAAGAATTGAAATAATTTTTCTAGGTAAAATTACTGGCTAGAGAGTTAGAACTAGAGTTACTATTAGCAAATTGTTTATTGGTCTTAACACTAGTGACAGTCCCAAGGCATCAGTGGTAATCAGCAATCTGTTTGCGAAGGTGACGCATTCAAGTTTTTTTTTCTTCCTTTTCCCACAAAAAAAAAGCTTTCTCTATCACCACTTTGAAGTCTTACTGTATAAAAATGAAACTGTGTGAGGGGGGCAGGGCAGAAAGAAAAAGAACAACATAGACTTTCAGACTGGTTACATTTCTTTAAAAAACTCACAGCTGAGAATTCTTTCCAAGTGTGAAGGGACTTAAGAATATTACTCCATTATAAGTTCACCATGGCATTATTTGGAAAAAAACATGTAAAAAGCAATATCATAATACCAAAGTGAGTAGGTAATATTGTGGGATTGACTATTTCCATGTTCTGTCCCCATTCTCTGTCCTTCTTACACTTTTAACAGCTTGTATGGTTAGGGATTCCTAAGGTCAACTTAGGAATTAACTTCAAGAACTAGTATGCCATCAGAAAACATTATCTGAAAATGTGTCCAACAGTCAGGAAGGGAAAAAAGCTAACAGCGGGGGACTAGATTAAAGCCAATGGAACAAACAATCAAAAAAGAGCATCCCATATACAAGCATCAAGTAGCTTTTACCTTCTCAAGCAAGCTGCGAAGACATGTTTACAAACCTGTGTGACACACTTGTCATTTAAAGCCCAAAGTGCATTGATGTATCATGGCTTACAGTGAAATAAGAAACTGTAGTGCTTTTCCCCATAGACTTCCACACATCTGACTGCTTACAGACTAGAAAGCAGAAGCTATAGGTCTAGAATTTGCCTTAGTCTAGCCTATAATAAAACAAACTAGCCAAGCCAAGGACAAAATGATGGCACATCAGTTGATTAGGGAGGCATGACTTGAACACTGCCTGTACACTGACTGCTGACTGATTTGCTTGAAACATTGGCTTTAACATCATCTCACTTGGTTAACAGCAAAAACCAAGTTTTGTCTAAGTACCAGCTCAGTACCTTAGTGTGCTTACAATTCATGTATTTGATAAACCAGCTCCCTCTTACTCTTTCTATTTGCACAAACATCATCTTCAAGAAAGTCCATAGCGCTGCTGGAATTCACGAATTTGCTCAATAGCTAAGGTGAGGCAGGCAGAGGGGTAGTTCAATGTGATACCTGACCAAACTTCCACATAGACATGTATATATACACACATAATATCCATGTATGTATGCAACTTTCAAAGGTAAGAGGTCTTCTGTTAGTTTTTCAGGTCCATTTCTGCATTCTATGTTTGAATAAGATCTGTCAGATAAAAGGAAAAATAATTCACAGCCTTTTAGCTAGTCTTTCAAGGGATTTTATTTCTTCCATTTGAATGTGTAGTGATTGGTGAACAATTCTCTGCAGTTGACCAGAGAATCCTCCAGTGGCTTCTGGTGTTATTTGATGGGGCTAAGATATAGTATATTATAACATATATAACTATAATATAGTATATTATAACATGATATGTTGGGCTTTTTCTCTGAGCTCTCCCTTTTCTTCTGAAGGAATGCTCATGTTTTCTAAACTGGAATAAGTCTTATAACTTAGAATAGAATCTGCCAAAAGAAATCCCTCATTTTTCATCTTTGAAACTAAGTACATTGAATGGAACTGCAGTAATTTTCAGTAACAGCAGATTTGGGATTATGCATTTTTCCTTCAGAGAAAGCAAAACACGTTTCGTCAGAGACGTTTGTACAGTAGCGTGTTAGACACTGAATTGGAGCATTATTTTCAAGACATTCAATTAATTTCAGATTTTACTTCAGAATAATGTTAAATAAAAAAACAGGAGATGATAAAAAATATCTTCTTGTAAATAAATTTATAAGACGTTATTTATTGAAGATTACATTATATAACAAAACAAAAAGGGCAAATGTGTTTAATTAATTAAAAGAAAGGGTTTAAAATTCAAACTAGAGAAACATTTTAATCAACATTCCTAATAACAATCCTAATAATAGTGATATAAATGTCTGGGAAGCATATATATTTTCTTTTCCTTGTATCTGTGGGCAACATTTTTACAAAAGTTCATAGTGTGGGAATGATAAATCTAGGTCCTAATTTATGATTCTGAAAAGACACATTCAACTGATAACTGTATGTTGCAGTGCCAGAGCATGCGGACACAATAGCACTTGAAATGAACATTCCTCAAGTGCCTCTGCCTTCCCAGCAGAGGCTCTATTTTTATGTGCCAGAGCAGCTTTACATCTTAAACCCAATTACAGTCTAAAAACCATTTTTTTTCTTCACTTGAGTCCACTGTACACTTACATTAAGCAACCTACACTACAGAGAATGTAAAATTTCCTGCCATTTTCTTTTAAAATCCAGATGTGTGAGGATAAGACCGATGACGTAATCTGTCTATAACTTTGTTCTGCACAGCAGCCGAGGAATAACACTGAGTATGACTGTGAAAATATTAGAGAGTGATCACTTTAGTGGGCTAAGGATAGGAAGCAGTGACTTAAATATTAACATCTATTTAAGCCATTGTTATTTTCTTGATTACAGACTCATTCTTTATAATAAATAAATGATCTTTGGAAATGGGTTGGAGTGCAGGTGTCCCTAACCCAGAGCAAATGTTGTAAGAATTACAGTACCTGCTACACTCATTGTATTGCTCTCTGAGTCACTAATTCTTGCAGTCTTTCCCTCAGAGTAGCTCAGGTCCAACAAAGAGATGCAGATGAAGCTGATCCTGCCTAGCCTGTTGTCTGGCCTCAAGTCCCTTTTCGTGGTTGTAGGAGTTTTAACTCTGACACCCTTCAGATTTCTGAAGCTCTAGTATCCACGCCCATGCATTTCTGGATATGAATTTGAATTTCCAGAATTAATTGCTGTAAAATTATTCATCTAGTTGTAACTTCTAATTAAAACTCTAGACTGAGTGTATTGTCTTGCTAAGATCATATGTTACATATTGAGAATTCCAAATGAGAAGTTGCTTCCCAGCCCATCTGTGAATCATAAAGGGGGTCCAGGTGGGAAATAGGTGCTGTTTTCAAATATATGTTTGAACTTAGATTCAAGAATATTATGAACTTTATCATGCAAACCAAAGTTGTCTAGATTTTCATACTACCAATTCAAGTAGAATGGATCAGACTTAGACATAAATTATTTTAATTCTATTTGAGTATCAGGTTACAGGGAACTCGACAACCTGGGTGTCAACCAGCATTTTAAAGGACATATTCTTAAGTTTTAAGTTTCACCACACAACAGATATATTTTTCCTATTGAATCACTTGTATGCTTCTTTTTTTTTTAATTTTGTATCAAAGAGCAACTAAAATAATCACAGAATGAATCATAGAATCATATAATGGTCTGAGTTGGAAGACACCTTAAAGATCATCTAGTTCCAACTCCCTTGCCATGGGCAGGAACACCTCCCGCTAGATCAAGCTCCTCAAGGCCCCATCCAGCCTGGCCTTGAACACTTCCAGGGATGGGGCATCCACAAATTCCCTAGGCAACATGTTCCAGTGCCTCACCATCCTCGTCATGAAGAATTTCTTTCTAATCTCTAAGAAAAATCTTCCCTTTCCAATTTAAAACAACCATCCCTTGCCCTATCACTTCAAGCCTTTTTACAAAGTCCCTTCCCAGCTTTTTTGTAGCCCCCTTCAGGTACTGGAATGCTGTTATAAGGTCTCCCTGGACACTTCTCTACTTCAGGCTGAACAGCCCCAACTCTCCCAATCTGTCCTTGTATGGGAGGTGCTCCAGCACTCTTGATCACCTTTGTAGCCCTTCTCTAGACCAACAGTTCCATATCCTTCTTATGTAGAGGATTAGAGAACTAGACACAGAATTCCAGGTGGGGTCCCACAAGAGTGGAACAGAGGGGCAGAATCACCTCCCTTGACCTGCTGGCCAAGCTTCTTTTGGTGAAGTCCAGGATACGGTTGGCCTTCTGGGCTGCAAGCATGCATTGCTGGCTCATGTCGAGCTTCTCATCAATCAGCAACTCCAAGTGCTTCTCTGCACAGCTGTTCTCAATCATGTCCTCCTCCATCCTGTATTGAAACTGTGGATTGCCCTGGCCCAAGTGTAGGGCCTTGCACTTGGCCTTGTTGAACCTCATGAGGTTCACAGAGATCCACTTCCCTAACTTGTCCAGGTCCCAGTGGATGACATCCTGTCCTTCCAGTGCGGCAACTGTGTCACTCAGCTTGGCGTCTCCTGCAAACTTGCTGAGTGTGCACTCAGTCTTGCTGTCTGTATCATTGATGACGATATTAAACAGCACCGGTCCCAGTACAGTGCCCTGAAGGACACTGCTTGTCATCAATCTCCATGTGGACATGGAGCTGTTGACCACTACTGTCTGAATATAACCATCCAAACAATTTCTTATGCACCAAACAGTCCACCCATCAAATCCATATCTGTCCCGTTTAGGGAGAAGCATGTTGTGGGGGACTGTGTCAAAGTCCAGACAGAGTGCATCCACTGGTTTCCCCGTATCCACTGCTGTGGTTACCCCAATCATAGAAAGCCCCTGTGTTGGTCATAAAGTAGCTGCCCATGGTGAAGCCATGCTGGCTGCCTCTAATCATCTCCCCGTCCTCCATGTGCTTTAGCAGAGCTTCTAGGAGGATCTGTTCCATGACCTTCCCAGGCACAGAGGAGAGGCCGACAGGTTGTTAGATCCCAGGGTCAACTTTTCTGCCCTTTTTAAAAACGTGGCCAATGTTTCCCTTCTCCCACTCTCCAGGGTCTTCTCCTCACTGCCATGACTTTACAAATATCATGGAGATTGGTTTGGCAACCACATCAGCCAGTTGCCTCAGGACTCTGGGGTGCATCTTATCAGGTCCCATGGACTTATATATGTTCAGGTTCCTCAGGTGGTCACAAACCTGATCCTCCCCTACAGCAAGAGGGGCTTTACCTCCCTGGTCCCCATCTTGTTGGTCATTGACCCAGGAAGGGTGAGGAGAGCAGTTGTTGGTGAAGACCTCAGTCTTCTCCTAGTTTGTTGATACGAGGTCACCATTTTCATCCACCAGTAGAGGTATGCTTCCTTTAGCCTTCCTCTTCTGATTGACATAACTGTAGAAGACCTTCTTGTTATTCTTTGCATCCCTTGCCAAGTTCAGCTCCAGCTGCCCCTTGGCCTTCCTGACCCCATCCCTACACAACCAGGCAGCATCCCTATACAAAACCCAGGTTACCTGTCCCTGCTTGCACCGTTTGAGCAGATCCTTCTTGCTCTTCAGTTTAACCAGCAGGTCTCAACTCAGCCACGCCGCTCTCTTCCTTTCCCTTCTTCACCTGATTTCCTACATCTGGAGGCTGAGCACTCCTCCACTTTATGGAAAGCATCCTTAAATATTTGCCATCTCTGTTCTACTCCCTTGTCTCTGAGGACTATATTCAATGGGGTTCTACTGGCTAATACCTGGAAGAGCTGGAAGTTTGCTTTCCTGAAATTTAGGGTCCTGACTATAATCCTCACCTGTTCCATATCCCTCTGGACCTTGAACTCCACCAGTATGTGATCACTTCAGCCCAGGCTGCCTCTGATCTTGATGTCACTGATGAACTCGCTTGTATTGGTGATCAGCAGGTCCCATATTGTATGCCTTTGGGTGGGGGCTTCTATCAGCTGGATTAAGAAATTATCTTCAATGCACTCCAGGAGTCTTCTGGTTTGCCAGATTGCAGTGTTACTTTTCTAGCATATGCCAGGGTAGTTGAAGTCCCCCAGCAGAATGAGAGCTTGCGAGCATGAAGCATCCTGTGGTTGGAGGAAGAAGGCTTCATCAATAGGCTCTCCTTGATCAGATGGCCTGTAGTATATACACCAACCACAAGGTTCCTTTTGCTGCCTTGGTCTTTTATTCTGACCCATAAGCTTTCAACCTGTTCTTGGCTACTCTTCAAAGACAGTTTTTCACACTCTATCCATTTCCTGAGACAGAGGGCAATGTCTCCGCCCCTCCTTCCTGCTATGTCCCTTCTGAACACCCTGTAGTCATTGATAGGCACACTCCAGTTATGAGACTCGTCCCACCATGTTTCAGTAATGGCAATCAGATCATAACTATCTAATAGCATGGTAGCTTCCAGATCCTCCTGTTTGTTGCTTAAGCTTCATGCATTTGTATAGAGGCACTTCAGCCAGGCTGTTGGCCACATCGCCTTCTTAGTGGATGACCCCTTATTTCCTTTAAGTTGTTCTGTAGAAGTTTCTTTCCCGGCACCTGCTACCTCAGGAGCCTTCTGCTCATCTCTACAGGACTTCAACTGCGCTGTGGCATCCCCGGCATGCCCCAGGACAGCAGGTGGACTGCCCATACCAGCACCCCATCCCTCCAACCATAGTGCATCCTCCTGCAGCTTGTCATAGGCATGCCTGATATCATCCTTGTCTCCCTTCATATCTAGTTTAAAGTCCTATCAATCTAGTTTAAGTCATATCTAGTTTAAAGTCCTATCAATCATCCCTGTAAGATCCTGAGCAAAGACCCTCCTCCCCCTTTGAGAAACAAGGCTCCCACCACCTGTAAATCTGATGCTGTGTAGGCCACCCCATTGTCAAAGACCTCATAGTTATTCTGGTGATACCAGCCATGGAGCCATGTATTAATCGGCCATGTGGCAGTTGCTGGACCTGTTTGATCCTTACAGTGTTACTGCTTTTAACAGAAAGGAGGGAGAAAAAAATCACCTGGGCCCCAGATTCCCTCATTAGCCATTCCAAGGCCCTAAAATGTCTTTTAATCACCCTTGGGCTATGTACTGCAGCTTTGTCACCTCCCACATGAAAAAGCAGTAACGGGTAGCAGTCTGAAGGCCTTATCAGACTGGGAATTTTCCTTACCCAGGCACCTGGGAGGAAGCAGACTTCCCTGTGAGTAGGGTCTGCTCAACATATTGCACCTTCCATTCCCCTCAGCAGGGAGTCACCTACAACTATGACTCGCCTTTTCCTCCTCATGGCAGTTGAACTGTCATGGGAGTGTCATTCTGATCTTGGCCCTTCCTCTGATGTAGATGAGTCATGTTTTCATCTGGTTGGTTTTCCACAGCTAGAACATTATATCTGTTGTGCAGAGGCACCTGGGGATACGTGGGCAGGGAGGGGGTTCTTTCTCTGCACTGTTTGTCCACTTGCTACTACTCACTACTTCCCTTTAAGTCCCTGCCTACATCCTAGTTGGGGGAAGATGCCAGATCCCTTTGATCAGGGTCTTATTCTGGTGGCCAACTCTCTTCTAGTATCAGGGAGCTCAGGGTATGGTTTCACCAGTCTCTCTGTAGCTCAGACCCCCAGATGCTCCTTAGCCTCTCTACTTCCTTCCGCAGCTCTGCCATGAGACTGAGATCTTCTACCTGCTCGCACCTTATGCAAATATTGCCCTTGCTGCCCCCTGTTTCCAGTGCAAGCTGGTGGCATTCCCTGCAGCCAGAGACCTGGATGGCTGCACGTTTTTCTGAGAGCTTTGTCGGGACTGATGTGTCCCTTCTGGCAGGTTCAGAGGATGCAGCCTCCTGCTGGGTGGACACCATGGCTGGGCTTCCTGCCACTGATCAAACTCACCTCTTGCGCCCTCCCTGCGTGCCCTGCCTTTGCAAACTACTCTTGCAAACTGCTGCAACCCCACTTCTGATGAGGCCTGTGGCTGTTTGCACTCTTCTGTTCGCTGTGCTCCTAGGAGGCCATTAAAATCTCCCACGGCAGCTTCAGGGATCTCCCCTCCTTGTCAGCAGACATGTAGCAGCTGCTGGGACACAGAGTCAGGAGCTACCCACCACTTGCATCCTACTGGGGAGTTCCCTCACTTCAGAGAGCACGTTTTCTGCCTTGATCTAGAGCCTGGCTGCAGCACTTAATGTGTCTGCTGGTGTCACTTGCTGATTAATAAATAAATAAATACTTCTTTACTGATCCATTCATAATTCACTTAAATATTTCTCTAATGAGCTGCACATTCAATGAAAGAGGCAAGAATGGTACTGAGAGGCTAGGCAGTAGTGAAAAATATGCAGTCCTTTTCACCTATAAACTTGTAAACCGCTGTATAAATCTGTAAAAGTCTTTCCTACTATGTGAAAGGAAAAGATAGTGAAGAAGAGTCAATGTTAATTTGAGAATGACCACATGCATCCTGTTCATGAGTGGATGTTGGTTAAGCATAGAAAGAGCATCAACTTAGTCATGATCCAGCCTCAGGTTTAGAAGGTTACTTTCACATGTATTACTTTGCTTTTTGTGTTTAACACTGGCTTTATGGATGACTTAATACATTCATTCTTACAAAAAGTATTAACCTTCTTCATTAGAGGTGACATAATGCATACTTACTGGCAACACTTTAACCATAGAATGGTATTTATATGATTGGATTGCATTCAAAGCAAGCATAATACAATACAAATAAATGGCCAGAGAATGTTTCTTTTCTATAATAAGCCATAGTTTGCTTTCATAACAGAGCAACAAGTAAACAAATGAAGGTTCTTTTCTCTGCTTCACAGTGAGTATATGATAAATACTTCTATGGAAATGTTAAGTGTCAACAGACGTGCATTATCTATCAAATTGTCGTTTCATTTTTATGGAAGACAGAACTTCCTCTAAGCTTTTCTAAAAAATATCACAGTGTCTGCTTTGTTTCTTTCCTAATGCTTTCCTGCTTTCCCTTTTTTTTGCGTACAACTACATTTGGAAAAGATGCAAGTGATAAGATATTAATAAAAGATTATGAGACTTCACTGTAACTGTGTAAGCTTAGAGTATGTTCTTTCTCTCACTGTCTTCCTCTCTGTATACATACCACACACATACATGTATATACAAAGATAAAGACGTTTTAAATAGCAGATTAATGCTACATGAATGCACATATAAACAGTTTCCTGGTGACAATTCCTAGAAACACTAGTTGTATCTCTATAGATATGCCGTAAAGCTGTGTGTCTGCTTTAGATTTCAAGAGCACTAAATTTATGTTCCTGCTATACAACTTACTATCAAAAGCCTAGGCATTTTTTAATTGATCATGATTTTTTGTCTAGTTAAAATGCACAGTAATATACCTAACCCATTAATTTAACTTTGTCTCCACCATGAAGTGGCAAAAAATTTCCCAAGTGTGTTAAATTGCATTACCTTTTGTAACCCCTTCAAGAAGAAGATATAACAACTTTTTTAACTAAGGCCACATAGGGTACAACATTTCCTCCTTTTCATTGTTATACTTGTTATTTCCGTATCATATTATGGATATATTTGCAATATCTAGATATGGGAGATTATGTTGTCTTTGTAATAGACACTTAGAAAGTTTATGAGCACAGGAAACTCCAGTTTTCCTTGGCTGCTGCCACCAGATGTACTTGCCAATGGAACAAGAATGAATAATGAGTTGCTATTACCTGTCAGAGATTTTGGAGATGTGTCCAAAGAGAGAAGTTTTAGCAATGGGGTAGTTTTGCATTGTTAAAACTGAGCAAAGTCAACAGAGACAAATGGCAAAACAATTTGTTTACTAAAATTTGGCTTCTAGAAACAAGCGCTGTGAAAGCACATAACTGACTGGGAGATACTTCTGGTCTAGTCTGACTCTTGGCAACATTTCACCTGCATATGGTATGATTAGCAAAAAAAGAACTGTCTCCCAGTATCCCTAGAGAGTTCAAAGTGAGCTTGAGGCTTTTGTGTTTGGACACAGATCATATATAGGTCTTCAGGAGAGGTCCAGGCTACCTGATGAAATGGATAGAGATAATCAGGATCTCATTATATAGATGCACTAATAATATTAATAGGGAATACCTTGCAAATGCAATTCCTCTGTCTCCCCTGTCCACAGTCTTTATTCACGTAGTTTCTGTTTTCAAAACCTACCAACAAGCTATTATACAATGGCTCTCACTTTTTAATTTAAACTTTATTATCATAGACCTCATCTTGTTATTAAAAGACCAATTATGTTAACCAAAAAAAATGCATTCACTGTTAAATACAAATATTATTCTACTGACATCATACATGCATCCATATTTTTTGAGAATTCTTTAGAAAATGCACAGTGCTCCTTATCCAATGAAGTAGGGAATTCATAACATTCTCCAATAAGCCCAAAAGCAACAATGCCATATTTCAACGTTCTTTACAGAAATGGGGCACATATGATTATTTAATGTCATAGAAATAACTACTTGTTCCAGGTTAGTAACAGTGGAGAATGGAGTATAGTATAAGATTTAGCAAAATTTTCAGATGAGTAGATTTACAATTACCTCTATTTTTTTCTTTTTTTTCATTAAAATATTATTTTAATATATTAAAAAACCTCTTTGTTTTCTAATGAGATTCAAGAATAAGAAAGATTTTAATGACCTTGGAATATTAGTAACCAGTTCAAAACCTACTGATTTCAGTAAGTTTTGGACCAGAGCTTCCAATGAAACAATTAGGAAAGATTGATGGCTAAAGCTCATTCAGAGTAGAGTGAGAAAACTCTATTTTGACAATGAAAGGTATTTTTAATGCCATAGCTGCATCAGAGCGAAAAATAAATCTTATTTCCATAAGTAGAACATAATAAAAAACCCAGAGCTACTTTCTGCTGTCTTTGGGTATGTTTAGTAAAGCATGAAACTGTCAGAGATACTACTAATTTTAATCTTAAACCTGATTTTCCTTATTCAGCAATATTAAAATTGAACATTCATGTTATACTCATGGTATTACTGGGCATTGAGTATCCTGGTAAACAGCTGGCATAATCCTGGATTGCGTGTCTGGTAGGTGTGAATGGAATTCATAAGAATAAGTCTTACATGAATAATGTGCCAAATCTTTGATATAACAAGTACTCATGCCTGATTGCTGCCATTTACTCTTTGCCGTCCAAATGTGTTTCCAGTGTTGGAATTCATCCACCCTGGCACTTGAGATATGGAGAATGATCTCACTACATTTTGGAGGTGAAAGCTGAAGGGAGCCACATACTGCTGCAACAGTTCCAAGGGAAGTGACCAGAAGCACCTTACTTTGCAGCTGAAACGTTGGCCATGTTTAGCCAGCTTAGCACTATTTTAGGGAAATAAATCATGGGATATATCATTCTACAGAAGTGACCTTGAATAGACACATGTCCTCCAAGAAAATCGTAAAAACAAGAGAGGAAGGACTTAAGTGTTTTCATAGAGCAATAGAAGACAAATCTGGAAAGAACCCGGAGGAGTCACTTACATGGATTTTCTGCTCCAAGTATATTTATCCCATTCCCATGGATGCTCAACTAATCTGTTCATTAATCATTCACCATTAATCTCAGACCAACATCATCAGCACAAAGTTGTATACATAACTTCCCTGTATCTCTTGCCCCAGATGCAGAGAAACATTTTTCCTCTTGATAGTATGTGTAAATGAATGATTATCATCCTTGCTATTTGCAGACACAACAGACGTGTTCAACTGAAGTGCTGACAAGAGCTTGGAATATTTAATTCTGACCATGAGGCTAGTGAAAGAGGACCAAAGAATAACAATTCAGATATTTTCATTTGTAATTCAGAAGATAACCTCATCTAAGAACTGATCAAAAGGAAGCCTCATTCCCTCCAGACATTTCATTATAACATGTACTTGTTATTTGTATTTTATTTTAAACATGCTGCCTTTTCTATAAAAATCTGTTCTTTTAAGCTGCCACATGTTTAAAAAATAGTTTACAAGTACTATTAAATCTCTCTTATATTTGCCCTGGCAGTTACAATGGGCTTATAGAATTCAATACTTGGCTCTCAGTATGGACATAATAAAGAAAAAGAAGCTGCAGTGAAATGCATAACAAATGCAGAAAAGGCACTTACTTAATATCCCTGGGTAATATTTTCAGAGGCATGTAGGTTGTGCAGTAACAGAAACCAAGGAATCTAGGCTTGTATGTGATTTGGGGACTTCCAACAAATAATTTCACACAAAATTTTTGAGAGAATAATTTTACCCCTCAAATTAAACTTAAAATAGACTTCAGCTAAATTATAATCAATGAACAAGGTGTTATCCAATGACTATTGTTTCCAAATAGATTACGCATTACCTCTTTCTATGTAGTTTCATTTTATGCCTTTATGGACTATCGAGCCACAGATGATCAGAACATCCTTACCCATGTAAGAACTGTAAAGCATTATAATGTCATCCTTCATTACACCTTAAAAATAGATAGAAGTAGCTTGATTTTTTTCTTGTTGTATTTTTTTTTATCTTCTTGTTGACAAGGATTCTGTATACATTTCATTCTTATATTTCATCTCACAATCTTTATTGGGAAGATCTAGGATCAGAACTGATATGAAAAGATAAGCAAGATAAGAGCAGCAAAATTCATGCTCACAAACACAAAACAATTTTTACTCCTTGACAATAATTGCTTCTTATTAAAATTGGCAAGAATGATAAATCCAGTGCTCCAAGCATTTTACTGTGACATCAAAAAATTATTAGAGGAGCACAGGATAAAATCTTGGCCTAGAAAATAGGTGAAAGCCAGAGCTGTGTGGGATATTAGGTATCTAATAAGAGTAATCTATAAGCCAAAGTTGAGAGTAATGGAGTAATGTTTATCTCTTGACTTGTATCATCGGTTATAAACTGTCTTTAAAAACATTTGGCTTTCTTGTCAATGTGACAAGATTCCATGTTATTATCTCTCCTGCTGACTATAAAGGAGAACAATAGAGAGGAAACAGAAAGGTAAGGTGTTTTTGAATTAACAATGCTGACTTTTGAGTCTCCCTTCAATTAAAACTAAAGGGAAAAGGAGACACTATTTTTGTGCTTACAGTCATTGTGGTTTCAGGCGGTGCAGAATTACAGGTTTACATTTGTGTTTGCCATCATATCGCTACTCTCTAGCTCTTTGTAGTTCAGTACATGTTCTCATTTACAGTTAGTCATAGTTCCTCTCTAATACATTATTGTCATTTAATACTATGCAGTTCAAAAATAAGTAAGATGCTATAGAACTGCTGCTTAAGATTATTAAAGGAATTTGACATCAGCCTGAAGATACTGTATATGTTATCAATAACACAACTTCAACTGATTTCAAACAAACCATGATTAGACTAATGCCATAATGTACTTTAGAAAATCCTGGCCATCGTGCTCTGTCTTCATCTTGCTGAATCCTCTGCACAGTGACTGTGCTTACAGATGTAGTGGAGGTTTAAAAAAATCAAATGATGTGGCAAGTTAACTGTCACTCAAACTGTGATCTGATGTTGAATGTACATATACAACTGGAAGACTGATGCAGTAATGAGGAGTGCAAGCATCTAACATTTCACAAGGTAAAAAACAAACTTCAGTTTTCCTTGTATTATGACCATTTTTATTGGTTCAGATGATAATTGTCTGTAGATTGCAGATAGAAAGATAAAATATGTCAGCAAAGAGTTGTGGGATTTTCTGAATTTGTTTTTTGTTTGGGGAAATAAAATCTCAGTTTTGTTCTACTGAAATAAAGTCCATACAAATTTTTTTTAATAAAAGAAAGATGATGTTCATCAGTTCAAGAAGATCCTTGTAATAAAATAAAAATAGAACAACTTCTAGGTGCATATCATGATTTTTTTTCTTGAACACATATATAAGAGAATAAAAGATTAATAAAAATTAGACCAGAGGGAACATTGGATCATCTTGCCTTATTAATTTCTTATAGAACATTAAATTTCAACCTTTACTCCTATACTGAAGCCAAGACTCCTTGTTTGACTATAATATTCCTTATAGTTACTAAAAGCACAGCTTCCAAAAAACCATCCTCTCTTGATTTGAAGATGTCAGGAGACAGAGAATTAACTTCTCTGCTGGGTTCCTCTATTCATTAATCATGGCCACTTCTTTTTTAAAAATTGCTTTATTCCTAATTCGTATTTTCCTGGCTTCTTCATGCAGCCATAGATCTTATTATGGCTTTCTTACTAAATTTTAAAATCTTCAGTACCCTATTTTTCCATCTGTGATGGTATCAGTAAGTTAAAAAAAGAAACCACTTTTTAAAAAAAGTTAAAACATGAAACACTTTGCATCTCTCACTGTAAGATGTTTTCTCTAGACTCCATGTAATTTCAATGGATTTATCTACTTCAACTCCAACTTTTAATGTTCTTTCAAAATTATGAATACTGGAATTGTGCACACAATCATCTAATATTAGTTTTACCAATGCTGTATGTATCTATAAAATCCTAAGGAGTTGCACTTACTATTTTCTTTTTTTTATATATATATATATATATATTTAAATACCAATGAACAAATTGGAAAACGAACTCTAAAAAATATTAGTCCATTCACCAGTTCAGGGTTTAGGCATTATACAACACAAAAAATGAAACACCTAAGTGGATAGGTTTAAAATTATCAAAATAGTCACAAAAGTCTGCCTTATTTGTTGCCAGAAATCAATTTAGAAGCATTAATTCCTGTAGATTTTGTGAGGTGAAGCAAGTCCTTTAGGAAGAAACTAGGCTTATGACCACATGACTGCTTTAGCTGCGTTGTTCAGATATCCTCATTTAGGGTAAGTTTCATACTTTTCTCTAATATCTAGTATGTGAGGCTGAAGACAGAAAAAGGCAGCTTAGCTTTGACAGAAGTTAAGTGTGCATTTTTCTTGGAATAATTGAAGCAACAAGTTCATATTTTAGATAGTTTTCCGTGTCTATAAGATGTGAGAATAGGGTGGATAGCCCAACAGCCTTCATCAGTGAAGGTGTCAGGTCAAAACTTTGACATTCATTCCTAGATGAGAGGAAATAATTTCCTTTAAAGCTATGACAGCTAACCTGAAATATACCTGAAAGGACAATTTCAGGGAATTAGCAGTAGGGTCTATTTAAAATAAAATAATTAATTTCTTCTTAGCCCTGGTATTGCTCCTCTATAGTGAAGAGTCTGGGCTTCTACTACCCTTACCAAATTTTATCAAGTGGCAAGGACAGAGCTTCTTTATCTTGTTTTAAAATTCTTTGACAGGGTCCATTTAATTAAATAGAGGAGAAAAAGCAACTCTCAATCTCCTCTCCCCTCAAATCCTGTTACAAGTCACATTTCTACAGTGAGGCACTAATGACATCATTCACCACCGTCAGCCTGCTGCAATAAAACAGACAGCATGGCAAAGTGTAGCATCTCTCTTCTTATTAAAATCAGCTGTTTCTTGTTTCATCACAGGAAAAAAATCTCCCTTGTTAAAGCACTCTTGTAAGATTTACAAAAACTGACTTCAAACTGAGAGAAGCTTAGCACAGCTATTAGTGAATGGCTCCCTTTTGACTCACTTGATAAACCTGCTTTCTATACACCCCCAGGGTTCTGGTTCAAGGACTGGCTGAGTGCACATACAGCAAGTTCAGTTACCAGATCTAATCTGTCAGATGCAAACAGCTGTCATATCCATCTGTGGGACAAGCTGAAAGGGTGGAGAGATCAAAACCTGAGATTCCCTGTGAGTTTCCAGGATTAGCAGTCCCTGAAGTACCAGAGATCTAAATTAAAAAATATAAGTGAGCACAGGGTGAATTCAGGTAATCTGGCATGCCTTAGACAGGCTTATTGAAGGAAATATTGCAGGGCATAAATAAGAGTTATACTTTCAAAAGTGATTGTGAAAAATGGTGATTTTCCCATTGTGCTTTCTGTTCACCTTTAGCAACTGCCTAGGCAGTTGTCTCACAGTCACTGCTGTTGAGCAGGGCCATCCATAGGAATGGTCCTTGGCAACATTCATTTTACCATCTCTGACATTTTTGTCATAAAGAATACTCACTCACTCCCTTCTTTTGATAAGCTGATTTCATGCAGCACTTTTAAAACTAAGATTGATCCTCTGCCTCATTTCCCTCATATCTCACTGCTGAGCTTTCAGCCTATTTTTAAAATATCTCAACTTGACTATTTTTAAAATATCTCAACTTGACTGCATGACTGAGTATCTAACTCAATTTTTACTGTGGGGAAAGAATATACATACTGACATTCATTCAGAAGTTTCATTCAGATGCACAAATGTTTGTTTAATTTTCGTGACTTCAGATATGGCTGATTAAGTGCTAAATGTTTAAGAAGGTGAGTGATAGAACATATTTTTTAAATTTAAGTTTTTGAAGGCCCTTAGTCTGCAATGGAGTAATAGTATGCATATAGAGAGAGATCTCAATAACTAAAGAGGCAATCCTAGTTAAATTTCTTTTTGTAAAGAAGAATCAACACAATGCGCTTGTGTAACTGTGTTGCAGCCTCTCTGCAACTGCTGAAGACATTTCAAATATAACCAATTCAAAAAGGGAAAAATAATACATGTAGCCTGTCTTGTTTGAGATAATTGCCATATATGCTCATGCAATGGGAAAAGACATGGAAAGAATTTACTTCATATTTGAAAACAAATTATTTTAAAGAGGCAACAGAGATCACATTTTGAAAAGTAACCCTTCTTTAATAGGCACATCCAAGACACTAGACATTACAGTATGAACATAACCCTAACCATATGAAATATGCTTGAGTTTAACTGCAAACCAAAAAGTAAAAAAAAAAAAAGCCTCTAAGCAAGGTCAAATGCTTCAACTGAGGAACTTCTAATAAATCAGAGCTGTAATGTTTTAATCTTCAAGTATGTTCTGTTAGTTATTTGCAATCTTAATCAGCCTTTAAAAAAAAATTAAAAAAAATGTTTTGAACAATGACACAGAATTAGGGCTCTGATGAGCTGTTCCCCAGAGTTTAGAGTTTTGTTCAGAAAGTCCTTCAAAACTTGCAATGTAATTAGAGCTCCTAAGGAAGGAGCATTCTTCTGTGTATAGTAATTGGAATATCAGTCACAAAAGCAAGGGTAATATATTATAAGCATAATTAAGTTAGCTTTAAAAAGAGTAGCACCAGAAGCCCTAATAGTTTAACAACAGCAATAAAGAAGCTATTGTGAGCTTACAGCCATGACTCATTGGCAGTTTTGAAGCCCACACTCATCTTTGTGTTGATGTGGGTTGTAATGCTTTAACCAGTTTTAAACTAGTCGGTGAATATGTACTTAATCATATAGTGGCTAACACTTCAGACTTAATCTTGAATATTCTCTTTAGATTGACCTTTCAGACTTGAGAAGTAATTGCTTTTCTCAGTCCTCAGTTTTGTCATTTGTAGACTAAGAACAATAACATCCCTTGTAAAATTCTTTTAAAGGCTATCGATTTAATCATGATAGAATATTCTCAGACTGACTGAGGGGAAAACAAGATTTTGTAGAATGAAGAGGAAACACAATTGAGTCTGGTGTATGTTCTGTGCCTAAATTTCAACTAGTCACGGGTTAGTATCCTACCAACTCTGCCTTCTTGCTTTAATTAGGCTTTGTTGAGAATAACGTAAAATGCTCTGTAAGAATTAATGGCATTTTAGCCCATTTAATTTCTCCAGTGTATAGCAGGCTTCTGACGCATAATGCAAACCCATCTAAAGCAAAAGATATTAACCGTGGCAGTGAAAAATCCTATATGGCTAAAATGAGTTCTTAATCAGTCCTGCAGAACCACATGTTAACAAAACATTATGTCATACCTACCCTGTGCTTTGTATACATATATACTACAGATTTGAAAAGGAGTTACAAAAGGCAAATATAACACTTGTCAAGTAAGAATCTTACTCATTTTCATTGGCTTGATATCCAAGATTTCCTCCTTTCCTCTCATCTACCCTCAACCAACATAAACAAAAGGACAGAATAATATTTATGTTCTTCAGCCACTCGAACAGACCAAACAAAAACCCCCAACCACCCCAGTGCAGATATTTCATAGAGCACAGCAGATGTCCAAAACAGCTGACAAGACAGGAAAATATTAGGAGTAACTCTGTAACAAGTTGAGTAGAATTTTGCTGGTCACAGGCTGCTCAGCAAGCAAGTTCAGGGAGTTAACAGCAAAACTGCTGCATATATTTAAACTTTGAGCTGCAGGTCATGTAAACATTCGTTTCATGGAAACTGTGCTGGGAATGTAGAAATGTCTCTGACCCTGCTGTGTCTTCCCTATAAGGTTTATCATAATGGTGT
Organism: Clamator glandarius; assembly: GCA_033459285.1. Lineage (NCBI taxonomy): Eukaryota > Metazoa > Chordata > Aves > Cuculiformes > Cuculidae > Clamator > Clamator glandarius. The sequence goes on from JAUNZM010000170.1 coordinate 2,455,707, forward strand.
GACAAAACTACATACTGTATCTGTCAAAAAGATGGCATCTTGCTGTTTAAGAAAACCAAGCTCGTGTTTATCAGTGGAGTCTGAAGAAAAGCAATAATACAGTCCTGTGCCATTGGAAACATTTCCACTGATCTTGACATTTTTTAAAACAAATTGTCGTTTGAAAGTGAATGTAAACTATAAGATTGTAGTGGTTCTTTTCTAATAGTAACAAAAGCAGGTATGGAATTTAACAGGTGTAAATAGTCTTGAGGTGTTTAAGTCTCAACTAAACTTCTCAGATGGGGTACTAGAACTTCCACAGGTAATCACGAAAAGAAATGGTAACATTTAATTGTATGTATAATTTCTTTGCCTTTTTCTCATTTTTTTAGAGGCAGGGAATTTGAAGATTATGCTACAGCATTCTAGTCATTTCACTGCAGTCCTATACTAATGTGCCATTGTCAGACACTTTATCTGTCACTTGCACTCTTGCCTGTAGACAGCAGTAGCCTTCTGGGAGATTTCATAGTAACTTTTTTTTTTTTTTTCCAGGCTGCAGCAGGTGTGAAGTCCCCACAACTCTATTTGCTGCACTGTGGCAATGAAAGCACATTATTGTAATAGAATTGGATGTCTACTCATTACTAGGGAAGCAACTTGCTCCAGGACTTGCCCTTTTTCTGTGTAAGGCCACACTTTCCTGCCAGCTCTTTTTCAGAAGAGGCCTCAAAAATGAAGACATCAAACACTCAGCTGGAATCCAACCACATTCCACCCTGCCATCCTCACAGACTGGACCTGAAAAGCCCATCTTCTCTTATTTCAGTCTTGACAAAAGCAGGACAATGGGTGGCTATTGGTAAAGTCTTTTTTTTGCAGTTAAGAGCCATAAGCACTATCCCAGGAATCTCCATTCACATGAAGATAATGCACAGTCACTCTCTCCTTGTTTAGACTACAGCTCAGCCTATTTCAGACCACCTCTTATTTCTTTCTTGCTTTTTAATCCTTGGCTTTACCTACTGAGCTATCCAACAAGTGAATAAACTAAATAGGAAAATAATTGTGGTAAGTCTAAGTGCATCAAAGCCTTAGACAAAGATGCCTTGCCATTTCCCCCTGCCCCCCAGCTCATAAGCTATATTGGTGGGAAGAAACTTTCAAACAGACATGTTTAACACTGCTGAATGAGCTTCTGGAGCCTGGATGGGGTCAATGTATTCTGTGGGGAATTGTCTATCCTTCAGGGGTAAATGGAGTCGATAACAAATCTTCTTAGCACTCAGAATCTAATGGCCTTTTGGCACACTAGTCTGCAACTGCACATAAGGTTATTGCTTTAAAAAAAAATCCTTGAGTGTTTTTTATGAATTTCAGTGCCTGGTATGTTTAGTGGGTTTGGTTTTTGTTGTTGTTGATTTTTTTTTGTTTTGTTTTAACAAGGCTGAAGCATACATTAGCAGGTTCAGAAGCCAACTTTTCTGTTACTGAGGCTCTCTCCAAAAGGATGTCAGAGAAAGCATGGTTATATCTGAGGAAAGACTGCTTGAAGAAGATGTTTTTTCTTTAGCAAAGATAAAACCTACCTGGAATGTACATGAAAGAAAATTCTTTTGTAGGTATATCTTCGTATCTTCACATTCAACAAATAGCTAGTAATGTTTCCCTTTACTGACTCTTATACTCCTTCCAGCTTCTATCCTGCCACCAATATAACAGCAATAAACAAATACTGAAAGGGTTGAAGTTTCATTTCCTATAACATCTTGGATCATATTCCAAGGAATGAACCCCACAGAGGTTTATTTAATACTTCTACTCCATTGCCAATGTTTCTGTGCCTTCTGCCACTTCTTTGACAGGCTTCTGCTTTTCTGTGATCTTCATTTGACTAAGTTCTGCCCTCTTGTTCACATCTGAAATGATGCTGGGACCTACCAGCTTTCCAAAAGCATCCACAGGATTCAGTAGTTGTTGAAATAATTAACTTATTGAAAGGTTACCTGATGTCATCTGTGATCCTAACTCCACTAATTTGCCAGGCTCATCTAAGGAGTTATCCTTACATACCCTTACACCTGGCTATATACAAATGTACTTACCAGATACTTCATTCAGATCATTGTTCAGTGCAAATAAATCATTAGAGCTGTTGTATCCTACATAGGATGTAACACAGTGTTAGGACAGTATCTGAGAAGCATCTAGGAGTGCACTAAGTTAGAAATCACCTTTGTTTTGCCATCTGCCTCTCAAAAACAAAACAATGTAGGAACATCTTTCCCATTTATTGAATATATTATCAGTATGCACATTTACGTTAAGATGGAGAAAGCTGAAGAAGTGGGTTTTCTTTCACATGGGAAGTTGTTCTAGTAAACTCCTTTTGAAGAGTAATTACAGTAATTAACAAGATCAGCTTTGTTAAAGTTATTTCTCTCTAGGTGAGGAGAATTTTCTCTTTGGAGATTTTTGTCTGGATATGAGGATTAGAGTTGTCAGCAGTGATGTACCTCTTGAAGAACAACTATCCTAGATGCAGACCATTTAGCTTTGTATGAGTATGAACTGAGGGCAAGATTCAAAACAAGATTTAGATCTCTAAATCTGTAAAACCTACGCTTATCCTGTTCAGGGAGCATGCTTTTGCCTCACAAATTGCTTAGGCACTTAACATTCTGCTACAAATCAGAGCCTCAGGTATTTGCCTCTTATCTGATGTATCTAGGTGCTCACCAGCTGCTTAAGAGGCCTGAGATCTACAGACTCCTAAGCCTTGTGCACAGCACATGCCCTGGGCTACCTGGACTGATGCATTCCAGTGGTACAAAATGCAGCAGCCATGGCCAAATTCATCAAAAGGAGAAATCCAGAGGAGGAACTCTAATGTCAGTTTAGGAGCTTTGTGTATCTGTCTAGTAGCTGACACATTCCTCTGTGAAGGAGAAGGTCAGTTCCCTTTCTGGCACACGAAGTCACAAATTCTCAACTTTCACTTTCAAAACAGTGCAAAAATTACATTAAAAATAGTTACCTATATCCAATTTAATAGACATTCCAAAGTCAGCTGGTGTTAGACAGCTATTTCACTTAAGTAAAACAAAGTCCACATGTGCTCCCCATGAGGATACAGTGCAGGGCTGAATTCTCCCAAGGGGTTACCAGCAGGGACATATACCACCACCCCAGACAGGAGTAGGGCAGCTGGTGGGACTGGAGCAGCTACAGCCAAGGTCACCTGGAACATCTTTGGGGATGAGGATGGGGATGGGCTGAGGCAGGTCTGGGACAGGAGCCTGAAGATGGACCCAGCTCCAGAGGGTCCTGCTGTGGCATCACTTGAGGGGGGACTAGTGGTCCTCAACCACTGGCAGAGTGAAGTGGGCCCTTGAGAGGGGCTTGGATGGAAGTGTCAATTCCAGTAGTGCCCTTGACTTTTGAAATATGCAGTACAATGGATGCAGAAGTAAGACACGACTTTTTATGCTCAGGCTTCTTTGGTGATGGAGCATTTCTAAGAAATGGAAGAGACGTCCTGTCTTTGATGTGAAAATCCTGATTATGAGGACATAGAGCTCTGTTCTTCTCGCTGTCTCCCCTGACCCTTTCTTCTTTAGCTAGAGAGCTTTAACACGCAGTGCATGGGGTAGGGTAAGCTAGGTAGCACATGCTGAGTCATCCTTTTGGAGCTGGTCGCATATTCTTGGGCGGAGTAGTGTGTGGTATTTCAACTCCCTGCTCTCACAGTAGGTTTTCTCTACACTCACCTAACAGGTAGTAGTCACTCAGCCACTCCCCTCTTTTCTCATGGTATTTTTCCATAAAAAGTGAGTGCATGCTAACCATATTTGATGTCTAAGCTGAGAAGAGCTTGATTTTCAGAATAGATTTTCAGTTTCCCATAGTTTCCTTACTGAAGGCTACAGCTATAGAAGGATCTAGTAAAAACAGAATTAGAGATGTGGCCTGATTGTCTCACCTGGTTATTTCTCTACTTGATGTGTCATCAGCTGTATGTTTCATTCTTAGGTACTCTGCAGGAACCCTACAATATATAGCTCGATGCTAAGCATTTGAGAAATTTAACTGTCAGGTGTTATAACTCTCAGAACTGTCCAACTAACTTTTTAAGCTGTCAATATTCAGACCTGACAACTGATGGGATATGTTTTGTTGTTGGTATATCTGTTCTTCCAGTTTTTTATTATAATCATATGCTTACTGCTGACAGAAAACAGGGAAAAAAAAGAAAATGCATGTGGCTGCTTGCTTAGGATAGGCAAATTTCATTCATATTTCAAAATATTCTGGAAGAAGTAAAATCCTCTCAAATTAAAAAAAAAAATAGGAAAAGGAAAGTAATTTCTCTGATATCATTGTGTAATACCAATAGACTGTAAGTATGTAATAATAAAAAACATAACTGAGTATACAGCACTGAAAACTATTGTTGTAGCTTGCATTCTAAGTGTCCCTGAAATGGTTTATCATTTTAATGTCCTGGCTTTAAGCTGTCACCTATGTCACTGAACCAAATGTTCGTCAGATTACCAATTCAGTGCTGTCTTTAAAAAGAAAACAAAACAAACCCCTGTAGTCCTGACTGAATATTGCAAGACATTCCTCATGGCTGTTTGGATATTGCAATTGCTCGCTTTCATTTGGTACTTCTTCTTTGCAGTATGCTAGCCATGATAATTAACAGACTCTTTAGAAGATCTGATTTTAGCAAATTTACACAGAACAGTCAGAAACACCACGTATAAACAATGTAGTCAGCAAAACTATAAGCTACCAAGGATATCCAATTGAGTTAAATTGTGCTGGTTAAATCTGGCGAATTTTTAACATTTCAATAATCTGTAAAATAAGTTTTAAAATATGAAAACTACATGAGAAAATCTTGATAACATTCTCATGACCTTCTATCTCTTCTCTTTCTTCAGATTTACCAAAGGCAAGAATTAGAGGTTTGAAACAGAAAGTCAAGTTTGAAGTCACTGCAACTGATATTAGACTTTAAGAAAAATGGAAATAATCAATGAAATGTTTTGTTTATTTTATGAGATTATTGTAATAAATATCTGACAAGCAAAGTTACGAAGGATCTATAGCTGAATAACTTCAGAATGGGTGTGTATTGATTACTAAAGGGCATTCATGATTTTATTCTGTCTCTTAGCAGAGTTACAAGGAAATTAATCTAAGATCTTCATCCATAAAGGCATGTCCAACACACTGTGAGCAATGGCATTGTTCCTTTCCACTTCAGTTCCTTGATCTGGAACGTCTTGGGATTTATTTAATCTGGTGGCATTAACTAGATAAGTAGAGGAGGGTGAAAAACCTACCACTCTTACAACACCCTTGAACATTAGAAAACTATATTGCTTCAACTAAAAATACTTTTCTTCCTTCAACTTAATCTGGAAATTGTGGAATATTTTATATTATTGTATCACCTTCATAGAAAAGGCAATCATGTATTTCAGGAATGCATATTCAAACCCATGCAGGAGCTGGAATTAAAGTGCTGCATTTTACAATAGTCTCTTGTACAATAATTCTATAAAATTGAATATTCAGAAATTTTCTTGTACCTGTGTTTCCAGTGTATTTTTTCATTCTCACTATTATTAATTTATCTACTTTCTTTTCCTGTTTATTGTTTTCTTTTTTTTCCTTTATATTAGTTCTTGGATTATTTTCTCTCAGTTTAGGGCACAATTTGCAAAAGTCATACTAATACTTACTGTTCTAAAAAGACATAAATATTGAAAACACAGAAAGCAAAATTTCAAAACCATGAAACAGTATTTTAATGTTTTAAATAAAAAGCAAGCTGCTGTTTTCTAACATAATGGATATCATTACATCAAAAAAAAGGTAATTTTCATTTTAGTGAAATTGCATGGAACTGCATACCAGATTTTTATTTTAACATTTTCTTAATTTTTAATACTTAAAATGATCTTTTCACTTCACCTGAATAATGACTGATATCTGGATCTCAAAGCCATCAAGCATAATAATCTAGCAAATGTATCAGGCAAGAAACTCGAAGCCTCATTAAAGAACCTGCTTAATTAACCTACATGTCTACAGAAGCGCTACAGACATTCTCAGAAGACTCCCATGAAAATAATTCTGTCATAGGCAAAGAACCACTCACAGGTAGGTCAGGGCCACCTTTTGCAGTTTCAAACTTGCCCTCTTTCATGTCCATGGCTGCTAGGGTATACATAATTATCTCTTTAATTCAGTGAATTAGTCAAATAACAGTGGCAAGATGACCGAGTTACTTTCATTTGCATGCATAAAGGAAGCAACAATATAATTTTTTTTTTTTTTTACAGAAGCCTTTCTTAATATCTTTGTGCTTTTAGTATGTGTTCATGTGTCCCTATCATGGTAATCTCTAAAGACTTTATTAATATAACATGTCTTTATAGAATCCCTTTGTTTGAAAGTAATTATTTATTTTTAATTATGACTATTAAAATTATAGTTGTTCCTGTATCTACAGGTAAAATGAAGTACACTGTAGAAAAAGAATACAGAATCTTCTTTAGTAAAAGATCTAGAAAGTAATACAATATTGCTTGCAACAAATTACATTGATAACAATATTAATAGCAATCCATTTTAAATGTTTACTTTCAATTTGTTTGCAATGAATTAGAAATTCATTTCCTTATAGTCTTTTTTTTTTTTAATGAAAAACCTGGCTTAATTTAAGAAAGGAAATGAATTTTAGCAACATTAACACTCAGAGTCCTAAAGTACCCACGAGAAATATATACTTGTTTAAGCAATGAGAATTAAAATTGCGTGAAAAATTAAAAGCAGCCCATCTTCTATTCATTGCCATCCCTCTTGGATATGCAAATGCAATATTTTCATCACCAGAAAATCTTTTTCAAATCCACATTATTGCGTATTATTAATGTTTGTATAGGATTTTTTCAAAAAAAGTAGAAGCAACACCCTTCAAGTCATTCCTTGAATGCCACATTGGAAACAATATAGTCTGCTTCAGCACAGGACATCTTTTGTAAATAACGCTTTACTGCACTTTAGATGTAGTTTGTAACTGCTTCATTAAAAAAAATATGTAATGCAGTTTGCAAAATATTTCCATTTTTAGAACATTTCCTGAAGGTTAGCCATTCTGTCTGTGATAGTAGAGCTGTCATGAGGACAGAGGTGGCTGCAACTCGCTGTTCCTTGCAGTTATTTGTGTAACACAAAGAAATAAGTGACCATGCGTAATTATCTGCTTCATATCTATTACATTTAAATATAAATTTACATTTAAATTTAAATTTATATTTTCACCGTTAGACATCTTCGTTTGCAGTAACAAAGACACTGACATACAACTACATTTCTCCACTGGCATTTTCCATCTGCATGTTTGTGGAAACTCACCCAGGTGTTAAATGTTAGAAGACAATTTTTAATTCATTTTTTCAGGTTTTTTTGAGAGACAGCATGGATCAAATACTTCCCAAGGGTATTCCAGTGTCATCCAAAATGATTCTGCCATTATGAACAGAGTAATCCATTTGAAATTCTGTTTTAACAGTAAAAAAAAATGGCCTGAGATGTTTAGTAATAATGTCTTTCAGACTGTGTGTCCACTTGTCCTAGCCAATTTCCTATTCAAGATGCATTTATCTATCTCTAGTACACACTTCTTTTACAATACTTCAGAAACAAAACAAATACAAGAAGGATAAGTCTTCCTGACCAGAACTCCTTTCCTCACCGTATAATTCCCAGTAACATGGAAATAATCATTTTGAAAATAATTCAGCAAACCAGTTACTGAGAGTCCTTCCTGCTGTTTCATCAGCTAGTGTCATAAGGCATGTCTAATAATTATTCCCAGTGTTACCTGAGGGTCATGAAGGTCTCACTGCCTGAGTCTGCATTTTTTGTTGTTCTAAACTGACAATATTGGACATAATGAATTAGTTAATAACATAGAAATGGTATTTATGTTAATTTTACATGCATGCACACACACATGGATAATAGCTAGGCAGCCGGTTTGCTGGTATGCATCACTGCTTATCATGCTGATTATAATCGTCTCATTGCTAGCTTATTCTTTCTCCATCTGTTTGTTGCATCCATCTGTTTTCTACAGTCTTATAATGAGATTGCAAGTTCTTTGCGGTGCGGAGAATCTCCTCATCATTTGTTTGCATGCAGTTAGGAAGAATGATTTGATGTTTTTCAAGGTGTTTAGATTGTGGCTTAGATGTTGGCAACGTGGATGATCTAAATAAATTTTCTTGCCTCTCAGAAGAATCTGTAAGAAAGATTCATCGACACTCATTTGTGTGGTGAATGTATTTTAGGAAATGTGTTTTTTAAAATATTGCCATTTAAAAATAATTTTCTTTTTTTTTTCAAGTTCATGGACTTTCTAGGAAAAAGGAAAAGCATGCAAATAAAACTTTTGGAATCCTTTGACTTCAGAGTCTGTGCAACAAATGTGTACTCTGATAATGAAAAGACATTTCAGGTCTTTCCGCTTGTGATTGCTGTGTTAAAGGAAAAGTAAAAGACATTTATTATGTTGACTAAACCCAATTTGTCCAGTTAGGATGATCTCTGTTATTATTTTATCCTTTTAAGCAGGTCTGTAATGAAATGTTGGGTTTTGAATTAAGAACATCTCAGAGTTAAAAAAAAATATTTCCTTGGAAATTTTTGTTTCTTCATTTAATATTTTTAGCTGGAAATATGCAGGTTCTTCCAAGAAAGTGAAACACAGTTGAACTGGACTGCTAGTCTTTTCCACTTCCTAAATTCTCTGCTCTTATCCTATCTCAAGTGCAAAATGTAGTGAGTGAGCATTAAGCCAGACAGAAACATATTTTGCCCTAAAAACACCTCTGGAGCATGGAGATGACAGGTAACTTATAATATCCGTGCAACTGCTTGCATTGACCCAGATATAATTCCCACCTGCTCTGCTCTTAGCCTTAAACTAAGATGGATATTATTTTCCCTTTAAAATTTCTGAGGATTAAAAACCAATAATATGTAAATGACAGCAAGACTGCATCTTAAAAATGTATAAGAGCACAAAACAAATTTAAACCTTGTAGGTTATGAAGTGACAGAGACTTTTAAACTTTTAAACAGCATTATGTATAAATAGTTAAAGACTTCACAAATTTTTCATTTTATTTGAGGATTAATTGTTCACTGGGAAAAGGCCATTTTCTCATGTTAAATAGTTTCATACTGCTGATACTGATTAATATTATGAGGATTTTCAAAATCCTGTATAATTATTTAATAAGAATCTATTAACTGCCATTCACATTAGATTCATTAGCCCATGAAAGAAAACTTGGCTTTATATTTCTTATCTCTTCTGATTTAAGATACCTTGAGTTCAACTTAAAAATAGTAAATGAAAAATAGAGAAAATCATCCCTTTAAGTTGAAATTATAGACGTTATAACTGCTATTTTGTTCTTTAGAAACTGAAATTTGTCTCACAGAGGTAGATAGATTGGTGGATAGATAGATAGATAGATAGATAGATAGATAGATAGATAGATAGATAGATAGATAGATAGATAGATAGATAGATAGATAGATAGATAGATATAGATTTTCCAGACTTCTTTGCTGTTACATAGATCTGGACCTGTCTGTAACATACTGATTCGTGAAAATCCCCACTATATTGTATGTTATTATTCAGCCTGTGTTGGGGAACCTCTCTAGTCCACATGGGGAGTGTGTGAGAGAGAAAGAGAGATGTAGTATGTGTGTGTAGAGTGCGTGTGCGTGTCTGTGTGTCTAAGCTGTGCAGGGGTAATACAACTCCTCACATGTGTGAATGGATGTGCTCTTCTGACATCAGTCTTCTTATGTCTGTATTATCTGTATATTTCCTGTAGGAATAACAGAGCAAACTAAGAAAGCAAAATTTAAAATATCAATATTACATACTATACACAGGCAAATATAAAGATACAATGAATATTTGGTTCTTCTAGTCATTTTGATGAATTCAGTAGAAAAATATGCTGCATTTCTGAGAGAAAATGCACTACATCTTCTGCCTCTGTGTGTATGTTGAAATGCACTTTCATCTCACACTGATGTTTGCTGCTAAATTTGAAGTAGTACATGTCCTGTGGGGAGTTAATAGTGTCCTTGAAATTTGACCATCTGTTAATTCATACAGCCACGGTCGTATTAGAAAAGATCAAAGTTTATTTTCACTTTAAAATCCAAAATATCACTTGACCAGAGTAATAGAAGTCTAAACAGGTTTGCATCTCAAATCTGAAAATCATAGAACCTACTCTTCAGTCTGTGTGTTCACTTACATTACTAAAGTGACTGTGTTTTAGGACCTAAAAAAATGAATGCATACAGTGTGGGATTTAACAGGATATACAGTTAGAGGAACTGAAATTTGAAACAAAAATTGTTGTTAGACACTTAAATGAAAACAACTACTTGCAGAAACATATTAGAACTCTGCCAGTAATATCACTTTGCTGTATATATAATTTATTTTTATTTTTATTGCTTTTGTTAACGGATGATTAGGAATGAGAAAACTGTTATGAAATTTGTCACTACAACAATGAAGGTAGCTGATAAACAAGAACTTAATATATAGTGAAAGGGAACATTTTTAATTTGCAAAATTATGTTCATTATTTATTTGATAGTTATTAATTTGGCATTTAATCATACATTTTATTCAACGACGTACATTATAAATGGGAAATTGAGAACTGTATATAACCAAAAGCTCTATGAATTAATAGAGTTGTAAAATCTCAAGCACTTTTTTGGTGTGTTTTCAACCACCAACAGAAAAATTCTTACTGGAAAAAAAAGTGGGACTAACAGCATAAAAACCTTGACTTTCACTCACATTTTGATGTGCATTTTCACATGACCTCTTTAGGGTAAAGCTACAATATAAGGAATTTTACAAACAAGGCAAAGTAAAGATAGATGTGCAATAGTAAAGCAGAAGTGTAAACAGAGGTGCAAGTGAGGAAGACATTTGAATCTGAATGGCCAGTTAATGATTCAATTAGTTTTTCACTTTGTTATACTACGATAATCCTTCTCTACCAGCTCTCCATATTGAAGCTTTTTGAAAGAAAGAATGCAAAGAATCTTAAGAAAATTCTAAGAAAAAAGTGAAGCCTTTTCTAAACCATTTTTGCTCGTCAACAAAAGCTGTTTATGTAGAATAATATGGATGCTAGGCAGATATTTTACTGAGTCTAAGATTCTGGATGGAGTTGATCTGGATAAAAGCTACCAGTCTGAAGTGATTCCTTCATTTGTGCAGGCTTATTGAAGTACAAGCCTGGTTTCAGGTTTGGTGACAACCTAGTCAGTTAAATGTACCGAAACTGATCTCTTCATCTTTTCCTATCCTCAAAGCTTCATATTTATCTCTCCGTTGTGCACTTTCCCTCTCTTTCTCCCCTCCTTGACTTGGAACCTTCTTTCATACAGGTCACATATCTTTTCAATTTCTGCATAGTGCAGAAATATGGAAATAGAGCTTTCAAATACACATATACATGAACACATGTCTGTACACATGGACAGATGCGTATATGGGTATATTACCACATGAAGGCTCTGCAAAGATGGCATTCTGATTTGCAGTTTCTAAAAGGCAGCTGTGTAGATAAGTGACTGAGACTGTTCAGTGTGTAAAAGGTACTGATTAAAATATACATTTGGCACCAAGGCAGCATAGCACTCGTTGTTGTGCTGAAATTAAGAGATGGTTATGGAATCAAATAACAGTTAAGTAAAGGCTAACATTAATGGATTACTTGAAAATCCTGAGAAGTTATCTGTTTAGTTTACAGGCCAACAAATACTGCTATTTACTTAACTACTTTTCTTGGCAATCAAATCATTCTCAGACATAGCATGTATTATTATTAATGATATCATTGTAGTCATGGTATTCAGTATGGCCTCAGTCTCACCACATAATTTGAATGCCTCATGCAAACAGAGTTAGACACTTGTGATCTATTGCTTCTATGAGACTGTAATAATGAGCAGACAATTGATTACCATTTTTGGATTCCATAATTTATCTTAACCATTTCCAGTGAGAAACAAGATGGTGCCTACATATAAGCTTTTTCAGTGAGGGTAGACTTTTGTGCTAGTATAGTGTAAGATTTCTGTAGGTTCTATTGGGTCCTCAAACTTAACCTGAAGAAGAATTAATTGTGATAGGAGTTAGACTAATATGAGATGATCTGCCTCAGCATTTTTATGACCCTAGGTAAATGCATTTTAAACTTGTTTATTTTAATTACCTGCAATGCCATCACGTAAACCAAAGATGGAAAAAAAAAGTGAGTAAATGCAAGGAGTGGCTTCAGCAGGCAGAGGTATAGGAGATTCACTCCTTTCCAGCACTGCTGACTGTTCTCCTGTTCAACCTTGCCCAGCCATACAGGCACACACTTCCATGCTACAGCGTTTCACCTGACATAACCATGTTAGTTGCCCCAAGGACCTGTCCTCCTTCACCCTTTCTGCTTTGCATAAGGCTATAGGAATAAAATCTGACTCTCTGCTTTAGATGAGCCACGTAAGCCATGTAAAACCCTTGGTAATGTTAACAGGCCATAATGAAAACATTTTTCACTTATTAAGTGAATTTGCTTCTGTATATATGGATGGAAAGAAAATTAGAACAAAAACTTTGTCAATAAATTAAGATGAAACTAACATTAGAACAAAGTATTACACAACCCTCCCCTTTTAACACTTAAAATATATATTAAAAATATGTGTGGGTGTTCTGCATTAGCTTCGATTTTATATTTTAAAAATTGCAGATGTTAAAGCTATAATTATGTTCCACAACACTTTTTTTAACATGATACTTTGTTGGTTTAATACAGTGTATCAAAAATACTCAATCAAATAATAGATATGAGTTGGTATTATGACAAAAGCTGGCTGATATATTCTACTACCTGTTCTAGGCAGACAGACTTTTCTTTAAAACAATGAGCATAACTTGTTACTTCCTTCATCCTCAGAGGTGTATATCATATTTTTTTACTTAAGAAGGTAATCTTCTGTTTCAACCACTGAAGGAATTTTTTTTATTTAATTCAGCGATGAGTTTAGATTTTTTTCTTGATTTCTTCAAATTATAGAAATATAGAGAAATAAGAACATGTGTATGACAGGGTTTTTTTAAAAAAACAAGTCAAAGGACTGGTAGGCTGGAAGGAGACAGAAAAAAACAGATGTAACCATTCTTGTTGTCTAGTTCCAGGGCCTCTGCCTTTTGAAAGCCACTAGCAATCTGCCACAAAAATAGCCTATCTCATATTGTACCTTCTCAACAGTGATTCTTAATTATTATCTTAGCGCTTTGATTGTTCAAATATTAGTACATGATAGTATTTTCCATTCACATGGAAGCACTGTCTTCAGAAGAATAAATAATCTTTGAATGACTATCTCAATAAAGTAAACATTTTAGAGTTAAAAACTTCTATTCTGTGTTGATAATAAATTCAGTCACTTGCCTACTACATTTGTGAGCTATTTATCAATAAAACAACAACAATAAATAAAAGAGATATAGGAAAACAACAATTTTAGAATTCAATCTATGGCAATGTTGCAGAGTAATATAAAAATACCTATTTGAGATCAAAGGAAACAAGTATTCTTTTCCATCCTGCTCTTTTTTAAAACTTCACCTGTCTAATATGATTTACAGCAGAGGTTTACATGTAAATTACAGATTGAAAAATGTTGGAGAATAAATCTAAACATTTCTGAGCCTTTTTTTTGTACATGCTGTTTAGTACAGTGTGGCATAGATAATTTAGATTTAAGCAGCTCTAAGTGTGTACATGTACATTTAGATTTTATTTAGGTCAGTCACACTACTGTAGACCAACTACTATTTTCACTAAAAGTTGATTTTTTCTAGTGTTAATCCTTTCAAAATGGGTAGAATATAACCCTTATGTTTGTGGTATGCAGAGATCTCGGATGTACAAATTCCCCTAGACCTTGTCAGAATTCAGTGTTTACTGCACAAATGTTTCTATGATTGAGACTTTTTCTTATTTTCTCCACCTTCCCTTCCCTTCCCTTCCCTTCCCTTCCCTTCCCTTCCCTTCCCTTCCCTTCCCTTCCCTTCCCTTCCCTTCCCTTCCCTTCCCTTCCCTTCCCTTCCCTTCCCTTCCCTTCCCTTCCCTTCCCTTCCCTTCCCTTCCCTTCCCTTCCCTTCCCTTCCCTTCCCTTCCCTTCCCTTCCCTTCCCTTCCCTTCCCTTCCCTTCCCTTCCCTTCCCTTCCCTTCCCTTCCCTTCCCTTCCCTTCCCTTCCCTTCCCTTCCCTTCCCTTCCCTTCCCCCTCATGAATGGGTAAACAAAGAAGGTATTTTCAGAAGGAGAGATGATGAAGATTAAGCATGCACAGAAGTGGAAAAAAAGAGAATTTTATAACAGTTGTGGTATAGTATTATTGTATGTAAGTATAAGGGAGTCCCAGAGTCCAAATAAAAGAAATATCTTTAAAATAATACCTTGGACCATTTATGTAGAACTGCAATATTTTCATATTTTCCTCTTCCATAGGGATAATGAATTGAATTCATGACATTCCATGTAACTGGTAATTCAATTTATTCATGCCATTAGTAGAGGCCAGGGAATGACTAGACTAAAGAGTCCTGACTTAATGGGAAGAGTGTCTTTGGTTTAATTGGCAGAAGAGCTGAGAATAATGATTAAAGGACAGTAAGAGTAAAGCCAAGAGAGTTGACTGTTTTTAGGCCCTAGAAGAGGCTGCTTGGCCTACTCAGGTTTTACAAAGGTCATATATTTTGCCCTCCCCTTTCTTTCAGCTGTACTCCAAACTACTCAACAACTAAGTACATACAGACACCATATTAACTATACCAGATGCAGTGTTCACAGGTATTTCATTGAAAATTATTGATCCACTGACCATTCACTCTAACACCTCATGGTAAAACTACTATTTCCTTTCAGCCAAGATAGGCAAACCTAAGAACGATATCTTGAATATCATCTTATTGGGCATAAGTCATAATAAGTGGAGGAGAATGTCCAATAAAATAACATTTTCCAGGAAATGTAGCAGAAGCAGCAATCTGTTTTTTCTCCCTGGAACATGTAATTGTTAGCCTGAGGCAAGTGTTTATACCATATTGTAAGTAAAAATAAATAAACAAATTAAAAAAAAAAATCCATCTATAATACTAAATACTTAACATCTGAATTTCTGTTGTGTCTGAATATTTCAATTACCATGTAGACCCTTGAAACTCCCAATGATTTAAGAACTACTTACTTAAATGGAGGCAAATTGTCAAATATTGCATTTTCATACTGCTAATAGACCAGTAGATTATTAAAATTTCTTAATCAAAACTCTTACTACATTCAGCTGAAATGGTATACTTTTAACATAAATGAAATATTTGCAGTACCTTTTAGTTGCCGTGGGCAGAGGGACAAATGAGTGACTGATACCTACCATTGGAAATGAAAGAAAACAAAGTCTTAAGCATAGTGTAGTGTTAAGAACATTACACTGAGACGTTAAGAACATAAACATTGCAAGTGAAGCAAAAATAACAAAACCACTCCTGATTTCTTGAGTTTGTTACTCCCTGCAAAAAAAAATGCATAGGGAAAATGAAACAAGAACCACCAAAGCAGTTTTCACAGAAAGTGATAAAATCTCAGATTAGAAATAAAGTAAAAAGGGAGAAATTTAATTTCATAATAACCTTGGGGGGTTATGTAAATACAGTCACAGTGGTGATAGATTTATTAATAAACAAAATAGTTCCCAAATCTGTCTTTGTAGCCCTGAAATCCAGTGGCACAGCCTGAGCATATTCACACTACTAAACTGGACAAGAAAGTGTCTGTGTGCAAACTGTCTGTTGGTAGTTGTCCCCATTCCATGCTAACTTCTGAAACATGCCTGGGAATAATTTGAGAGATCTGGTTGTACCAGTACAAAAGAACAACAGGGATCACTTAAGAAAAGTACATGGGTAAGTGACCAGATACTGGTATGATACCAAAGTCAAGGAATAATTCCTGGTACTGTTGAATTTATATCAAGATTCAGCCAGGATTAAAGCTCTGAGGGAGTGGTAAAATCATGATCTGGGTATATGAAATCTTCAGGTTTCTACTATGCTCTTCTGGTGTCCTCTTTTTCTCCTACTATATGTGATATCCACTCAGCATCTTTTTCAGTGTAATCAGTATAAATCTTCTACTGAATGGAAGATTACATGGGATTAATGAACAGCCTATTAAGCAGCCTATATCCTGAGTTTCTTTCTGTATGACCTTCTTTTTTCAAAGTCTGCTATTCAAAATAATACTAGTAATAAAAAAATATCCTCTGCTTCACATAATATGTCTGATATTGATTTTATTATAGATAATTTTGGTGCTTGATAAAAAGAGGATTCTTCCTCTATGTTTTAAAAGAGAGTTACTGAAAGTTTTGGCTCTCTCATGACTGGTTCTCTAAAGATGGCTCTCAGGTTTTATTGCTGTTGAACAAATTATTTAATCTTTTTGGCCTCATATTTTTGGTCCATAAACTAGTAATAATAAAGATTTTCTTCATCTCAATTGTGGCTATCTTATTTTTCAAGCTACTAAAGGCCCATTGCTGCCTTTACTGTCTGTAAATACATTGCTCACTTTAGTATATGGAGGCTACAATTTAGAGCATCTAAAGACTATTATAAAAAATACTGGTATAACTGAGAAAGAAAAGAAAAACTGATGATAAGCAAGGAAAGTGTGGACAGTATTACTACTCACTGAAACTGTTAAAGTCAGTATTTATTTTCTAATGTAATTCCTGGGCCATATAGATAATGGTTTAAAATGGAACTGAATTTTCTTTTTTCTTTTTTCTTTTTTCTTTTTTCTTTTTTTTTTTTATTTACAGATGGGAAAAATGGGATAGAACAATGAAGGTCTAAAGAAGTAGGAGGAGACTACGCTGGAACATATTTTTCTTTGGATATTTTTAATGCCCATAAGTATTAAAGACATGCTATTGCAGTAATTTTAAATATCAGAATATATAAGGTTAGTTGAATTACATACTTTAATATCTTTTAGCTTTTTTTGTGTGACTAGAGAAACCTGAATTAAGACAAGGTTAATTCTTCAGATTTCTGCAATTTGATGTAGCAGGGATTCAGTGTTATTAAACCAACAGGTCCACAACATTCTAAAGAAGAGAAATGTCACATCATCTTGGGAAATAAGTTGTAACAAAACCTAACTCTGTCATGTTGATGATTTTCTTAAGCAATATGAATGCCTAATTGACAATAAAAATTTATTTTGTGCACATCACGAAACCACTTATAAATTATTGTCTTGCATAGGTGGACTTCTTGCATAGGTGGATTAGGACTGAGTAGCACTAACCATCAAAATTTAATTCAGGGTTATAAGAAAAAAGTTAAAGTCATATGTTTTCAAGATAAATTACTGTTTTTTATTCTGATAGATAAAAATATGACTTTATCACTGGAAGATACTATGTAAAGGTAAATTTGTGTATAAATTAAGAGACATTCTGCAAAATTTGATGAAGGAAGATTCTTACTAAACTACCATCTGCACCTGTAGCATAAATTTTCTGGCCAAGAATACCTGGATTTAGTAAAACTGTTTCTTAACACAAAAAGGAAGTGAATTTCTGTCATTATGCTATTTGTTTTCCCTGAGTAGTATAACAAAAATTATTAGAGTAGTGGTAGTTCAACTGAAATAACTCCACATACATAGTTCAGTGGGAGAAGTCTCAGTCTTAATTAATAATAAGTAAATAATTCACCAAGCCAAATACTTCAAACATAAATAAAATTTTGGCTTACTATATAGTATGTTCATGGAGTTAATTTCTTTGAAGCAGGCCGTTTCTTTTTATTTAGATGCCTTATACTCAGTTCTTAAGTATGAAAATTCAGAGTTTCCCCTTTAAGGAACACTTATATATTTACAAGGGGATAAATATTTCAACGCATTTAATGAAATACAGTGGAAAAGATTTCGTTCAATGATACATGCAAAATTCGAAACAATATTGGAGGGATTATGGGATATATGGCAATGTAATGACCTATCAAATCCTCAGATTTCCAAATCTAGCATTAATTAGCAGGGAAAGATTTCTAGATTAATCTGTGCATTTCTGCTCATAACCTCTTCTTGAGTTCTTTGAGTACATATCTCTCTAGCTTCACCTCAAAATGCAGAAAAAAGGAGCTAAAAGAAGAGAAGGAACGTATGTCCTACCTTTTCTTTGTTTTAAAACTTTTCACGTTAGAGCAGCAAATCCCTTGGATACAAACTTCATCAGCCTTACACAAAAGGTATTTATATCTGCTCAAAATTTTCCCCCAAGAGGCATGTCTGCCTCACACAGCGGAGTGTTGTGCAAGGACCTCTGTGCTGTCTTTGAGCAAGCTTGCACGCCCAGAAGCAAGCAGCTCAGAGCTTGACAGCACGTCTTACTTTATTGTTGCATTACCTAGTACAGACACGCCCGGTGCTTGCTGCATTATTCTTTGGTTCATGCCTCTGTGTGCAAACACTTCTACCCACCTCAACTGATTTCAGAACAAAAAATATCAAACTAACAGGAAATCTGAATCAAACTCTAAAGTAAAGTACACTATTGAAAGTCTCAGTACAGATCCTATATCTGTGTCTGTCTCAGCTTGCTTTCTTTATAACCAAAGAAAAACATTTAACAGGTCACACGCAGATGCAGTAAACATTTGGATCTGAATCTAGATATTAATAATTTTTATGACTGGTGACACCATTCATTGAATTCACAGGCCTAGTTCAATTTGATGTTAGAAGGAGAATTGAATTGGCTTAATCTGACAAAGTAACTGACTCAGATATTAAATACTTTGCGCATTGATGTAAAGCTTGTCCTCAGTCATCAGCTTTTTTATCAGAGAGACCTGAGGGAGTAGCTGAGTTGGAGGTTGTCACATCCAGAGCCATTTGGGATGCCTTCAGCTATTTAGCCAGAAGGTCTCTAGTCTCCCACAGGTTTTGTGTCCTATTTCTCCATTTGGTGCAGGTGTCTCACATACCCTGAGAAATCTCAAATGACACTAGATTCCAGTGTGTGGTCATCACAGGCAACTGAATCATGGCCTAAGTGTCTGCAATCAGTACCTGTCACATCTGTAGAAACACACAAGGATAAAATTTAATTAAAGATCAAGCCACCTAAATGTAAGTGTCCACGTGCAGGTACTTCAGATTATATTTTACAGTTATATGTCGGCAACTCAGTCAAGACTTCCTTGCTTTTGTATGTGATATTTCCATGGGAAAGCTGCTCTAGCTCTCAGTGCCATGAATGTCACAATTGGTGCTCACATTTTTTTGCCTAAACTTGCAGCAAATACAAAGATAATAATTTCTCTAAAATGTTAATCAGATTTTTCATCCTCTTGTGAAATAATGCTTTCAGTCCCACTCAATTTTTTGTTGAGATGAAACACGACTGGTATTTAGGTAGGATTTCCTCTTTCAGGGGGAGTGTGTAAATATTTCTACAGGTGTTTTGGAAGGAGAGTGCAGTGAGAAGAGAACTGAAACACACCTTCATTAGAACAAAAATACCAATGAAATATGACATTCCACTCCCTACCAATCTTAAAAGCAAACATTAAAAAAGAATTCTGTGCTAAAATAAACAGATCATAACCATTTACCTAGCCATCTGCAATTGACTAGAATGGATATCTGATGGTTCAATGGCTGATTGATGGTTCAAATTCTGCACATTCTCAGGAAATAACATTCGTTGCCCCTTCCCTTTCCCCTCCACTTCCCTCCCTTTGAGATCATTGAGTATAACCACACCTGTCCACTGCTCAACCATATCCTTGAGCACTTCATCTACCTGTCTTTTAAACACCTCCAGGGGTGGTGACTCAATCTCTTCCTGGGCAGCCTTTGCCAGTGCCTGAAAACCCAGTGAAGAAATTTTTCCTGATGTCTAGTCTAAACCTCTCCAATTATACCCATCTCACAGGGAAGTCTACTGCCTTCCTGAGGCCTGGGTTAGAGGTGTCACTAGGAAACTCCATGGTCTAGTACAGCCCTCTGATTATTATCTGCTATTGGTTATGCAGATTGGCAGTGATGAAGTTGCACAAAGAAATCCAAAAGCCATCAAAAGGGATTTCAGAGTACTGGGGCTTTTGCTTGAAGGATCAGGAGAACAGGTAGTGTTTTCCTCAATCCTATTGGTGGAAGGGAAGAACACTGGAAGGAACAGGAAGCTTAAGTGATTAACACCTGGCTCAGAGGTTGGTGCCATTTGTGGAATTTTGGGTGGTTTTGATCATGCAAAGGTTTAAACAGCACAGAGCCTGCTGACTACAGATGGAGCTCAGCTACCTCAAAGGGGGAAAAGTATTCGCTCGCATAAGTTGACACGGATCATTGAGAGTTTTAAAATAGGTTCAGAGGGGTAAGGGGATATAATCACACTCATTAAAGATGAGCCTAGGGTTGACGTGCCAGTATTGGGGGTGAAACCGATAGCCCAGCTCAATTGCATCTACAACAATGCACACAGCACAGGCAACAAAGAGAGGAGCTGGAAGCCACCATGCAGCAGGATAGCTATGGCTTAGTTGCCATCACAGGAACCTGGTGGGATGACTTTTGGAGTGCTGCAATGGATGCTTATAAACTTCAGAAGGGAATGGTAAGGAAAGACAGGCGGTGGGGTGGCTCTGTATTTTAGGGAGGGATTCAATTGTATAACGCTCAATGATTGTGATGATAAGGCTGAGTGTGCATGGGTAAAGATGAGGGGGAAGGCCAACAAGGCAGATATCTTGCTGGGAGTCTTTTACAGACCACTTAACCAGGATGAAGTGGTAGATGAAATATTTTGCAAATGACTGGCAGAAGTCTCACAATTGCTGGCCCTTGTTCTTGCAGGGCACTTCAGTTTACCCAACGTCTGATGGAAATACAACACAGCAGAGGGGAAACGGTCTAGGAGGTTTCTAGAGTGTGCAGAAGATAACTTCCTGACACAGCTGGTAAGTGAACCTACCAGAGAAGGTGCCTCATTTAATCTGCTGGTTACAAACAGAGAAAGACTGGTAGGAGATGTGGTGGTCAGAGGCTATCTTGGGCTTAGCAACCATGAAATGATGGACCTCTCTATTCCTGCTGAAATAAGAAGGGATGTTAGAAAAACCACTACCATGGACTTCAAGGCAAACTTTGGTCTGTTCAGGAAGGTAGCTGAAAAATTCCCTTGGGAGACTGTCTTGAAGGGCAAAAGGGTCCAAGAATGTTGAATATTCTTCAAGAAGGAAGTCTCAAAGCTGCAGGAACAGGCTGTCCCAATGTGCCATAAGAAAAACCAGCAGGGAAGGTAACCAGCCTGGCTGAACAGTGAGCTCTTGTCAGGACTCAGGAGGAAAAAGAGAGTTTACCACTTTCAGGTGAAGAGGTAGGCAACTCAAGAAGAGAACAGGTATCCCATTAGGTCACACAGAAAGAAAATTAGAAAGGCAAGAGTCCAGCTAGAACCCAATCTGCCCATTATTGTAAGATATAACAGTGTTTTTACAAATACTTTAACAACAAAATGAGAGAATCTTCACCTTTTATGCAATGCAGTGGGGGAGAATATAAGGATGAGGAGAAGGTTGAGGTACTTAATGTCTTCTTTGCCTCAACCTTTAACTGTCAGAGCAGCTATTCCCAGGGTATTCAGCCCCCTGAGCTGGAAGACAGGGATGGAATGCAGAACACTCTTCCCCAGCCCCCAACAATCTAAGAGAAAGCGGTTAATGACCTGCTATGACATCTGGACACTAACAAGTCTATGAGACTGCATGGAAAACACCCTCTTGTACTAAGGGAGCGGGTGGAGGAGGTTGCTGAGCCACTCTGTTATTTGTCAGCAGTTCTGGTTAACAGAGGAGGTCATAGATGACTGGAGTCTTACCAAAGTGATGCCCACCTACAAGAAGAGTTGAAAGGAGGATCTGGGGAACTGCAAGTCTGTCAATCTGACCTTGGTACTGGGGAAGACTGGAACTCAAGTTCATCTTGATTGTGCTTACTGACATGTACAGGACAGCTAGAGGATCAGGCCAATCTAACAAGGATTCATGAAAGGCAGGTCCTGCTTGACCAGCCTGATCTCCTTCTACCACCAGGTGACTTGCCTAGTGGGTGAGGGAACAGCTGTGGGTGTTACTTACCTGGACTTCAGTAAAGCCTTTGACACTATCTCCAACAGCATTCTCCTAGAGAAGCTAGTGGTTTATGGCTTAGAGAGGTGCAGTCTTTACTGAGTAAAAACATGGCTGGATGTCAAAACCCAGAGAGTTGTGATGAATGGAGTTAAATCCAGTTGGTGGCTGTTCAAAAGCAGTGTTCCCCAGGATTCAGTGTTGGGGTCAGTATTGTTTTATTTCTTTATCAATATCTGGATGAGGGTATTTAGTGCTCCATCAATAAGTATTCATAGAATCATAGAATTGGAAGAGACTCACCAGATCATAGAGTCCAACCATTCCCACCAATCTCTAAACCATGCCCCTAAGTACCCCATCCACCCACACCTTAAACACCTCCAGGGAAGATGAGTCAACCACCTCCCTGGGCAGATCATTCCATTGCCTAATGACCCTTTCAGTGAAGAAATTTTTCTTTATGTCGAGCCCGAACCTCCCCTGGCAGAGCTTGAGCCCATTCCCTCTTGTCCTGTCTCCTGTCACTTGGGAGAAGAGGCCAGCACCCTCCTCTCTACAACCTCCCTTCAGGTATTTGTAGAGAGCAATGAGGTCTCCCCTCAGCCTCCTCTTCTCTGGCTAAACAACCCCAGCTCTCTCAGTCGCTCCTCATAAGACTTGTTCTCCACCCCTTTCACCAGCTTTGTTGCTCTTCTCTGGACTCGCTCCAGGGCCTCAACATCCTTCTTGTGGTGAGGGACCCAGAAATGAACACAGGATTTGAGGTGCGGTCTCACCAGTGCTGAGTACAGAGGGAGAATAACCTCCCTGGACCTGCTGGTCACACCATTTCTGATACAGCCAAGGTGCCATTGGCCTTCATGGACACCTGGGCACACTGCTGGCTCATGTTCCGTCAGCTGTCGACCAACAACCCCAGGTTCTTCTCCTCCTGGCAGCTTTCCAGCCAGGCTTCTCCCAGTCTGTAGCTCTGCTTAGGGTTGTTGTGCCCCAAGGGCAGGACCCGGCATTTGGCCTTGTTAAACCTCATGCCGTTGGTCTCAGCCCAGCAGTCCAGCCTGTTCAGATCCCTTTGCAGAGCCTCCCGACCCTCCAGCAGATCGACACTTCCACCCAGCTTAGTGTCATCCGCAAACTTGCTAAGGGTACACTCGATGGCTTCATCCAAGTCATTGATAAAGACATTGAACAGGGCTGGACCCAGCACTGAGCCCTGGGGAACCCCACTTGTCACTGGCCTCCTGCTGGATTTAACACCATTTCCCACCACTCTCTAGGCCCGGCCACCCAGCCAGTTTTCCACCCAGGAGAGTGTGCGCCTGTCCAGGCCAGAGGCTGACAGTTTCTGAAGCAGAATGCTGTGAGGAACTGTGTCAAAGGCTTTACTGAAGTCCAAGAAGACCACATCCATAGCCTTTCCCTCATCCAGTAGTCTAGTCACTTTGTCATAAAAGCTGATCAGGTTCGTTTGGCAAGACCTGCCTTTCGTGAACCCATGTTGACTGGGCCTGTTCACCCAGGTCTCTTGCATGTGCTTCATGCTAGCACACAAGATCACCTGCTTCATGACTTTCCCTGGTACTGAGGTCAGACTGACAGGCCTGTAGTTCCCCGGATCCCCCTTGTGCCCCTTCTTATAGATGGGCACATCAGCCAGCCTCCAGTCCAGTGGCACCTCCCCAGTCATCCAGGACTGCTGGAAGATAATGGAAAGACATGTGACACCAAATTGGATGGGAGTGTCTATCTACTCAAGGATAGGAAGGCTATGTATAGGGATTTGGATAGGTTGAATTAATTGGCCTAAGTGGATTGTATCAGCTTTAACAAGGTCAAGTACCAGGTCCTGCACTTCGGTCACAACCGCACCATGAACTACTACAGGCTTGGCAAAGTGTGGCTGGAAAGCTACTTGGTGGAAAATGATCTGGTGTGCTGGTTGACTGCTGGCTGAACATGAGCTCAGTATTTGGCACTGGTGAGGCCAAACTGCATTCAGTTTTGGGCCCCTCTTTACACGAAAGAAATTGGAATGCTGGAGCATATCCAAAGAAGGACAACAAAGTGATGAAAGGTCTAGAGCACAAATCCTATAAAGAATGACTGAGGGAACTGAGGCTGTTGGTCTGAAGAAAAGGAGGCTGAAAGAGACCTTATTGCTCTTTAAAGCTACCTGAAAGGTGGTTGTACTGAGGTAGGTGTCAGTCTTTTCTCCCAAGTAACTAGCACTAGGGCATGAGGAAATGGACTAAAGTTGCACCAGGAGAGGTTTAGATTGGATATTAGGAAAAACGTCTTTACTGAAGGAGTGGTCAAGCACTGGAACAGGCTGCCCAGAGACATGGTGGAACACCACCCCTCAAGGTGTTTGAAAAACATACAGATGTGGCACTATGGAACATGGTTTAGTAGGCATGGTGGTGTTGTGCACACAGTTGGACTTAATCTTAGAGGTCTCTTCTAACTTTAATGAATCTATGATTCTATTTTATCGAAGTCGGATTCTTAAGCAGTATGTTAATCGGCATGACTTGGCTTTGACTGAGGATCTGGCCTGAAGGTTGTTACCTTCATGAGTTAGTTCTTAATTTATGTGTTTCCAGAAGCTGAGATTATCCAGAGGAGAGACACGGGGAGTCTCAGCAACTCCTGCACTGAGTGAGAAAAATGACTCTTCATGTATCCTGTGTGACAGGGAAGCTGCTCAGTCCTGACCTTTGTTTTAACTATAAAACACCCTCCTACTTATTAAAAGTTGGCCAGTTTTGAAGAAATGTTGCTAATCAGACTGGTAATAGTTGTGTTACTGTTAGTGATGACATTGAGACAGAATGATATGAAGAACAGTTTGAACTGCGACTGTCAACTTCTACCTCTACTCCCTGAACAGATTGCTAATGGATGACCCAGTTTACTGTCAAAATTTGCTTTTGATCACAGGTAAGTAATGAAAAGTCACAGAGGAATATATTTCCATTTTAAATTACTCTATTCTTTGGAAGTCAAGAAATAATTGCCACTAGTTTCTATTTACAGGAGGATTTTTTTTTCTTTTCACATGGCTCTCATACTTGTCTTGTAAACTGAAGGTGTTTTTATTGAATGTTATGTGAAAGACTTAGTCCTGAAGAGCTCTGAGTGCTCCTGCAGGTAAAAGAATGTAGCTGGGACTATCAGCATTCAGTACCCCCAGTGGATAGCTCTCACTTAAATAATAAACTGAGCACACTCCGGTAGGGACTTTTGCAGCAGTTTCAGGTGGGCTAAGGTTTTTATCTTGTGCTATGTCAGTACTTAACTCATAAGTAAATTTATTCATATGGGCAACTACACAAGACATCTGGCACAAGTTTGTGTTTTATATTTCATAGTATTTTATACTTCATAGCATTTAGGCCATAGGAACACAGTAAATCTTCTATATTAACCTGTGGCATGTCACAAGTTGTTAACTTTACTTATGTACTCCTCTTTAGGGCCATGTGACTTGAGCTAAACCAAGCATTTTGGTCCTCAAGTGGTAAATTTCACCGACTGTAACTAGCCAAAAAAATGGTTGATGAACGTGTAAGGTCATTTTTGTGCCATGTTCTAAAAATATAAAAAAGACCACAACATTCCTGCCATCTGGATGTGGACAAAAATTTATCCCTATTCCAAAAATTTTCTGGTCCTTGAAAGCAAATATCTCTTGAAGAACACTTCATGACAATAATAGGTTTTATGCAAAATTGTCTTGCTTGTATATTAAAGGCAATGATCTTCATAGGTCATGAACCTAGGATTTATATGTGTATACCACACACATTCTAAAGCCTGAGAAGACTACTCCAGTGGCCAAAGTGATATGTGAATTACAGCAGATTGTTGTCTTCTTAAAGAAAGACAGATGTTATTAGCCCTAGGTTGTAACTGATTCATTGCTTTGCTGGAAAGCTATTCGTGTATGTCATATTTTAGTTAAATTACTTAATTTCAGTTCTGAGCTTTGCCTAATTTCTGTTTGTATCTATCCAATGTATTTATGTCTTTATCAGCTTTCTTAGTGGGTCTATAACAAGCAGGCATGTTTATTCTCTTATCAAACATTAGTGGCTCCTGCTGGTATCCTGTCACTAACAATACTCTTTAGACACCAGTCAGGTAGTCACTGTTTGAGCTACTAATTTCCTGTAATTTATATTCTTTAAATAATTTGAAATTTAAGAACAAAATGTCAAAACTATATAGAGAAATCAGATATCCATAAGCAATGATGATTTCATCAGTCTGCAATATAATCTTCTTGTATTTTACCTGAATTATACCTCAATATTCTCATATTATCTCATATTTTCCATAGAGCTCTACACTCAATTTAGAAGACTCAGAATGAAAGGAGATTCCTGAAAAATGTCACGTGCCTCTGTGCATAAATGGTATTTTATTTTAAATTAAAAATTTTGACAGTTTATAAGGGAGAAGGAAATGGAACTTATTAAAAAGTTAGCACTCCCATTTCTGAGTTACACATTAGCACATTTTTTTTTTAATGAGGAATGATATATAATGGGGCATCAGAATCCAACAAGTATGAATTGTAGTCATTAATTTACTTAGGACGTACAATTCACCAGAATCATTAATGCTGAGTTGGAAAGCTTATTCAGGGAGTGCTTTATGACATGTAGCGCTATGTGGGCTCCTAGAAAGAGGTGCTGTAATCTTGCTTTCTGGAAATGACAAATAAATCAAAATAATTCTGAATTTTCCATTTCTTATCAATTTTCCAAATCTACTCTGTTCAGGTTCTCCACTAGAAGCCTGTGTGGTGGGTTCAAATACTTCAGATTAGGCATGCCAGCTTCTCTCTATATTAATAAAAACCTCTCCTGCAGCTTTTACAATTTTCTTCTTTGTATAAAACTGAAGAAAATCAGTCATGCTTTGGTTATAAACTCTGGGTTATAAATGAATAGGACAATTAGGAGATAAACATGCAACTTTGTGTTTAGAAAGGAATCGAAATCTCAGACATTACGTATATATCTGAATAAAACCTTTAAGAACATATGTACAGTGTTGACATGCACGGTGTACACTTAAGGCTCCTGTGGTAGATTTCATATATCATGTACCTTTGATTATCTCGTATGTTTTAACACCCTACCCTGTCTTTGTTTCATTATTTTTGTGATGGATGTTTGCAGCTGCTCAGTGGAGTGGAATGTTAGACGTCTCAGCAAAGAAATGTAGAGTTGCCTGAAATCTAGGGTTTGAACACTGGATTTTAGGTAAAAGGTACAATGGGTCCTAACTGGCAAAACTAGGAGAAGTTTGATTACAATCTGAAAGCTTCTCCTATAGTGGAATAAGATTTTTCTTACTGTGTGTATATTTCAAAAAGTTTCTTCCTTTGATGTTAAATATTGTTATAAAAAGCTAGAAAATGTACTCATGCTGAAGTAGATAGATTTTTGATCTGTGGGAAGTAAAAACAAAACATCAGCATAAAAAATATTGCCTCTGCAAATGTCAGGAAGATTTTATTGATAACTACTTGAGATAAGCTGTATTTTAAATATCTTCCTGACAAGTTAGAAAGAGCTCACCAGAATCATATAGGAGTACAATTTGAAATGTGAAAAAATCACATTATAGTGAGAAAAACTACCTACTTTACTCATCAGAGATAAGTCCATGAGGTAATTCAGCATGCCTATGGGGAGAGCATTTCCTTCTCACAGTAACTCTTTATGATTACTGTATTGTTTTCGTGTGGAAAGCTTTTAATAGCGGGGACTACAGAGGTGGTTTCTGTCAGAAGCTGCTAGAAGCTTCCCCTATGTCGAGCAGAGCCAGTGCCAGCTGGCTACTGGCTGATCAACAATGGTGACAGCAAATCTGTGATACCACATTGAAAAAAGGGATTGAAAAAAATACTCTGCACAAATGCAACCAAAGAAGAGAGCAAAAATATGTGAGAGAACTCTGCAGACACCAAGACCAGTGAAGAAGGAGGGAGAGGAAGGGTTCCAGGCATCTGAGCAGAGATTCCCCTGCAGCCATTAAAGACCATGATGAGGTAGGCTGTCCCCCTGCAGCCCATGGAGGTTAACAGTGGAGCAGATATCCATCTGTAGCTTGTGGAGGACCCCATACTGGAGCAGGTACGTGTCCAAAGGAGGTTGTGACCCTGTGGGGAGCCTATTCTGGAGCAGGCTTCTGGCAGGACCTGCAGACCCTTGAAGAGAGAGGGGCCTGTGGTGGAGCAGGTTAGATAGCAAGACTTGTGACCTTGCTAGGGACCCACACTGGAACAGTCTGTTCCTGAAGGGCTGCACCCTGTGGAAAAGACCCACACTCCCACACCGGAGCAATTTGTGAAGATATGTATAGCCTGTGGTGAGGACTCACATTGAAGAAGTTCATGGAGGCCTGTCTCCCATGGGAGGGATCACATGGCTTAGCTCTGAGGAGTCCTTCCCTTGAGTAGGAAGGAGTAGCAGAGACAAAGTGTGACAAATGGACCACATCCTTCATTCCCAGTCCCACTGTACCACTGGGAGTAGAGGGAAGTAGAGAACCAGGGAGTAAAGTTAAGCCTTTGAAGAAGGGAGAGATGGGGGGAAAGTGTTTTTAAAATTTAGTTTCTAATTCTCATTATTTGCCTTTGATTTGATGGATAATAAATTAAATTAATTTTCCCCCTCTCAAGTCTGTTTTAGCCATGGTGGTAGCTGCTGAGTGATCTCCTTGTCTCAACACACATCTTTTGTTTATATTTTCTCTCCCCTGTGCAGCTGAGGTGGGGAGTGATAGACTGGCTTTGGTTGGCACCTGGTGTCCAGCCAGGGTCAACTCACTACAATTATCAATTTCATTATAAAGAAAAATAAAATCCTGTAATGGGAAATTGATCAAATTGTTTGCCATTGTTTTTGATTAGAGATTTTTTAAAAATTATTTATTATCTGTTTGATTTTTTACAAGTGTATGTGATATAGATTTTCTTATCATTGAACTAAATAGTCTTATCCAGGCATGTATGGAATTCTCCATTCCCACCTTAAACAAAGAGTTGATAAATCTTGTTTAACACATGTGGAATTTATGGCTTGAATTAAGTGGAAGGTCATACTAAGTGTCCATAAATCCTTCCTATTCTGAAAATGCTTATATTTTAAGTGATGCAGATTCATCAATAATTTGGTTATCCCAAATATGTGATAATAATATAGTTTTACTATATTCTTACATTACATATAAGAATTTTACTCTATGTAAATCTAAATATATATGTATTCATATAGTGTGCATACTATTGCCATAGAAATGTAAAAGTATTATATATTGTTCTCATGTCAAAACTCAGTTCTGAAAAATCTCTCTTATGGATCTTAATATGACTTTCCAAATAAATTCTGTATGATTTCCAAATGATCATCGAGTATGCAGTATAAACCCATCTGAAATTCATTGGAAGCTTTTCTATTAACTTCAACAGATACTACATATAACCTTGATTTAACTTTAAATCTGACATATACTTATCCAAGACATCTGGTAGAATGTGAAAATGTTCTCCTGCCCTAAGTGATTAATAATAAAAATTAATGTTACGTGTTCATTTGACACTTTTGCAGTCTATCTTTAAATGTATACAGGTCTTTTTTTTAGAATTAAATTTAAGAGTTTAGAAATTCACATGAACTATAAATTATCAGAGTTTTTTGTTGTTTTTCAAATAAAAGAATGTCAGAAAATGTTGTCCTGGTTTGTGTCATAGAATTAAAATAGCAACATTCCATGTTAAGAACTCTCAACCCTGTTCTTTTTTCTTTGTCTAAGCCACCTTTGGTGATTACTCAGTCTCTGAGTAGAAAGGGAACAGGTATCTTGGTGGTCCACAAAAACTTAAGCAAGGACATTATTGATATAGCACTAGCTATAGAACATTTGTGGTGGAAGTTACTAAATCTGTGTATAATTAAAGCAATTGTATGGAAGGATCTTTGTTTTGTTTTTAAATCCTGATTTGTAGCATTAGGTAATTTTCATGGCTAGATACAAAGCGATTATAGTTCTAAAACACAGAAATTATTTTCAGAAATTTTCCTCCGAATGCAATTATGGGCCATATAAAAAAAATCTACTCTTTGGGGGGGAAAGATCACTATACTTTAGATCTTTAAGAAATAATGTATTTTTCATCTTTTTTATATAATGTTGTAGAAGTAAATATACAACAAGGTTTTTTTTTTAAAATCTGTATCTGTTCACGCATAATTCAGGACAAGAAAAAAAGGAAAAAAACAAGACATAGAATTGTAGGGCACACTTCAGTATTGTGGTGCTGTAGGCACTAAACTTTTCTTTGATAAAAGCTTTATGTGTAAGAGCAACATGTCAAGGTTTACCACAGACAGCTTCCTGCTGATGGTAAATAGTGTAACAACATGTATTCAAAGGTATATGATTCTGATAACACAGTATTGGTCATGAGGTGTGAGAAGACACACAGTAAAAACCAGTGGAGAGAGTTCCAGAATAACCTGTCAATTAGAAATCCAAATAAACTCAAATAGAAGACGTGAAGTAGAGTAGCAGTAGTTTGTAGCAGATTGGAAAAGGAAAAATCTCAGAATCACAGGAGAAACTCATATCTTTCAAAAGAATATTATTTGGTGTAGAGGAAAGGCAGATTTATCTATGGTAAAATAATTTCAACAATCCTGTTATATTTCTATCATATAATATTTAGTTCCCCACAAAAATATATTCCCTTCCTAGTGACATAAACTCCATGTCTTTACTGAAGTTGGACCTGGATATTAAGGACAACAGATCAGAACAAGCAAGCAACAGGTGAATGAAACTGTGATCAAATATGTATATTCTTCATTGCCTAAGAACATGCAAAATTAAAGTGATAGCTGAGCTGAGTAATGACTACAACTTTGTGTCACTGGCTATTTCAGCCATACAGTGCTTAATACATTGAATTCTGAATAAATACAGCAGCAAAGTAGGTATTTAAAAAAACAAACAAACAAAAAAAACAAACCCCCAAACACCAAACCCCATTTCCTAACAGATCAAAACAAAACCCCAGTGTAGATGGTTCACTTGTAGGTATTTTATATGTTAGGAACTCAAGGTTTAAAATCAAAGCAGAATCACAATTGAAAGCACCTTCTTGGCAACACCTGTGCAGAAAAGAGTGCAATTCTATCTTCAAGAAGGGATTGAGAAAGGTTATTTCTGTAAATAGCCCAGGTCATATTTTTTTGCTTTCTTTACTTCTTAGAGAATGTTTTGATGGACTTCAGCATCCCAGTAAATGGAAGTATAAATTTAAGATACCACAGCTGCTGGGATGACATAGGAATGGAATCCATGGGAAGCTGTAATCCATTTCTACCTCCCCTCTATCTTTTTCTCAGCAATGACAGTGATTATGTCATTATTATGTCCTTGGAAAACTTTTTCATAAACCTCATTTTTAGATTAGGGAAAATTGTCTCTCTCACTTTGGAAAAATAACAAAAAATATATTTTTTTCTAACCCTAAATGAGGCCAAACTACCAAATCTTTAAAAAAAAATATTCAGCCACTGTCCACATAAAACAGTGACATTTGGTCTTTCAAGGTTGAATATCTTTTTCCTATTTTTTTTAATTAAGCCTTTCATTTAAATAAAAAATCTGTTTGGTTAGTTTGCATCTTGGAAAAAAAAACATATTCAAACAGAAGACAAATATTATTTTTGCTTTGAAACCACTAAGATATTTTTTCAATTAAAAATTCCAAAGCAACAGATTTTTCAAACTAATCTTGTAAACAGTTTTGCTATCAGCAGATAGGCATTTTCTGCCAACAAACACTAGATCTTGTGCAAAGGTTTCGATTATTTTGATTAATCTTTATATTTCAGAGAAAAATGATCTCAACAAGTACTGCCATTAATCTGTGTGACTAACAAGCTGTAGAGCTAAACTTAATATTTTCTAAATGAAGAGTTCAGATGGTTATTTAAAAAAACAAACAACTGGTTAACTTCACTTGTGTGTATTTGATAGTAAATCTCAGACAGAAGAAAGGTGACGTGGGGTTTGAAAAAAGTTCATGAGATCTTATTTATGAGTAAGTCTAAATGCCAGTCGCAAGGATTCCAACACAATACAGAAACATTGAATATTTCCCTTCCCTAATTAACGATGGAATTGAATTAAATCAGAAGCAGACTAAATACTTGCTTAATATGGTTCATACGTATTACTTTTGGTTTGAACACAAGAGTTCGAAGACCCAGAATTGTGTTGCTGGTACTAACTTACAGCTAAATTCTCTGTTTCTAGGTCAAAAGTTTTAATACATAGAGCAAGTTTTGTCATGAGAAATGGCAGAGAAAAAGGACAATGATGGAAATGGATACATTAAGAAAAGTATTAAATATAACCATATGAAGGATTTGCTAGATATTACCATTTGACTCATACAATTTCTGTTTCAGGGCATTTTTCAGATGTTCAGCATGCAATACATCCCATGAGGAGCTAAGTATCCTTCTCTGGTAGTAGATACAGAAGAATACATTTCTATAAGGATCATAATTTCCCATCAGATATCTAGTCAGAAATTCAGTTTGAAACAAACATATGTAGATTTGAGTGCCTTTAGTAGGTACCAACACCAAATCTTATGCTAGAATGTCACCTTGATCAGACAGAGAACAGTAGCGAACACTTGGCCTCTATGCAACTGCAGAATGGCATGAAATTCTGACAGAATTCATGTTGTACCTACCAGCTGTTTGTAAATGTCTCAAATACCCTGTGACATTTTGATAGCAGAAAAACTCTATACATAGGCGTCAGTACCCAGACCTAACATGCAACCTCACAAATTCAAGTATCTAAGTTGAAGGCCATTTCTTCCCTGAACATGACATCAGGTACATCTCACTTAAATGGGTATAGGAGAGCTTCCAGGCAACAATCTGTTATCACTCTGATGCTGTCAGACTCCTCAACAAAGGTACCCAAAAGACCAAGAATGTGGTAGAACAATCCCTTCTGTCTGGCTAATTCTGGAATCCATGATCCTTTCCATGGCATGTGTTCACTGTCAATCACACAGCTTAAAAGTTTGTAGTTAGCTGAAATGATGGTGGCATAGGTCTAGTCTTGGCATAAGCAGTGATGTAGCAGGAGTCGAGACAGCATAGCAGAAGCATAATTGAAGACTGTCTCCAGGCCTCTCTCTTTCAAGCAGAGAGGTGTTGAAGTCCCAGATGATTAGAAGAACATAAATCTTAACTCATTTAAACACAACGACCTCAGCCTGGAAGTGGTATATACTGAGAAGAAGATGGAGTAAGAGAGAGATCGAAAGGACATTTTGCTATCTCCTTGACTAGTAGAGAAACATTGTCAAAAGCCAAAGGAAAAGACTGAATTACTATACACATAAACAGAAAGATACTTAATCGTATGTTCTCTTAAATCATTCCTTTTGGGTTTTTTTCCTTTTCTTTTCTGCCTACCTTTCCTATTCCAGTAAAAATGTCCTCAAAGGAAAAGTGTTGTTCTGACATGTTCTTAGAAAGCTGGAATAATGGAGATCTAAGTATTTCACTTTGACTGTTCTTGCCACTGAAAGTAATTAGTAGATATTCTTGGTAGAACACAAACATAAGTCAGAATGGGTAGAAGAAGATAAAAGAGAGGAAAAAAGAGAGGGGGTGCTGAGAGGACAGATCTAGTTCTCAACTTCATCTTCATTACACTATCTCTCTCTGCAGAAGGCAAGGAAAAAAACAAAAACAAAAGCAAAAGTAATAACAAAAATAAACCCCAAAAAACTTGCACAAAAATAAAAGGGTCGATTAACTTGTTGATACACTGGAGAGAAGGGACACCAACCAAAGGAACCCTGGCAGGCTTAAGAGGTAGGCCTGTGTTAACCTCATGAAGTTCAACAAGGCCAAGTGAAAGGTCCTGTACCTCATTTGGGGCAGTCCCAAGTGCAATTACAGACTAGGTGGAGAATAGATTGAGAATAGCCCTGAAGTGAAAGACTTGGGGTTGCTGGTGGATAAGAAACTCAACACGAGCTAGCACTGAGCACCTGCAGCCCAGAAAGTCAGCTGTATTCTAGGCTGCATAAAAAGAAGCATGGCAGGCAGACTGAGTGATTTGATTCTGACCCTCTGCTCTACTCTGGTGAGACCTCACTTGGAGTACTGTGTTCAATTATGGAGTCTTCAGCACAGGAGGGACAAGGATCTGTTAGAGCAAGTCCAGAGGAGGGCCAGGAATATGATCAGAAGGCTGGAGCACCTCCCATATGAGGAAAGGCTGAGAGAGTTGCGCCCCTTTAATGCAGAAAAGAGAAGGCTCCAGGGATACCTTATAGGGGCCTATAGGAAAGTTAGAGAGGGACTCTTTATCAGGGAGTGTAGTAATAGGATGCAGTATAATCATTTTAAGCTGAAAGTTGTAAGTAGTTTCAAATTAGATATTAGGAAGAATTTTTTTACTGTGAGGCACTGGATGAGATTCCTCAGAGAAGCTGTGGATGTCCCATCTCTGGAGGTATTCAGTGCCAGGTTGGATGAAGCTTTGATCAATGTGTTCTTGTGGAAGGTGTCTGACCCGGCCATGGTACAGGAACTTGATGAGCTTTAAGGCAATCTCCAAATAAAACTGTTCTACGATTCTACAATTGCATGATCCTCTTTGATATGCTCTATTACTTACTTATTGCTGCAGATTAAATAGAGTGAATGGGGCAGTGGTTTTATTTGAGAAAGTAAAAACACAGAGTGATAATGTTCTATTATAGAAAACAGAATAACTAATTGTAGATTTTAAGCACTCAAGATTCTCTAGCTTCTATTTTCAAAACGCAAGAGCATGTAAATATTTCTCATTGTTTCGATAGGTTTGGTCCAGATACTTAAGCACTGAACATTAAGTCTGGAGACTGGTGTTTAATTTTATTTCATAGATCAGTTAGGCAAGCAAGGGAGCAGGTAATTGGATAGTTGCAGTCTGCTCTTTACTGTAGAGAATATTTTACAAATCTGACAGTTCACTTTTTTTTTTTTTTTTTTTGATTTACTGGTTGAATAATTCAATGTAGAGAAAAATTTTTAGACCTTGTTGTAATAACTTCTCAGAAATCTTTAGGCAGTGGAAGCTGGTAAGAAAGAAGCTGTCATCAAATTTCATTTCCAATATAATTGTAGTTGTTGATGACCATATATAATTCCTCAGTGGTGTTGACTAGACTATTTCAGATGTCACTTATCTTATCTAACATGTGCTGTTATGACTGGCTTGAATACTTTGGGATTTTTTTCCCTCCAGCTGATTTCCTGGAAACTGGGTTATCAAAGGAGGAGGACCTTAGGATCATTGTCTTTGGGATTCACTCCCTCTTGTGGCAATAAGTCACAAACTTTGATGTGGTTTACACACTTTGTACCTGTTTTTAAACTGTTTTGTTGTTGTTATTACTGTTGCCTGAGACAATGGTTATGCCACTATTTAGTCTGATAGTTGTAAAGACAAATAATATATTATTTTCATCCACCTTATTTGTTAATACACTATCACAAATAATATACATATATTGTTATTTTATGTAGAGCAATAAATAGTCATGTCACAGACATTTAAGAATAAAGAATCAAAGAATCACACAGAATCACAGAATAACCAAGTTGGAAGAGACCCACTGGATGGTCGAGTCCAACCATTCCCACCAATCCCTAAATCATGCTCCTAAGTACCTCATCCACTTTAACCTTAAACACCTCCAGCGACGGCGACTCAATCACCTCCCTGGACTGACCGTTCCAATGCCTAACCACCCTCTCCATGAAGAATTTTTTCCTTATCTCAAGCCTAAATCTCCCCTGGCGGAGCTTGAGCCCATTCCCTCTCGTCCTGTCCCCTGTCACTCGGGAAAATAGGCCAGCACCCTCCTCTCCACAACCTCCCTTCAGGTAGTTGTAGAGAGTAATAAGGTCTCCCATTAGCCTCCTCTTCTCCAGGCTAAACAGCCCCTGCTCTCCCAGTCGCTCCTCACAAGGCCTGTTCTCCAGCCCCTTCACCAGCTTTGTTGCTCTTCTCTGGACTCGCTCCAGAGCCACAACATCCTTCTTGTGGTGAGGGGCCCAGAACTGAACACAGTACTCGAGGTGCGGTCTCATCAGTGCCGAGTACAGAGGGAGAATAACCTCCCTGGACCTGCTGGTCACGCCGTTTCTGGTACAAGCCAAGATGCCATTGGCCTTCTTGGCCACCTGGGCACACTGCTGGCTCATGTTCAGTCGCTGTCAACCAACACCCCCAGGTCCTTCTCCTCCTGGCAGCTTTCCAGCCAGGCTTCTCCTAGTCTGTACCTCTGCTTAGGGTTGTTGTGCCCCAAGTGCAGGACCCGGCATTTGGCCTTGTTAAACCTCATGCCGTTGGTCTCAGCCCAGCGGTCCAGCCTGTTCAGGTCCCTTTGCAGAGCCTCCCGACCCTCCAGCAGATCCACACTTCCACCCAGCTTGGTGTCATCTGCAAACTTGCTAAGGGAGGACTCGATGCCTTCGTCGAGGTCGTTGATAAAGACATTAAACAGGACTGGACCCAGGACTGAGCCCTGGGGAACCCCACTCGTCACTGGCCTCCAGCTGGATTTAACTCCATTTCCCACCACCCTCTGGGCCCGGCCATTCAACCAGTTTTTCACCCAGGAGAGTGTGCGCCCGTCCAGGCCAGAGGCTGACAGTGTAGTAAAAGAAAATCTTTCCTGAAATATTTCATGATTACTTTTCTAAAAAGCTTACATTTAAAGGCTCTGTTACTATTACTAAGTTGTCTTAGCAGTTCAGTGACAATCTGCTACAGATTCTCTATAGGAAAAAAATAAGACTTCATGATACTGAATGTGTTTTGCAAAGGTAGTGCATGTACTGCTGAATAATGAGATACTTAATATTCTGCAAAATGTCAAGCTTTTCAATTTATGACACCCAGGTTACTTCACTATAGTGGATAAAGTTTTTTTGTAAGTAACTTGAAATTAAAAATAAATTGGATACTGGATTACACTTCAAAATCTCAGTCTATTGAAAAAATTTTTGGTATAACTGTGAGGTTATCTGGAATGTCCACGAGTGGGTAGTAGATTGGTCATATGCTAATACACGAGGTGTGGACGTGTGGTTTGTGTAAGGGTAAAAGCAATGGAAGCAATTACATTTTTGTAATCTTAGTCTGAGAATTTTTTTTTAGGAAGAGCAGAGTAGAAAGGCTTTTCAGAGGCTGAAGGAAACAAAAGAACCTCACGTACCTCATGTCCTCTCTGCCCACACTGCCCTTTTCCCAATTCTTTTCCATGTGACAACATAACAAAACCATGCTTCCGTTAATTAGTAATTTTCATCAGGAGAGGTAAGATCAGAGAAGTAGTTTGTTAATATACAAAAGAATTTGTAGAGTACAAACTATGAATTCAAAATGCTGTACACAAATTAAAAAAGATGAAATATAAAGATTTTGAAACAGATCCTTAAATTCTTGATGTTCCTAGCATACAGAAATTGAAAAAAAAATATTTCTTATTTTTATTCAAGAGTTCTCCACCTCCTATGAAGGAAAATTCTGAATATAAATGTTTCAGAGGACTTTCTTGACAGCATAAAATCTGTAGTATATACCAAGTTTTAGCTAGTCTGTAAAATATTATTCATTGTTTTTTTTTCTTCTGTGAGTTTAACTCTTGCAGAGATACTAAGTTGAAAGTGCTAAACTCATAAGAAGTAAACATACTTATAATTACTTCTGGCAGTAGTGTTAAAGGAAAAAAATGTTTTGCTTCTCTTGAGTTGGAAATAAATGTCCTACCTTCATATTCTTTTCCAATTTTATGGAGAAAGTGGCTAAGAAGAGAGGAATCTACATGGTTTTGTGTAAAAATGGGCATCAAAAATGAAATATCTTCTCTAGGCTTTCTGAGTAGACAGTGAAGAAACACATTCTTCCAGAGAGTGTTTCTATTTATGCCAGAACAGAAATCAAAGGCAGTGTGGATTAATTGCATTTTCATAGAATCATAAAATGGTTTGGGTTGCAAAGGACCTTTTAACACCATGTAGTACCGTCCCTTTGCAATTAACAGGGACATATTCCACTAGATCACGTTTCTCAGAGCTATGACCAACCTGACCTTGAATGTTTCCAGGGATAAGGCATCTGCCACCTCTCTGGGAAAAATGTCCCAGTGTTTCATCCTACACATCATAAAAAAATGTATTTCTTGAATTTAGTCTTAATTTACCCTCTTTTAGTCTAAAACCATTACCCTTATCCTGTTGCTGCAGGCCCTATTAAATAGTCTGTCCCCATCTACCTGGAGTATTCTCTTCTCCAGGCTGAACAACCTCAACTCTTTCTGCCTGTCTTCATAGGAGAGGTTTTTGATTCCTCTGATGATTTTTGTGGCATTCCTCTGGATATAATCCAACAGATCCACGTCTTTCCTATGTTGAAGGCTCCGAAGCTGGACACAATACTCCAGGTGGATTCTCACGAGAGCACGGTAGAGGGTTAGATTCCCATCCCTCAGTCTGCTGGCCATGCTTTTTTTGATGCAGCCCAGGATACAGTTGGTCTTCTGGGTTGTGAGTGCACATTGCTGGCTTTTGTCCAGCTTTTCATCCACCTATCTTCCATGTGTCTCAACATAGCTTCTAGGATGATCTGTTCCATGATCTTCCCTGGCACAGATATGAGGCTGACAGACTGGTAGTTCCCAGGGTCCTCCTTTCAACTCCTTTTAAAAATGACTGGAACGTTTCTCTTTTTCCAGTCACTGGGGACTCACCAAATATGATGGAGAGTGGCTTCACAGTACATTTAACTGGTTCCTTCAGGAATCTGGGATGCATCTCGTCAAAACCTGTAGTCTTGCACATATTCAGGTTGCTCAGGTGGTCACAGACCTTATCTTCTCTTACAGTGGGAGGGACTTTTCTTCCCCAGTCCCTGTCTTTGAATTCCATCCATTCATGAGATTTAGGAAGAGAGTTTGCCAATGAGGACTGAGGTCAAAATGTTGTTGAGTACTTCAGGCTTCTCTCTGTATTTGTGGTTACTTATTTGACTGCCATGTTAATCACAGGTGTTATGCTTTCTTTGTCCTGCCTTTTTTTGGCTGAGATAGCGGTAGAAGCTCTTCTTACTAGTTTTTGCATCCCTTGACAAATTTACCTCCAGCTGTGTCTTGGGCTTCCTGAATGTATCCCTACACAACTGGGCAAAGTTCCTATACTCCTCTGTTGTGAAACAGTTTTTTTAGATAAAATTTGCCTTCAGATAGGATTGTGACTTAGCAGAATTTGGTGGCAAACACTTTATTTTTGTACTTCATGGACGAAATGTACAGTGAGAAAATTGGGGTTTATATGTTTGTGTTTAAAGGATTACATTTGTTTACAATTAAAGGATTTTATGTCCATGCCTGATCTTCTGTGTAACTTAGCTAAGATTTCTAAGTTTCCTCATGCTTATCCTCAATTCACTTTCCTTCCATCTTGATGTCCAGCATTCATTTTGAAGTTTGAATTCAAGGTATCACAAAGCAGGCATCAGATTTTATAAAAGAAATAATTTAATAGAGTGGCACAATATCATGGTGAGCTCTGGAGGGAAAAGTTGACATGAAAAAAGAAATCCCTGGGTACTTATACTGTTCCAGACTACCTACTCATGCCTCACATGATTGTTCTTTCCAGTAGTAATATTTGGATCTGGAGTCTTTTTGTTCCTCATTGAATTTCTTTTCTCTCTTTCAGACAGATTGCTATTTTTCCTAGGTGCAGCTGTTGATGGTCTGTGTGTTTGAAGCCTCTGCATGGTGTGATTTATTTTGGTTCTGGAGACCCTGTTTTTACAAAATAGGTACAGGTTTATGGCAAGTTTACACGGAAATTTACAGCTTGCAGCCTAATGCTTAGCAAGTCTAGCTACTCATGCTAAATAAGGTAAGTAAGCAAACAGTATATTAAATCAAACAATATTATAACTCCAAGTGATTTATTCTATTTAAAATCTTACTTATTTAAACTAAACAACTTATCCCTACTTAAGAGGAGAGTTGCCTGGTGCAGTCCAGTTGCTGTCCAGGGAGGATTCAAATGGGCTTACTAGTGATCTATCATGGTAAATGATCTCATTGCTTCAAGGAAC
The DNA here is from genome assembly GCA_033459285.1 of Clamator glandarius. NCBI lineage: Eukaryota > Metazoa > Chordata > Aves > Cuculiformes > Cuculidae > Clamator > Clamator glandarius. Next base: position 2,496,278 of record JAUNZM010000170.1, read on the forward strand.
ACGCTTGATAGGTGTCCCAGTGCAAAGGAAGATCATTGCCATTCAGCCACAATGCCTAGCAGAGTAAGCTCAAAGCAGTCTCACATAGGCTGTCATATTTATGGGATAAAATTTGTTGGTTCATTGCCAAATTTCATACAATAAAGGAAATATGCACGAGGCTCCTTTAGTCACAACTTATTTGTGTTTACTGTGTCACTTTGCGTTCCATGGGTTTCCTAGAGAAGTTCTTGAGTCAGGCTTTTACTTTCTTTGCATTCTGTACCAAACTGCTGCTGGTTTGGTTAAGGGTGGGGTTCAGTGCATCTATCACATCCTCCCAAGATACTCTTACCAACTTCCACTGTGTGTACATTTCTTTCTTGCCCTTTACTTTGACTAGCAGGTCCTGACTCAGCCATGCTGATGTCTTAACTTCTTTTCCTGATTTCTTATACCTGGGGATAGAGAGCTCTTGCTCATTTTGGAAAGCATCCTTAAAGATCTGCCAGCTCTGTTCTGCTCCCCTGTTCCTGAGGGCAGTTACCCATGGATTGTTACTGAAGAGCCGGAAGCTTGCTTTCCGGATCCTGACTTTGCCAGCACATCATGAAGCAACAAGCTGAGGTTCCTTGCTAGCACTCTGTCCCTCTATCCTTGGTATGTCATTCCACAGATTGTCACAGACAACCCTGCCTGATATTGTCCCCTCTCCCCCATCCAGTGTAGTCTGAAGTTCTCTCAATGAGCCCTACCAGCTCATGACCAAAGAACCACTTCCCCTTTGAGAAAGGTGTATCCCATCTGATGCCAGCAATTCTGGAGCTGAGTAGGTCATCCCATTATCAAATCCCCAAGATTCTGGGAGTTTGTAATTTGCCTTCAGAACATCTTAGCTTCAGGGACTACAGAAGTACCCTGGATGATTAACTGAATTTTGACAACTAACTCTAATCATGTGAAAGGAATCATGCTCTTAAATTATTACAAACATTACAGTGTGATAGGCCACTGATCCATCTGCGTGACTCAATAACTAGTCTCTTTCAGGAGCTTACAAGAGATATTTGACAGAAAAGCTCAAAAACCAACAGTGGACAGCTAAGGAACAATTTTTCTGTATGGAACTTTTCAAGTATATTAATCGGACTTTGATTTATGTCTTCAAGTAACTATATGGATATGAATTCGTATCTTTAGATGTTAAGCATTAATTTTCCCTGAAGATAAAGATCATAAACCCTGAGAACAGAATTTCAGCACTTTGTTTAAGTGTAATTATAGAACTGTGCCTCCTCTTTATGGAGCAAAGAACTTTTACTCCTCTGACCTCTACCACAACATAGCTCCTGGTGATGAATGAACTCTGGGGCAGGTAATTCAATGTTGTATTTTGCCATGGAAATACAATGTGACCACACTGCTCCTAAGGCAAGTATTAGTCCCTCAGAATACTCTGCTGCAAGTTATAATTGCACGTTCCAACCAGTCATGTATTAGGAAGCTGAAGGGAAACTTTTACAGGAAATCAAATATAAGGGGTTACATTTTGTGCTATTTGGTATTAAGAACTGGAAAATGAGATATGTATGATATGAAGAGAAATCCCATGCCCTTTTGAATACTTCTGACACACGAGGGCTGTTCTATAGTAAATTAGAATGACATTAAAGGAAGGCTGCTGTTTTCATAATGTGCAAACAAATTGTCACCTAGATTATCCTCTAAACGTAAGTATTGTGGTTGCACTAAAACTATGATATAATTACATTAGTTTCGTAACAGTTATAATGTATGTAACATTGGTTAGTGTTAAATATTTGTGAAAGATATTAACCTATGTACTGACACGTAATTCTCCACTGAAATACACAAGTATACTAAATATGTTTGCTATTATTGTTAAGCTTATTATTAATTTAAAGTGATGTTTATAATTAATACTGTTAGATTTTATGTCTTGGAATAATACATGACACTCCTCAGATAAACAATCTGTCTATATTGTATTTACAGAAATAAGTAAGTCATAAACTGTATTAAAGAATAAATGAAAATCTAATCTATGCTTTACTTTCTAGACGTCCTTTACATTATGGTTCAAACATCCGTTCAAGAAATGTATGATCATACAACATTCCAAACTTTGTATTTTCAGAGGTTCACAAGATGAATAGTCAATTTTTTCTTTTTCTTTTCTGTTTCATTCTTTCCATTCAGGTTTAAAATCATAGGATAAACTGTTCTGAAGGAATCTTTCACATAAGTTTCAAATTCATGGTTTTTAGATTTGCAGAACTCACAAAGCTTGGATGTTGATTTTCTTTAAATATGCAGAAATACACTGTGTAAGAGCAAAGCTAGTTTCCATTGGAGTGCCTAAATATGGTATTCTATTACTAATTTAGACACTGATTCTGATTTTTTTCTCTACTTTTCAGCAGTGTTTTTATGATCCCTAAAATGCACTTCTAGCCTTTATGTTTGAAACAACAACATTATCACAGTGATACAAAGAATCTATTTGTAAACTTCACTAGTCTTGTGCTGCATTGCATGAAATGTTTATTACATCGAATGCAATGAGTGGAAAATGCTAGGCTTATTTTCATAGCGATGGACAGTGACTATAAACACTGTCTTCCATTCTACTTTTCTGGGTAGGTCTTTTGCAGAGTGTGACTTGAATGGCTGTTATTACTTATTCTTGGACACTGGAATACGTCATTGCTAATGCTAAAGAAGAGAAAAAAGAACAGCAATGAATTTCAAGTAGAATCTCTTGAAGAAATCCAAACACTGTAATGAGTTTTCCAGCCCGCTCCTGTTAAATTTTTGTGGCTCTGAGTTGTCTGTAGTGGTGCACAATGCTTAGAGAATCAAAGCATTCCTTCAAAGGTTAAAATCCAGCTGGAAATGATAATTTAATTCCAGAGACTTTAATACCATTTTACCTTTTATTATCCAGAAGAATTAAAGTGCATTGATCACATACCTAATTAGACACCTACCTAGTTAATACAAGAAGTAAATACCCTTGAAGTAATAATTAACGAAGATTTTTTACACCATTCAGTTCCTTATATTTTTTTTTTAAAAATAGTCATTTTTTAAAAATAAAACTATTATTCTGGTTTTTACCAGTTTATATAGAATATTATACTGGTTTCATGTACAATTATGCATGAAATTATATAGATTTCAAAAGAATGTACCTATATTGATAAACATAATAGGTCCCTGTCTTGAGAAAACAATACCCTCCCTTGAAGAAAAAGAAATGTATACCACTAAAAATTTACAGTCTGAAATTGTGACAAGCACAATTTTTAAATTAGAGAAACAACATTTCATTAATTGGTATGTTCACATTAAGAATTTAAGATGATAATTAATTATTTTCTGTGCTCTTAATTGAGACATTACAACATACTTGGTTACTATTTAATTAGAAAGCATATTAATTATATATTAAGGTCTTCATTGTTTATACACTCAAGCCTTTTCTTTGAAGGGAATTCAGTGGTAAACAAGCCAAGGCTCAACAGAGCATTCTGGCATGAAGTTACAACATCAACAATGTTGTTCTGCGTTCCTGTGATTTGCATGGGCGACGCATGGATCAGTGAACAACTTCATGGGAATTCAGACTGCCATATTCAGATGAGTCACAGGAACAGAAGTCTTTCAATATTCAGAATGTGTTATGTATACTTGCCCAGACACAGGCAATGTGTAATCATACAGAAAGTTGCGATATTAGCAATTACGATGGAACATCCTTAATGTGTAATAAAGGCAAGGAACCACTTGGAAAAGAAACAAATTACTTGATAATAATTTTTTATAGTGTGGCTTATTTAAAGTATGTTGCCTTTCTGGGGGTTATTAATTTTGGTAATGTCTTCTCCATGTATCTATTGAATTCTTGTGTAAAGGTGGGAATAGATTTAAATAACCTGGAACTAACAATATGTGAGAGTAAAAGGAAAAACAAATCATCAAAAAAACTGACAACACCCAAACCCACAGGAATCTCCTGGCAAGGTGCAGGGTTTATGAGGGGTAAAATTAGTAATATACTATCAGAAACACAAGAAAAAAGTTCAAATTACTTTGTGGTGATAAAGGTATCAGAGCAAAAACGTATTTATTATTTCAGGCATTCAGAGTGTGCCACACTCAGGCTAACTTTGTATCATACTTGGGTCAATGTAAGACTATATAAGGGAAAAAGTTCTGTTTTCTTTTCTATTGCTGAATCTTTTTCATTTTTTACAATGTGTGTACCGTCCTCTGGTTTCACATTTTAATTCCTGTATTTTCTGATCTCTTTTCAAATATAACAAGATATCAATCTTAGACTAAACATATTAGAATTCCTTTTCCCTCTGAGATCTCTTTAGCTATGCTAATATTTTTCTGTGCATTTGGATCTCAGCATTTTTGTTATCTCTGCCAGGAGACAGGGGAATAGGTGGAACTGGAAGACTTGTTAGCTGGACAAGATCTCACCGAATTCCAATGCAGAGCCAGTTCCCTGCTTCTTCCTGTGGCTGGGTGAGTATGATATATTAACTGATAGTGCTATGGTATGTACACAAACCCTGAAAGACTTTCCTTAAACACACGAGAAGTTCCCAAAGTCATCTCCCAATCCTACAAAAGTATCAACCCAATAGGAAAAAGTAACACAGAAACGAACAGAAAATAAAAGTTGTTTTAATTTACACACACTGTTCACAACTGCTTCCATGTGTGAAATACAGGCTTCATCTGGAAGGTAAGAGGTATTATTGCTACTGACTTCATTAAGGTCAGGATTATACCTCTCAGTCCCTATTTAAAGGAATTTTTTTATTCAGTTTGAATGATATCTTCTACTGAAATGGAAGTTTAGCTAAGTCTGGGTAGATTTTCCATCAGGCATGGCTAACTAATAACTGTTAGAAATCAACACAATTCCAAAGAATTTAATAAAATTTTATATAAGATAAATTGTACGATTTATCTGCTAAATTGGAACATAGATTCGAAGAACGTGGCATCAAGAAGAATGCTGTTACTCAGTTTGCCTTCCTGCAGCTGCCTCTACTGGAAGGGCTGAGAGTTGCAAGCACAATTCCTTTCTCATTGTTATGCCTGTCTCAGTGACCAGATCTGAGAACCTCATTGGCAGGGACACAGGAAGGTAGGAAGGGACAGGCAAAAGTATTTTGGGGATAACATAATATATTGGGGAAATTCTACTTTGTGGTAATTATAGACTGTGGCAGAAGTTCACCAAAGCTGCTACCAGGATCACATTGAGTGAAAAATATTGTTAACATTAGTACCAAAATTATATGTAGTAAAACAGGAACACTTCTATTAACTTCAAGGTCTGTCTGTCCAACAGATTGTAGTGTTATGAGTGTGGATTTACATTATACCATTTACTCTTTTATAATACCTATATGCATCCTTTTATTCCCTGGAAAAGGTGCAGTAGGATATCCATCAACCAAAGGAAGTAAATTGCTTTACGTCATATTTGCCATAGGAAAATGAACGAGAGAAGTAGTTACTTTGTATTAATAGCTAGTCAGATACAAATTCACTGCTTACCTTACTGACAGTGACTTTCCTTACACTAGTTCCCGTGGGGCTATGGATGGGCTTTCTCATATTTACATAAATACAGGGATTTATACTTTCATTTATTATGAGTATATTTCAACATATTCTACATCATCTACATTGGGTAACTTAGAGTTAACCAAACTGAGAGTGAAATTCAATTGTCACTGTGTATAAAGCATTGAATAGTGATGGATATTAGACTCTATCAGGGACGTACTACTGAGGTACTATTGTACCTGAGATTATTTCTTAGTCATATTATGCAGTATATCGAACCTGTCATTAGACACAATATCCTTCAAAAATATTTAGAAATAAGTGAAAACTGATGTATTTAAAATCTAAACAGAAAAAAATGTGGCCAGAAATTCAAATACATTAATGCGAATTACATTTACATAAATGTGCCAGGTTTTCTCTTCTCTCTTAGGATATTTCTGTAATCACAGGTGACTAGGATTCTAGGGATCAGGTCTTTTCCTACCTGGAGCTCTATAGTTGTATTTGCAATGAGGTTTTCTGCCTCTTCTTTAGCTGATTTAATAAAAACCTGTAGAAAATAAAGTTTGGACATTGAAATCGTCCAAAAAATAACATGGAGACCACATGTTTCATTGCTAAATCTGTTTTTTGTTCAAACTCCCAAGGTCAAATATGAACATATGAAACTGTTTCGCTATATGAATCTAAATATTTCTCTGTGTTACTATAAACCTATATGATTTTTGACATGAAAAATCATGCTTCGGAGCACTAATCCTTACAGTGCCATTTTAGTTTTATTTTACATAACCAATTCAAGAGATTTAATTTTTTACAACATGAAAACAGGGTAACTCTACCTTTTTGAAATCAGTATGAATATAGAGTGATAACTGTCTTTACATGTCACAGTGTATGGCAGCTATCATATCAGACACAAATGGTATCATTTTAGTAAATAAAGGGGGTCACTAGAAACTAATCCGAGAAAATGCACTGTCCAGAATAAGTCATGATAATGAGTATCCAGTTCTTCAGAACCAGTTTTCATGGAGTACATATAGTTTCCACTGTACAACTTTGATGAGATATGTTAATTTTGAAGTTGTATTAACAATGTTGTTTAATAGTATCTAATTTCTTTTTTCTTTCATTGTAATCATTCTGTAATCAGGAAGGAATTTGTCTGAAACTTGGCTTCGGGGTCACTCCCTGCCAGAATCCTCTTAATCAGACAATCCAACATTTCAATATTAACATTAAGAGCAAGGCGTATTGAATTTGTTAAAGAAAAAAAATGGTAAACTTTAAAGAATAATACTGCTAATATTCAGTAATTTCAGTAGAGCAGTTACAAAGAACTACATGTGTATGAAGAGGTTATAATATTAATTTGAATTTACAAAATAAATGTCTGTGTCATACACAGAATCACAGAGGGAAAGAAGACAGAGGACTATTTACTGCCTATGAGAGAATAAGTTGTAAAAAACAAAACTGAACTGCAAAACAAGCTCTTCAGGGCAGTAAATATATGTCTTTGTCAAATTTACAACAGTTCATAGAGAAAATTCATCAGCAAACAGAAACTTTCCGGACAGGAACATTAGTAGTAGATTATCTTGCCACATAAATGTGCATATTATAGATAGAAAGTAAAGAACCTTAAGTTTTCAAACCAAAAGTCTGACACTTGTAACAATTTTTTATATTGCATTTTTAATCTTAGTTATACTGAAGTGGATTTTTGCCATTCAGGTCAGTCAAATTATGTCCAGCAGCATGAATTGCCACAAAATCTCCAAGAACTGAATTTCAGTGCAGGTAACAAACCAATCTCTGTCAAGGACATAGGAATTCAGAATGTTGTTTATTCTTACAAAGCTGTAGAAAGCAGAGTACAGAGATACTCCAAAGCTGCTGACATATGTGCAGGCAACAGATTCTTGGAAAACCCTAGGAAGTGCCAAAGTGACTTAAAGCCAGCCTTGTGCTTTTCTTGAAACCCTTGATCTGATCACAAGAGCAGAGTGAATGTAAGACCTCTTTTTTCCATGAAGATATCTTTGGCTACAGTTTTGTTATCAGTTACTCAAGGAATTAACTGTATCTATGCACTATTACAAGAAAAGGTGGGTCTCTGTTACCCTGATTCTCAGTACTGATAGATGCTTCATTTTATTTATGATAAAAGCAGAATATTAGCTTTATCTTTCATATTGTTTCTTGATAGAGGGGTTGCTTCCACTGAATTATTACTGAAAAATTACTGAAGTAGTTTTAAGGTGTTCTTGTTTATTCATTTTGCATTCTGTTTTGGCATTTTAAAATAACCTTGCTATTGTATTTACTATGCAGTAGTGCCTCTTAACACTTGACAAGAAGGCTTACTGTAAATGAGAATTATAGAGGATGTTAAGGTAGTACCAACTGCTGAAACACCACATAGAATGAATGCAGTATAAGATACATTTTAGAAAGACTAAGAAGACAGAAGGAAATTTAGTTTTATACGAAGAAGACTGTAGTATTATGGTCCAGCAAATTGGAAGAATGATTAGTTCATTTATATTTTCTAACAACTTTGTTGCCTTGGATTTGATCCTCTTCAATTATTCACAGCTGGACTTCTTCAATATTTCTTAAACTGAGTGCCATCATTTTACTGCAGGCCAGTTTGTAGTTTGAATAGCATCTTAAGATTGTCCTGTCAGACATTTAAGTGTCAGTGTATAAGTTTGTAGTGTTCGTTATTGTTGACAACATCTTCTAAAAAGCTTCAGAGCATAATGTTGGGGGTTTTTTTAATTAAATGCTTTCAACTTACTGTAGTAAACTGAAATTTCCTGTCTTCTCCATACTTTTATTATTTATTGGAAACTTCTCAGTATTTGCAGGGGGAAGATAACTCTGGAAAAGATATTTTTGTTACTTTACTGTTGTAACACTCTTGTACCCCAAAGGAGGTCTTTTCACTTTCAAGGGTTTTGTACTTGACCACTTTCATGCTGTAAAATTCCAGACTGTCATGTATTCCTCAGGAAGTATAAATAATAATGCCTACAGAGACTGAAGCATTGACAAGGAGTAAAGCAATTGAGTTCCTACAGCTCTTCCTCACAACACAAATATCATAAACATGTTTCATTTGATGGAAAGGAACAGTAAAGAAAAAAAGAAAAGATAGAAATATTGGGGTCTACCAGAAATATCAGCCCTGTTTATCCTATATCTACATAAGCCTATAGACTCTACTAACCAAACTATAGCTGAATAAATACAATTAACACACACAGAGAGGAAACCATTGCTAAGGGTGACTCACTGATTCTGGGACAGATACAATCCTGGATTCATGCTGCATCACAAGGAAAATTTAAGGGATTACAGAGTACAAGTGCTAGAGACATTCAATGAGGCTGCCACTGAATATGAGGGCAAGTTCTCAGGGATGGGAGGGGGAGAAATAAAAAAAAATAATACAATGCAGATAAACATTTGTGCATCTACATGGGCAGTTTGAATTGCCTGCTGTTCTCCTCCCAGATCTTGTTAATCCATTGTCCGTGCTTCATACATGCTAGACTGATCCTGGCACAGACAAAATAGTCTCTTTCCAAACAGCATTTGGCAGTGATCCAGTAATTGTATCACCTTATTGACCAGTTCAGTAAGTAGTAGGGACATGATTGTGCCATTTCAGTTTCTTTTCTCTGCATCAGTGATATTGCAATAAACCTTACATTTCACACATCTTTATGCCGTTTCAGGTCTATCTGTGCTTGTATTTTTCTCATCTATCAGAGTACAAATTAACAGGTTTCCTGGCATTATTAATTGTTAATATTTTTTTATACTGTACCCAGGATGTATTTTAGAAAAACACCTAAAAATTGATACATATTGCAAATCCAAAGTGGTATAATATAGAGTAAGAGAATTGCTGGCAATTGATGCCATGTGCTTCCAGCTGTTTCATTTTATAAGAGGAAGACTAGTCATGTTTCCAAGATCTCTTTAGTCATATTCAGAATGGTGGATAGAATTTATTTGTTAAGTTAGTCAGTTTTTAGTTTGTTCAGGTTTTGGGAATTCAACAGAGCCTCAGGAGTTGCCATATGAAATGAAAAGAAAAACCGTGAAAGTATCCTACATAAGAAACTAAGAACTGGCAGGATCATATAACATGCTTGAAGAAAAACAGGACTTTATGTTTGCTGGAGAAGATAAGCACGACTAGCAAAAAAGACAGCTCTGCAGTGCAGTCATCCACACTTGAAATTTCATAAATCATTAAGTTATGGCACAATTTTAGTCTCCACATTTTAGGATTTTCCCCACATTGCTCAGTTAGCTCAGGCCAAGAAACATTCCCAATTAGCAGCACAGAAGTGACCGTTTCTTTTTTTGGGAGAATAAGAGAGTTTCAGCATACAGACACAAATTTCACATTGAGAGTTGGTCAGAGGACCAGGAAAGGATCCCTGACTTGTTTAAATTACTGGTAAAGCTTCATTGCTACCACCGAGATGCTTGCCTCTCTTGGCAAGAACTGGTGGCAGGGACAGTAAGTTCTGCAGCTGGGCACTAGATCAAGGTGGACAGGCAGTCTCCATAGCATGGAAAGCCTAGAGGAAGGTAGAGGCAGAGGGTGTCCATACTTCTGGAAGCGCCAGCTCACACGTGGGTGGCTGACATAGAGGGTGTGCTCCTGGAAGCATCTACGGGAATGTTAAACAGTCCCCAAGGAGCTTAAGTGACAGGAGTGGGCAAAGAGGTAGGTGCATGGCGGGTCATAAAGTGTGGCACAGCAGCTTGCAATGCAGTTTGCACAGGAAGGGCAAGAGAAAATTTTTTTCTTTATTTTTTTCTGTAAAATTTAGTTCTCTTCTAAAAAGAGAGATAAAATGATCTCTAGGAAGTCTTTTCATCTGTTGCATATGCTTTTCCCATTGCTAGAAAGTGAAAGAATAATACTCGCAACAAAAAAAATGACCAACAGGGGGGCATTACTTTATATAATGGAATTTTCCTCATCATAATTTGCCACATAATTTCAGATTTGGTTTCAGTTATCTATCAAATTCTGTTTCTAAGGTTACAGAACAACTGTCAGACAAGAAATTTAATGCTTTTTAACAGTTTTATGTTATATGTTTAGTCCTATAAAGATCTTTCTCCATACTTGTACAAGAGGAACTTGTGGTTAAAACATTTCAACAGCATACAGGAGCCCTAGGGGTTCAGCACTCAACATAGCTACAGCTGTCTGTGTGAACCTTGGAAAGTCATGTAGGTCTGGACAAGTTCTCAAATATATCTTTGCTTTCATTTTGTAAACCCAGCTTCTCAGATGTGTGAAGTTGAGCAGGTACTTAAATGTTCCACTGCTTCATGGCTCTCTCTGCCTGTGTTTCAGATCCTCAACTAAAGCTGAAGAGAAATAACAATACCTACATATCCGCAAGAATATGCCTCCTAAAACTTGCTCGGTTACTTCAGAAACAGAACATTTAAATAATGGCAGAGGACAGAAAGTGGACAAAAAGTGCCACAATAATGGCTCCTTCCATTGGGTCTTGCCACATTCTAGATAAGGATTAAGGTCATGAAGATAGATTCTTATGAACCTTACAGTTACTAATATAGCTAAAACATCTAGGATGTCAAACATCTTTACTATTTCATAGGTCAAAATTCTCCTTGCTCAGGGCAGCTGGAGTGCTGGAAATTCCCTGAATGAATACATAGACCCTTGTTACTACTTCTGAAACAAAGGACACATTTCACAACTTAAACTGTGAAGAATTCTCTTTATGTATCTCTATTCAGCAGTATAAGGGCTACTAAAGTATTCATCAGTTTTGCTGGGTTTCTTGTTGCTGTTGTTTTCTGTTCCAGGGGATCAATTTGCTTTTAGTTCTATGTTTGCCTTAAATTCATAGTTAGAGGACAGGAGTATTGTTATAATATTGACTTCTACTTGATTCTAGATCTAATATACATACAAAATTAGGAATTTTTTGTTTGTTTTTATTTCTCACAAGTGTTTGACAGTAGAAAGAAAGGCTCAGGTGTACTGCAATTCATACATTTCCCAGGCATGTATGCATTTGGCACCTGGAAGCTGGTTACATTGGATGCATGCTTTGCATATTTGGGTAAAGGGGATTTGGAAGTTAAGTTAGAAAGAAAAGAAATAGCTTATGAAAATCAGATATACTGTTTTTTTTATACAAAGTTCATATCATTGTTCTAGTAAATGTATCTCCTATATATGCTATGCAGAATTTCTAATACAAAAATCCAAGGCCTAGCTATAGCCATCTAGGCCAAAAAGCCTATTAAATATGAGTGCATGATGGAGCTGGGGAAAATTACTTTGGGGAGTTTTTCGATTGTATATTTCTCTCATAGAAAACACAGCACATTTATATTTCTCTCTGAGATCTGACAGATACATTTACTTATTGTGAATGATGCTTTTAAAATTGCAAGCTAGATTGCCCAGTATTATAGGGAATGGCATTGTATAGAGCAGTCAAGCATAAAGTAAACAAATATAATGAAAATAAAAATGCTAGCCAATGCTGCTTTGCAAATCTCCCCTAAAGAGGACAAATAGTTTTTATAACACTAGAAGACTTTGCAGGGCCAACTAAACAGAGTAATCTTGACAATCCCGTTCCTTTACTTTTTACAGACTTAAAACTGGGTCTGCTCCTCTGTAAGTCAGTTGTGTTCTTATTTACCTATGTTATCTAAAACTTTTTCAATTTTACTGCTTGAATCCTTTCAGCTAGGACTTCAAATTGACTCACCACTGCCAGTATTAATAGCTAACAAGGTTGCTATATTTCATCTGAACACCCTTAACCACATTTTTCTGTTGTCTATGTGATGAAAACTCCAAGAACTTACTGTAGGAGTGCTACTATAGACTGGTCCTATGAAGTACTAAGCATCCCTTAGAAAGGTGCTCAGCATCCATAACAGCCAGAGGGATGAATGGCTATAGCATATAACGGAATCAATTTTGTTGTCCTTAAACTTGTAGTATTTTATCAGAATGAAAGGATATTGCCCTAGATCTCCATAAAGGAAAGTTTGGAAAAAAATGTATTTAATATTTGAAATCAAGATAATATTAATGATGTTTATGCCTTTATTCGTTGCACCTATTTGCACTGAAATAATTTGTTGTAAACCGTGTTTGGATTAGTATAACCCTCTATAGCTGCTGATGTGCCTTACAGAAGGGCCAACCACATTTTGATTTTTTTTTACTGCAGTTTAGAAGGAAAGTAATATAATTATCTTCTAAGGCAATTTAGTGTTACTGTTGACCAGAAAGGGAAAAGAAAAGCTAAAGGCAAACAAAATGAAGTATCATTTGCCCATAAACTCAAAATGGAAGATAAGGGAACAGTTATTTTGTAAAGTAACTATGTTTAAGTTGCAGAGAGGCAGTGAGAACTGAAAAGAAATAAGAATGTGTTCCATAAGGCTAACTTAGATATCAGTACTGTTCACCACCATATCTGCTGATTTTAATTTGCCTTGATCACAACGTTGTGATGTTGGCAACAGATTTATTATGAATTTTAAACAACAAATTTTCTTTATTCTTGTAGAAACTTAAATTCCTTATGAGGACTGTGTTCAGCTTTGCAGTTGCAAATGATTTATTATCTAGACCCACAGAGGATTGCCCATATAGAGTCAACCTTGATATCCTGGAGTCCACTTCAGGTACTACAGAGTTTTCTCAGAGTATGAACAAAAGAATTCTCAGATCACTTACCAGAACACTTATTTGGCTATTGAAATAAAAGTTCCTTCACAGATTACAGGCCATTCACAAAAAAATACTTTCTTAAGGCACTGAAGAATTCTGAATAGTCAGATCAAGCCTGGTTCTATACATACTATTATTTGTAAAATATGTCTGCAGATGTCTAGATCCACAGTTAATACCTCCTTCTCCCTATCCATATACAGAGCATGTGATAATCTACTGTGGCAAGCTATTGCTTAGTGTAGCCATCCAAAGTGATCCAGTGATTTTTGATGTCTAACTTATCTTGAACAAGACTGAAAAAAATACCCAAAAATATCCAAATCATGTTATCAACCACTATTGATACTTGTCATGTTTTTTTCTGTTTGAATCTTTTCCTAATTTTACAACTTTATTTTGCACACAGACATTTCTGGATTACAGGATGAGGCGTATTCTACATGGCAGTGGCCATGGTATAAAAATATACAAACACAGTATGGTATACCTGAGCCAAAATAAGTAACTGTTCTTCAAGCAGAAGCAAGGCAACAGAGGAACTTTCCAGTACTAATTTAGATGTAGATATCTGGAAGATATTGCTCTTGCTGTGCTCCTGGAACAGCAATACACAGGCTTTCCTCTGTGAATTAGCCACACTTCTACCATACATCCAACAATTTTTTCAAAGGTTCAGTGTGACAATACTCTGTATGCTAAATGATCTCCCCTCTTTCATTTACATCCAGTTCAATGTCCCACTTATAATCTTCAAAGCTTTGTTAGTATGGCCTCAGGGTGCTTCAGTGATTGCCTGCCACAGAATGATGTGACTTTTCCAGACACAGGCTTAGGAAATATGGAATTTTAAAGTGCAAGGATGAATCTCGGCAGAGCAGAAACCAAATTCAGAATTTTCTGTGTGTACCTGGAACTCATTTAAAGAAGAAATGAAAATGACCTCCATAGTCGCCAGAACTAAATGCCAAGAGTAAAATCTTCACTCTCTCCTTTCTGACATATAGATCTCGTTTGGGCAGGAACTGTCTAGAATGTCCCAGCAGCAATATTGCTGTAGGAAATATTTTGGGAGTTTTTTGTATGTTTGTTTAACTTCTGAGATTAAGACATAATTTTCTTTTAAATTTGTATCATTTGCCAAGCATTTAAGCATGGAAAATCTTCACACAAGAATGAAATCTATGGGATTCAAGTACGCTATAATTACTTACAAAGTTGAGAAGGATTTCTGAGACTGCTCATCTCTACAGATCTAGTCCTGACATACTAATTAAAAAAAACCCAAACAAACAAAATTAAAGAAATCTAGACAGATCATAGTTAGTTATCAAGTTTACAAGTAGCAGCAGACAAGACTGATACTCCATGGCTTAGAAACCTATCAGACTTCAACAGGGAGTCAGTTAAGGCATTGAGGATAGGGGGTGGTATGTTAAATCAAGTTGGTCCTTGGACAGCTCAGTGTTTGTGGGTTTGGGGTAGCCAAATTTAGATCACTAAAGAGGTCATAAATGCTCCTTCCAACTATACTTTTTGAAGGCCATAATGATGATCATTTGCACTCAAACAGTATTTCTGCAGCACAAAACCCCTCAACTAATATAAAAATAATTTCCTCAGAAAATATTGAAGAGGGAAAGTGATTTCAAAATAATGAATGAATACTGTGATGTTAATTTATGCTCTTTTTTTACCACTAATTAGCAATGTGATTAAAGAAATTAGAGTTAATTAAAGGTAAAATTTTTCTCCTGTAAATTTTTTCATGCATCTGATAATGTGAGATATGCCATTTAGAGACTGTTTCACTTACAAAGCCTGCATGTTTATAGCCTATGTACAACATTTATAATCATCTGTCTAATGTGTTTGGGTATTACAAATCATAACTCATTGGAAGAGTTACTTCTACTTGAATAACTGTCTATTGTTTTTGTAAACTGCTTGCTCCTAAACTCTCATTCAGGCTGATGAATGCCAGACAGTTATTTCTGAAGCCAGCACTACAGCTATAAATTCAATGAACAAATCTTCTGTTTCCGTCACTGTTAAGTCTGTCTGACCAGAGCAGCACTGAGTCAGATCAAACATGCTAAAATGAATGTCATTCTTTACAACCATTTATATAATGTTGTTCTTCAGTGTGTGCATTGTTCTGGTATAATTTTTTTTTTTCACTGTTCCATGGACTTTCAGAAGATTAAGAAATTAGATTTTTTTTTATCAAGTTAGAGCATAATACAGAAGCAAAAGTTTTACCCTTACATCTCACCCCCACTAATGGTTTCTGTTTTCAGATAGTTCTACTCTCTGCTCATACCAACAGAAATATGTGAACACATATTTGGGGAAGAGAAATTCTTCTTTGTTGTCATCCACATCTTCCACAGAAATAAGCAAATAAAAAAATTGTACAAAACAAAAGAGACTGGAAGACAGTGCAGTCATTTAGTACATCTTCTTGTTGCCAAAAAGAAAAATCAACTGTGCAGTATTTCTAGAGGGACTTTTGCAGCAATGTCTGATTTCAAAATTAAGGAATCATTATTATACTGATGTCTGTAGATATCTGTCTGGAAATCCGACAAAGTTAAACAAAAAAGTCTGCTATTCAGTGAAACAATCTTGCCTGCCTGTAGCAGTGAATTAACTGCCTTAAGAAAGAATTATTGAAAGGGAAAACAAGAAGAAAAGTGAAAACAGAAAAATACATGGGATAATATTCTAAAGCTAAATCTCTTTTCCCCTAAATGTATTCATAACAGTTGAAGTTCACTGTCTCTGATCTATTGGTAAAATTACTCATGCCACCTGGTTGATTTCCACTTTTGACAGCTATGTTGTTTTTGAATTTTGGATTCTTGTAGTTTTATTTTTTTTTATCTTTTTCTATGTGGCAAGACCTCACTGTGCTGCAAATGCTTCACTAATGTGTTTCACAGTCTTTCTTTCTGAGGTACAACTAGTCTGTTATAAGTAGATATTTTCAAATTTTAAAGCTCTTCCACAATATATTTCTTTAATAAAAGTTGGTCATACACAACAATAAATTTCATTTAAACTTAAAGATTACTCTACATATGACATTCCAAGTCAATTTGATCAGCATAAATGCTGTAACTAAGTTTAAAAATTTTTTGAGTGCTTTGAATATTTGCTATTGAAATAAATAAAAAAAAAAAACAAAAAACAAACCACTTGGTGTGTTGAGTTATATTGAATATATATTAAAAGATCATAATACATAAAGCACAAATCTGCAAGCATGTACCACTTCATAGTATTCTTTCCAGTTCTTCTTAAGCAAATATTCAATGAATATACACTTTTCTGTGGAGGAATGATACAAATATTGTTGCAAGATGCTATGTGCAACTAATTTCTTCTTGAACTCAAGTAGCAAAAGTCTATCCAGCAGGATATAAGGAAAGTGCTTTAGACATAATGGACAAACTGGAGGGAGACCAGTGGACAGCCACTAAGATAACTAAAGCATTGGTCAATATCAGATATTTCCATTATGTTTAGGATTTTTAGCTATTCACAGCATCACAGAATCACAGAATAACCAGGTTGGAAGAGACCTACTGGATCGTCGAGTCCAACCATTCCCACCAATCTCTAAATCATGCTCCTAAGTACCTCATCCACCCTAACCTTAAACACCTCCAGGGTAGTGTAGTGTGTGTAGTATTCATGATCGTCATGGTTGGCTAATGAAGGAGGTCAAGTTTAAGTTTAAACTCAGGATGTTAAGTGAATAGATTTTTTTAAATGTACTGTACTACACTACATAGACTCTGTCTCTGATATTTTGGATGTGACCCTATATATAGCCTGTCTTTTGTGAAACAGCAGAGTTTGATAAACAGACAATTTTAAAAGCGTAAGTAATATCCTGTCCTGCCTGCTATGAACACTTCAATTAAACTGATTCATGGAATATAAGTGTCATGAAATACATTGTTTGACAAGCATCCTAATTGCTTATACCAACAGCAAGTCTGAAGACTGTAACTGAAACAAATATGAATGCCATATATCATAAAGCTTGCTGTATTTTTCTTTATATAGTTTGCCATTTTTTAGGAGATAAAATTTTGTGGAAAAAATCTTTTTTACTTTGCTTTTTAACTCACATCTAATTAGGCTGGAACTGAATTTGAGTTTATATATGTATAAAGACTGTGCCTGGAATGCAAAACTTTGGATTTCAGTTGTGATACTAAGACAGATGTCTCAGAAATGAGATAAGAGTCTAGGTGGCAGGTTGCTTTTTTTTTTATAAATACAGCTTCTAATGTACACTTATTTACAAAACTGATTGCTACAGGTATTGAATTTTCTTTGTAGGTCATTAAGCTCAATACAGTACTCATTTTTCAACTGTCATAACAATCAGAGGCATTGTTATTTATGTTGCAGCCTCTTCCCATTCTTTTTTATTTCCTAATGCTTTCTAAACTAAAAAGTTTTGTGATGCCAAAATAACAGATAAGAAGAAAAATAGCAGAGGCATCAAACACGACTTTGTCTTTTTCAAGAGGGATTTCATCATCAATGATACTGTTATTTGAAAGACTGTGCTCTCCAGCTTCTCTAATGCTATATAGTTTTAAAATAATGTCTCAACTAAGGGCTGACTTCTGAGTGAGCAGCAGACTTTCTGATCTTTTAGCTATTCAGTGACCCATGGGAACCATTTTGTGGTTTCAGTCCACTTCTTAATTTGCCAATATCTTTATTATTAAAAAAAAAAAAAAAAAAGTTAATAGCTGAGGTTAGTTCCCAGGGATGAATCTGCATTTACCCTCAGAATACACAAGAGTAAATTATGGTTATTATTTGTGTTACAGTTGCTAACTTTTGAAGACCTGACAGATTTCTGAGCTAGAAAAAAATTACATTCCCAAAGCTTGAGTTTGAGTGAAAGTATGTTCTGTGCTGACTGGTAGAAAGATTAAATACATTAAATAATTTATTCTGAAAAAATATTTTAATATTACTTTCTTTACTATTATAAACAGATATAATTATGGTTAATTATCTAGCTACTGGAATTTAACCAATGACAACATTTATTTTCACAGACAGAATTGTATAGTGAGAGCTTGAATGTAGCTAAAATAATAAATATAGAATACACTATATTTCACGAATTAACAGAAATTTTTTATCTGCAATGATATGGGCAGGAGTGGGGGGAAAAAAGAAAGGAAAAAAGCATCTATGTGTATGTGAAACAGGCAGAAATCGGTCCTGGAGAATAATAGGTTAAAGAGCAACTTAAAGGTTACTATCCAAAATACTCAACTGAAACTAAGACAGAGGGAAAAACAGGTTGACAGTTAGAAAAAACTTCCTAAAGATAAACTGTAGGAAGACAAACAATCACTTCCTAGCCATAGTAAATAAACAAGAGCTTTACTCTTCAGATTTTGATGTATATGGACAGAAATATTCCTAAATTTTTATAAGAAGCAGGTGCTTAAATAAAAATAAATAAATGTGGGGGGTTTTAAAGTGCCATTTTCAGAAGCAAATATACCTGCGTTTATACGTCTAACTAATTGTAATTCAAGGTGTTCTTATGTTAGTCTTGGTAGATGTTTACCATGAATTTGGTTTAGAGTATTACAGACTGTGAAGAAACATATTGTTTTGCATTTCTTACTTCCACATTTTTGTGAAACATGTTCTGCCTGAAAGTATATCATAGGTATCACAGACAGAACATGTTTTACAGATATGTGACCCCCTTACTTTTAATGTATTTGGTCTTACAATTGAGATTTTTATCTGTAAATAAAAGGATTATTATTATCATTTTCACTTTATAACTGGAGAACTGATTCACAGAGACACTGGTACATTGCTCATGAGAGACAAAAGCTGTACAAGTGGGAACTGCAATCAGATATCTTAAAACCTAGGTTAATATTCCAGTAACTACAAGAAAACATCTACCATTTCCAGTCTCAATGTTTAAAGAGTTTATTTTTCCTCATTTAATTTGTAACGTTAATTCTCTTCTGTTTTTATGTATCTCATCAGATCAAATGAACTTTTATGAAAGATAAATTTTTGTAACAAAACCCTTGTAATTTCTGGTTTAAACTGTTGTTTAGATTTGATGTAACACAATCATACTCTTTTTGCAAACAAATAAATATTACTATGTATGATCAACTATAGACATAATCACTGTGCAGGTCCTTCAGTTATGACAGATTAACAACACTCCCAAAAAGACTGAACTTTGACTGAAATGAATAGATGACTCTCGTAAAACGTCTCTTCAAGCCCAAAGTGAATACAAAACATAAAAATGCTGAATCTATATACATTTTATGCTCACTTGAGTGAGCACCACGGTAAATACTTACTAAAAGAGGGTTCACATTGCCCATTTGTATCATGCACACACAATAAATTTATCATAAATTCATCAGTGGATTAATTTGAGTTACCTTAATTTTACAGAAACTAAGGTAACTATTCCAGATAGACATGTTAAAAATGAAGCTTTTAAGCTGGGTAAAGTAAAATCTAACAAGGGAAAAATAAACTCTAGATAGTGAAGATATGTAGAGAGGAACTAGTCCTCAGGCATCAACACACAGAGTGCTTTCTCTTTTTTGCAGTCAACCTCTCTATCCATTAGCGTTAATCTATCCATTACTGCTAATCTCTGAATCAGTTTTGATGTGTACTACATCTGGTGATGTAAAGGCAGAAGCAGGCATATACCTGCAGGTAATATATCCACATACATTATGCCTATGGATGACATTCTTGAGCCTGCATCCTCCTTTTTATACCTTCTTTTTGGCTGAGGAGGTTCATGTTTCCAAAAAAGGAGAGTGCATTTTAAACATTTTACAGCACTTCAATTGACTGTCTTTTTTTACACAACATGGTTCAGGTTCTGACTCCAGAGCAATTTGGAGCATTTCCTGCTAAAAATGACCCTTCAAAGCTTGTTAAAACTAAATAAGAAACACGTGATACTAAAAGTTTCCATGGATAAAATACACTTTTTTTTTAAAAGCATGTACTATATGCAAGAATGTTTGCATTGCCATGCCTGAACACACTACTTCTGTATCAACAGTCAGACAATCAGTTTTGGATTTGTTCTTGAGCATGACTCATCATGCACACTGCTGGGGTTTTTTGACCGTCATCTGCTCATGTTTCAAAATTTTTTAGATATTTTTTTTTTACCCCCAGTTATCTTTGAGAGATGGCCTTCTTTGAACAAGCCATGACAATTTCTGTTAAATCTACTTTATTTAATATAGAAATTAAATAAATAAAAATGTATCCAAAACATATCTTCTTTTGTGTCGTTTTTTTCACTTCTAGACTTTCCTTTTATGAAATTTTATTTTCACAGTTCTATTATTTAAGAATACACAAAACTGGGAACAGTTCCAACTCAGAATAAAGAAATTATTGTGCTTCCCTAAAAAAAATTGAAACACTGAGCTCTGTCACATGCAAAATAAATGAAGCCAATTAATTCTGTTTTTTTCTAAAAGTGAAAATACTTTAGGACATGAAAAACATGGATTTAACTAATTGATTTACACCCCGGAGATATACTACTCACCAACAACATTTATTATGAGGCAATGTGTGGAATGCCATCCATTGCATCTCCACACAACACTTTTTTTTTTATTGGTTAAGGATAAACTGAATGTTATAAAGGTATATAATTGTCTATCATGAATAAGGCTAAAGATTCATTTAGCTGAATATTCTCCTGTCAGTACTAATGAAATACAGATGCCAGAAACAAATTACAGTTCGTGCATGTGTATATAAATATATTTATGTATGTGTGTATTTAAAACCCCCAAGTAAATACTCATAGGTCTTCACAATATTCTCTCAGCCTCCAACAACTGACATCTCAGTTACATCCTGAAACAATGGTCATATTTTTAATTATAGAATTGTTTCTGCTTCCGATGCAGTTTCTCCAGTTCCTGAGTTCCTGCAGACTTCTAGCACTCTCACATCTTGCCCTAAGGAGATTTAGAGCTTAACTACAGACTACCAAGAAATACTTGCTTTTCTTCTTTTTGGACTTTCCCTATACTGCTTTCATGTGATGCTAGTTTGTGATTAGTAAGGAACAGAGACTAACTGATCCCTCTTTAAAGCTCTATATCACTACAGATGTTTTCTGGGCACTTTTTTTTTTTACCTTTCAAGGCTGCTGACTTCGTATTTTCGAGTGTGTGTGTATAATGACTTACACTGATGGGTATATTGCTCCAGAGAGACCTTTGCAGCCTTTCAGTACTTAAAGGAGGCTTACAAGAAAGATTGGACAAACTTTGTATCTGCTCCTGTTGTGGTAGGACAAAAGGTAATGCTTTGACACTAAGAGAAAGTAGGTTCAGACAAGACAGGCATTCTTTAGAATGAGGGCATTGAGGCACTGGAACAGGTTGCCCAGATAGGTGGTAGGTGTCCACTCCCTGGAAACATTCAAGGTCAAGTTGGATGGGGCTCTGTGCAACCTGTTCTAATAGAAAATGTTCTTTACTGCAAGGGGCTTGGACTAGATGACCTTTAAAGGTCCCTTCTAACCCAAACCATTCTATGATTCTATCATTACTTATATACCTCTGAACCTTAACATTAAACATGTAGTTTTGTTTTAGATATGTAAATAGCAATCTTTTGCAGAGACTAGATCCCCATCTTGCCAAGTTGTCTTTTCTCTTCCAACTGTTTTGTACTTTACAGGAAATGTAAATTTTAATGTTCATCAGAGGACTGCACTGCAGAAGTAAGCTCTTTACTGGCTTTAACCTGGTATGGTTACCTTCTTTGCCAGTCACTGACCACAGCACTGTAAAGGGCAGGAGGCGTGTTGTCTGTCTGGTGGCCATAAAATAAAATAGAACTTGGGTAAGTTATCTCTCCTTTTCTGGAGAAATGGGGGATCCACTACCACCTAGTGTCAGGAGTTGTTATGATTAGCTATGTTTTTAGGGGACTTTTTTTGTTTCATTATGCCCTATGTGTGCTCTTTTAGTATTTTTGCAGCTAAATTGTGAGGTTTAGCAATTTTCCCCAGTTTTCTGCACATGAATTTTGTACAATCAAGAATGCAATATGGATGAGAATATTAAAATTATTTTTTTCTTCTGTAAAAGATAGGAGAGAGAATAAAAAGGAGTTTTTCAAAACAAGAGAAAACCAAGATATCAAAATTTTTTTTTTAAAAATACCTACTTTTTTCTGGACTCATGAAAAACCAAATACCTTGAAAGAAAAAGAATATAAAGAATTTACTCTCTGTTAAAATTGACATCTTTAAACAGCAATGGTGATGATATAAGATTCAAGTTTCTCCTGAACTGAGATGGTTAATCATCTTCCCTTTCTCTTCCTGAAATGGACTAGAGTCTCACTCCCAGGGAGACTGAGTAGTTGAGATATCAGTAATCTTGCTATAAAGAATTCAGGTCTGAGCTCTGAAACAGAACTTGTGCACAACATAAAATCTCACTGGCTAACTTCCAACACTTAAAAAGCCTCAAAGCTTTTGATAGGAGTAGCAAAGAACTGACTTGCAGACAGCTAATGATTTGGTTTCCAGACAAACAAATCCATTTGGGAAATGGCAAACCAAGTGTCTTTAAAAGGCTTCCAACAGTGCAGGTCACTATACCATATCTAATGGAAAGGTCATCTCTTAGGAAAGGTTATAAAACAGTGAAAGGTTTCTACTTTTTCACTTCATATCATTCCATTGAAATGAACTGCAAAATGAATGGAGGGAGATGGTGCAGCCACATGGCTGCATATCCTAACTGCCTGTCTTATCAAGAGAGTGCGGAGTTTTAGCACAAAAAGACATATGAACTGAGAAAAAGGAGAAATAAACACTAGTACAAAATGTATATTTTACTGTTGATGAAAAACTAAAAATTGTTGTTTATTGCCTGATGCCTATGCATGGTGGACAAAATATTTTCTTTAAGTTAGATATGCAGGACTTAAAATTTTATAAAACTATGATTTCTACTAATGATATTTTAAATGTTTCTATTTTAATTGACAATCAGTCCAAAATTTATCGCACACATCTCCAAACTATTTTGCCCTTTTCTCAAAACATCAGAAAAACTGTCTCTTTGCTAAAGCTAAAGGATAAAATAACCAAACAAAATCAAAAGACAATCACCATGCATATTAAATTATCTATGCATACTCTAGAACAATTTTTTACTTTCCAGTAGCTACGCAGTTAAAGTGTGAATCCCTATACATTCCAGGTACAGAAAAAAGTTGAACATATGGCCTTTTACCAGATGATAAAATCAAAAACAAAATTCACAGAAATGTGACATGTGTTCACTTACAATCTCCTGCTGAACATCTATGGATCTGTGTTCTGTTTTGCCAGTGTTCCTGTTGCAGACCACAGATCATTTTTATTACTCACGTCCTGCTTCCAGGTAGTAGGGGTCACTTCCAGATCACACAGAATAAGTTTTTCGAGCTACAGTGGTACTACTTATCTTTTGGTGGTTTTTTTTTTTTTTTTATTTGTGAGTAGTTTTGGTTTATATGGCTGGAATTTTTTTCTGACCTACAAATCATCAGTTGCTTTTGCTCAGTGTTTAATGATTTTGGATCTTTGTAAACTTATTGCATTTTATCTATGACGATACTAATTCTGTGCAAATCTAGATGAAAGAAGCAAAAAAGAGGAACATCTTTTCATGGAAGTAGTCAATTACTCTTTGCCTTATTCTTTATGATGAAGATTGATGTCTAATTTTTATTTGTGAAAGCAAAAAGCAAGCCTTTTTTTTGAAGCAAGGGCTTCATATGTTGCAGTTCACGAGGCTTATGTCATTTGATTCAGAATTTCAAATTCTAATGAGAAATAAGCATTTCCTGTCACTTATCATGCATTTATATATCGACGTATATTTTTGATACATATGTATATAAAAAATACTATTTTCAAGAAAATTATTGAAAATAAAAAGAGGAAACGCAAACCTTTTTTAATATCTTACTGTCCCTTAAATCTCAGTTGTAGAAAGATGATTCAGCTTGCACCCTGAAGATTCCTCAGGGATGACATGGGATATTAAAATTAATTTTAATTATTTCAAACAGAAAGGCATTTTTACATTAATTAGCATAATATGCAGATGCTATATCTACATTCTTGAGAGCATGCGACCAGGAGAACTACTAAGTGAGAAAGATTCTGATTATTTACTAGTTAAACATAAGATATTTTCGCCTTTGTGATTTTATTGGTTTTAAATTTTTATGGTTGCTTCAAATTATCAGAAATAAAACCAAACAAATTAAAGGCTTTTCACTAAATAACACTGTTAGTGGGAAAGATGTCAGAAGAGAAAATAAATGGGAAATTTGCTTTATTTAAATGTTCTTTTTCAATGGCCATTTGAACTGACTGAGTAGTGTTATAACACTATTTATTAAAACTTTCTGCTATTTAATCCTTTCATAATAGTCATCAGGTTCTGTTATTCAAAATTCACTTTTTTTTCCAGAGAGAATTTTTTAGGCTTAAAGTGGTTTTAATTTTTTTGAATTCATAATGAAGAATTCTTCTGTAATGGTAGAGGTAAAAAAATTGTGTGTCATAATTTTTATTTCATATAATCATACATATGTAATTTCTTTATGAAAGTAACTGCTACGTTTTGAATTTCAAAGAGTAATCTGACTGTAACAGTCATAACTTGTGTTATGATGGTTAGTTATGTTATTTGTACAAGTGAAATGTAAATTACTGTAAGAAAATTCTAAGTGAATATGATTTGAAAAATCTCTTCAATGGAAGAGCAGGCATGCAAATAATAATTTCTTTGAATTTTCACACTGGATATATTAAACATAAATATCTAGAGACAGCACATGTAAAAAAGCTTTTGAATTTAAGTATGAACTTAATTCTTTAACTGTCCCCACTGTTCAATCGATACTTGTCTCTGTCGTCTTCAAGCCATAGCACTTCCCACAAAGGTTAAAAATACTTGATATGCATTTTGGTCCCTTCACAGTTAAAAACAGGAGTAAATAACTGTCTACATTCTTTAGATTCAGAGACTTAACTTCTTGCTCTTTTGGATTAGGTGTAATGCTATATTTCAGTTAACTAACTGAGCCAAAACATAAGATACATCTCTTTCAGTTTCCTTTTGCTTCCAATAATTTCTCAAAGAGATGCCAATGGTGATTTTTCAGAGTCTTCCTGGAGAAATCTAATTCCTTTTAGTTGTTAATAAAACCTGTCTTTGCTCTGTTTTTTTTTAAACTGTAGTATTACTCATGAGGTATCATCCCCACTCTGAGCCTATTCAGTCCTGTAGAGTATGGGTTTGAACCGTAATGCGGGAAAAAGGGAGGGAAGAGGGGACTACATATCTTTCATGCCAAATATTTGCAGAGTTACTTATATTTTCCATATTCCTTTGGGCATTTTTTATTATTATTGGCAGTGATAGCAAAAGGATTGGGGAATAGGTATATCAAAATAAGATTGTATTTACTCCTTACAGCTTCAGCCATAACTGTAAGCATTAGTTGACTGTTAGTTTCATATTATCACTGTTTCAGCAGCTTTTTGCAACTACTTTCTCGGTCAGTATTGATTTTTTTCTTCTTTGTCAGCACTGTAGATTAAGTCTTAGCTCTGCATTGTTCTTTAAGAATCAATATATAACTTTATGAAAAGATTTACATATTTGGTTTGTTTTGTGACCTAAGCTGTTGACATGGCTTTATGTTACGAAGATATTTCTTTTTTAATTCAGGAGTTTTCAGTATGGATTATCTATCATTGATGCTGTTACTGACCCATGTTACTAGGAAACTGAATACCATAAGTTCATTTCACAGTTTTCTGCTATACCTGGCAGTTTTTACCTCTGTATTTTGAATGAAAATTATCTAACTGTTTCCCAAAATTGTTTTTGATTTCAAAATTATTGAATCTTATATTTACTTTGGATGGGTGAAGGAGGCAAGTACATGATAAAGCATATAGGGATTTGGGTTAAACAAGATTTTTAATTCTGTCTTTACAAAGAATTCTAGATGTGTGAAGTACAGTGTATATATAAACAAACACAAATCAGGTTATGCAAACCCCATAATTTATGCACACACTCACAGTTATCCAGACTTCAGATTTTGAATAATGTTTCCTTTATTCTGTTTTGGATGGAGCAGGACTCAGTCTCTCAATGAATCAGCCAGGAAAGGCAGCACGGGCTGAGAAGTACAGCAGGAAAGCAGCAACCAGCTCCAGCGAACCAACAGTGCAGAGGTTGCAAACTTATTCAGCTCTTGAAACACATAGGAGAATGTTAAAAACATCTTCCTGACTGAACAGTCTTCATAGCTTAGACATTCCCACACTGCTCTTGCACTGTGCCTTAGCATGGATCAGATCAGTGCCATTTGAGGCCTGACACCCGATTTATGCTCAGTGAACCCTTAGCTGACTGTTGGAGAGAACATGTGTTCCATTAAAACATTGAATATAACAGTTTGTTTTCATTCCTTGTTAACCTTCAGCTTGACTTAAGTTAATCTGCTTTATTCAGCCTTGCAATGGCCTGGGAGTATGCAATTCCTCAGCTGCTATTTCTCAGCTGAGAGTATCCGAAACCTTCCAAAACAATCACAAACAGGTGCAGAGACACATCTCAAAATAATTACACTTTCAAACAGTAACAAATATTCATGTTGTGCTAAGTAGTGTCACAGGCTTGCCAATGCACAGTGAAAGGCTTCATCTTCCACTACCTTACTCTACGTTCCAGCTAATCCCTGTTATTTCTCCTTATACAAAAGTGACTCTTCACACTGAAAAGTCTCATACAAGAGTGCTGCCGTAATTTCAGAGTATAACGTTGAACACAAATGAATTGGCATTTACAGGGCTTGAAGTGTTATTTATGGAAGACTCTATTTGAGACTTCCTTAAAGGAAGTCTGTGCTCCTAGAAATTAGTAAGTCAAAACCCATTATACCAGCTAGAACTTCGAAACAGTCATTATATGGTATTTGGTACAAAGAATCACCAGGGTAGACTTTACAAGTCTAAGCAGTTTCCCATATAGAGTCCAGTCTACTATATACGAGAACTTAACCTAATTGGGGCACTGAATCTTAAGTAATACACACTCAAAAATCTCTCCTTTTAAAGATCCTTTGGAAAACTTGGACAAGTTTCTCAGTCAACACAGGAACTTAGAATTTAATTTATATTTAGGCTACATGTTCTCTCCTGAATGAGGAGAGTCTGGGGTAGGAGACTGATATGTGGTTTTACGCTGTGACCAATAAAAGAGAATGAGAATAAAAGACATATAAATGACAGAGAGTTCTTACGAGTTACTTTAGAGAAATACCTAGGTCAGAATATTTTTATTTGAATGTTTACATCTAGCTTGGACTTCTCCTTGATTGTATGTACAAAATATATATTTGTTATAACTCTTTAATGTTTATAAATGATTATGTTTCATATTTACTACAGTTATTATATTATATATAAATAATATGTTTTATATAATATATCATATATAATATATATAAGTACATATTTTATAGAAAATATTTATTAAAATATGCACTTTTTAAAAACTGTACCTTTTTTCATAAAATATTTTTAGTGACTATTTTAGTGACTATCCTGCAGAGTTTAAGGCAGTCCTTAATTTATGGGCTCATCTTAACCGCAGAGAGATTTATTGGAACAAGGAATTATTCTCTGCAGCTGAACAAGATAATGTGCTTTCTACATTTTTTGTTATTCCCTTGTTAATGCCGATGAATTCCTTTTTTCTGATGTGCTAGTACTTACCATTTTGTATTTCAGACAAAGATCATTCCTTTTCTTTCTAATGTGAATTTTAAAATAATTACATATTTTATGTTACAAAAGGAAATATTGTTTCTGTAAAGCAAAGATATTTTTAGAAGCATGTACAATTGCATATAGCACAAAAAGTGGAAGTCCATACTTTTTACCATGCTTTTCTTCACTCACTGCAATATGAAAAAAAAGGATTAGCATTGCAGGTCTATCAAATTCTACCTGTAACATCTGAACTATAGGTCAAACTCACAAAGACAGCTCAGGTGGAGAAAAAAAAAAGTCAGAATTCATTTTTAACCTAAAAAAAATAGGTTTTATTTTAATTTTTCTGCAAGGCTTCTTAATTTAATTTACAGTATTGTTCTTGGAACTTAATGAGAAACACTTATTCCTCTTTATCTTCTTTTCTTAAAGACAAGACTTCTAAATGAATCATGCCTCGGAGCAGAGAAATCTTCAACCACCACAGGGCATTTCCAATTGGTTTATGCTTCTAGGCCATGATATACTTGATGCTTGTGAATTATACTACAACTTTAATTTGCAATCATGTCTGATCCCCATTTCTGAGCTAAGGTAAGATTCTGGACTACACTCAAACTACAACTTCAAACTGCACATAAAGCTAGGTAGTCTCTATCAGTATCAGGTCTGCTAAACTGGCCCAAAACTCCAACAAGTTTAGCTCAAAACTCCAACAAGTCCTTCAATCTTGGACTATATTATACAGCACTTGTAACTATATGAGCTGGCCTTTAGTTCCATACATATAACTTGAACTTCATACTAGAATATTTCTTAGATAACAGTTTCTTCCTACTCCTTTATAAAACAAAGAAACAGCAAAAAAACCCCAAAAACCAAAAAACCCCAAACCTGCCACTACCTCTTCAATGAAAGCTGATAAACAAAAAAAAAAAACAAACTCCAAAACAGAACAGCCTAAACCTTCACTATATTAGAATACACAAAAATTAGAACAATGGATAAATCAATAATAGAGTACCATCTCAACTCTTAATTTCCTCCAAACTAATACGCCCACTAAGGCTCCACAGGTAAGGTTTATGGAAATTCATAACTTTAAAAGCAATATTTATTATAAGATTGTAAGATAAATCACATATTTTTTATAAAGTGGTGGGTAGGGCTGATACCATCAGATCTGTAACAGGCATGACCATGGTGATGCCAAGGTGATTGGCTCCCAAAGTTAAGCACTCTCTTGTTAGCCAGGGAGAGCCCTTACTCTCCATTATTCTTCCTGACCATGGACATCCACGCTCACTTTCTTGTCCTGCTCTTGCTTCAGTGAACAGCACATGGCTCCCTCACTGGTATCACTAGTCAGCATCAGGTACATGTCTGCACACCCTGTTATTCTTTTTCTTGCTTCTTGGCCTTTGTTTTCACTACCTTGTTCTCCCCTTTCTATGCTCAAACTCTGCTCAAATAAACAAATTTCCCTAGTTAATTTTTCTCCCCTTATCTTAGCTGTGATACACCTGAATCCACATTTAATAATTATGTTACTTAGCTAGTCCCTGCCACACATGTTTTTGCTGCTATGATAAGCCAGGTGCTGCTGGCCTTTCAAGATTTCACTCCCTGAAAGATGCCCAGTGTTTCCCTCCAGCTTTTTGTGAATTTCCACAGCTTCTTATTCAATCTTCTGTAAGGTCTGGTCATGCTTAATGGCATAAAACATTTTTCAGCTTCTTACACGATTTCTGATGTCATGTCCAGTATTTCTCTATGTTCTGCTTCTTAACTTCATGCCAGGTGAAAGGTCTTGTCAATTTGCCTGCAGCCCTAGCACATCAAATCTGCATAGAAAGCAAGATTATGTACTGAAAAGTATCTGCTGTTTTTCTTTATATCAGCTTAAGTAAATGGGTTCAGAAAATGATGTAGTTAAACTAGTGTGACTCCTGTATGGACAGATGCTCTCATAAAAAGATACGCAGTTGCTACCAAAAGAGACTTTTCTCTACTGCACCAATACTTATTTCTATACAGGTATTTTATAGAATAGCGAATATATCTTCTATCTCCTTGAATTTATACTATCTCTTCAATGACTAATTATTAGTAATCATTGACCATAGAATTAAAGAAAAAATTTAAGTTGGAAAAAACCTTTAAAATCATCCAGTCTTTAGCATAACACTGCCAACTCTACTACTAAACTATGTCCATAAGTGCCACATATAGTCATCTTTTAAATATCTCCAGGGATTGTGACTCAACCACGTCCCTGGTTAGCTTTATAACCCTTTCAGTGAAGAAATTTTTCCTAAGGTCTAGTCTAAACCTCACCTAGTGCAACTTGAGGCCATTTCCCACTGTCCTATCACATTACTTGAGAGAAGAGACTGAAATCTGCCTCAATGCAACCTCCTTTCAGGTAGTTGTAAAAAGTGATAAGGTCTCCCCTCAGCCTCCTTTACTCCAGATTAAATGGCCCCAGCTCCATTAATCATTCCTCTTATGTCTTATGCTCTAAACCATTCACCGGCTTTGTTGCCCTTCTTTGGATGCATTCCAGCACCTCAGTGTCTTTCTTGTAGTGACAGGCCCAAAATGAAACACAGTATTTGATGTGCAACCTCACCAGCGTTAAGTACCGGGTCATTACCACTTCCCTGTTCCTGCTGGCCTTGAAATTTCTGATACAAGCCAGGATGCTGTTTGCCTTCTTGGCCACCTGGGCACATTGCTGGCTCATATTCAGCTGGCTATCAACCAGCACCCCCAGGTCCTTTTCTGCCAGGCAGCTTTCTGGCCACTCTTTCTGGAGCTGGTAGCATCGCATGGAGTTTATGTGGTTCAAGTGCAGGACCTTAGCCCATCAGTCCAGTCTGTCTAGATCCCTCAGTAAAGCCATCCTTCCCTCAAAAAAATCAACACTCCTGCCCAAATCAGAAAGGAAACTTACTGACATATATAATATTAATTTATGACACATGAAAAGCAGAATAAATTAATATTTTTATTTTATAGAGTAACTTGAAGAAAGAAAAAAAAAGCTGAAACTAAAGCATTTCCAAAATGTTGAGGGCTTTTTTTTTTTTGATCCTGTGGATGCCTTGAAGAGCTATATATAAAAACATCTCTGCTGGCATCAGTAAATATAAATAACTTCATAGTTCAGGCATTAACTCATGAAATTGATTGAAAATGTTCCTACTTTTATCAGTAGCTAAATCTTTTATGTCGTGGGGAGATGCAGTGTTCAAATAGCTTAAAAACTGTACTTGAACTAGCAAAATGTATCTACTTGAAAGAAGACTGCTGACTGTGCAGTAAAATTTGATAACTCTCTTGAAATGACTAGCATTTGTCCTGTACATGCACCTTCTCATGTTCTTTCTAGTACAAGCATCTCCTGAGAATACTTTCCATTTTCCTTCCCAGAAGCACAAAGATGCTGCATTAAGATGGATAACAAGGGAGCAGAGAGTCCACCTCCAACCTTCATTAGATAGGGTGTGACTTTTCTTTTATTAATATAAATTACTTCATTATAAGAGATCATCTAATTATTTCTGAATTCATGAAAGGATATTCAAATAGGCCTAAGGGAGATTTAAATTTCAGACTTTGCTGGAGAGAGATGGACATTTGAGACAGTTGTCAAGGAGTCTTTTATTGTAGTTAGCCTGAAAAATTTGATAGCTCTGAAAATTACAACTCACTGAATTGACAGAAATAAAAGAAATAAAATTAATTCCAAAGAAGATATATATATATATGTAAAACTTCATGTTAGACAATCATGGTGGTTAGAATTGCATTAATCTAACCATTAGGGGTTAGTTACAGATTTATACATATTTTATTGGATTTTTAATAATAAAAAAAATCCTTAATGGATACAATATACAGTGAGCGCACTACTACTTGAAAGCTCTTATGTATGGAAATTCCAGAAGCATTGAACTGGATCAATGGATCTCACAACTTGGCATTATGATGCCTTAGTATCTTGTCATCTACCATTCATTTCCAAAAAAAACCATAAAAAACATATAAAATCTTTGGTCTGTGATTTTGTTCAGAAGCTAAAACATTTGAACAGCTTATAAGTAGGGTGATGTAAATGATTTCTTTATTTCTGTGGAGTCAAATAACTCATATAATTACTTACATTTTTTTAAATGGTAACCAGTAAATGAGCACTCACCAGCTTGAGGAAGGTAAAAATACAGTGCCCATACACACACAAAAGATTTAACCTGAAACCTTCCACAAATACCACTGACTTAGAAAGTACCTGAGACCTGTTCTACCTGTTCCTTCTACTTGTTTTACAATACTCTTTTTTATTTTTTTTTAAACAAGATATAGGCATTACAAAACCTGGCACTCAGTCATTCCGTCTCTTCTCCCTTAAAAAAAAGAATCATCAATATAACCATTTAATCCTGTGTTCAAGTGGGCTCTCTCTCAGCAGCTATATAAGTATTTAAATGCAAAGCAGAATAGCCCACACCAAAGATTCTGCAGAAGCTCTGATTTGGAGCAGTGGGTGGCCTGGCCTCTCAGTTGATGGAGAGATTAAAAGTTCTGTCTTGAAGCGGATTGCATGGATTTAAACTTTGACAGTGTGTTCACACCTTAAAATTGTTACACAAAAAGAGGACATCTCTACACTGCATTTAGCAGTCTCCGCTAATACTTTTAAGCAAATTTCACCTGCATCTGCAAGTTATTTCTGAAAAACAAAGGAGTGGAAATTTCTGATGACTTTATTATTTCATTGCTTTCCTTATTGCCCCTGTCCCTTTAATTTTTGTCGCCTGTGCTGTCTGATATTTTATTACAAAAAGTTATCCTGTGTACATTTATCTGCTGCTTAAAAGAAAAAATAATTTGAATACAGAGAAAAATATTACTGAATGTAAAAACAATTTTTAATAATATCTGTTATTAACCACAGTACTAGTTATTCTTGCAATTCTGTTTTGAAGCTTTGAAGATCTTACAGCATCATAAATTCAAAATAGGTGAAAGCTGGGTGGCAAAGAGCTACCATGCATAAATTAAGAATTAAGCAGTTGATGTTTGACTTGATTTTTATTTCTAGTTACTCGGTGCTTTTCTGGTTCCCTGGAAATGACAGGGTCCATTTCTCCATCTTTAGGAGGGCCTTTATGTGTAATATTTTCTTTAAAAGGCTTTTTTTCCTGACATATTATGTACTTAACATGGTACAAAACTTCTTTGTCCAGTAGGATCTACAATTTTAATTTGTCAAGGGAAACAACTCTTTGCTATATTCAGAGTTTCAAAAAGATGTTTTGTTTTATTAAAATAAAAACAGGCTGCTTCAGGGGTGGAATCTCAGCACAGCTGAAACTACAGGAATTTTACAGATGACATCAATGAAATTACGGTTTAACTTCTGATTTCCAATTTGGTTCTTCACAAGCATCTATATGTGCTTAATTATGCGTGAAAATACTGAAACTGTATATGAGAGTCAGTTTTTTGAATGAGCACATGGCCAATTAATATAAGATTCTTTATTACTATCACCTGACATTAATGACAAGTAACTTCAGTGCAATACATCTTATCTAATTTTATTAATTTCAGAATATGTTTCACATAATTAAGGACTGGAAACTGGGCTCAGGTATCTTTTAGTCTCTTCATCATCTTTTTTATATAGAGAGTGGATTTTAATTATTATATGTCTGAGCTTACCAGATTTTACATATTTGTTTACTTTTTATTTAAATCTGGTGATTTTGAAAAACAGTTTACTTTAAAAAATCTAAGAGGAAGGAGAATGTAATAACGAAATGCATTCTCTAATGTTTTTTCTGTGGTATTCTATATCGTTATATGAAGCAGCCATATGTTGTTTCTTAGGATTTTATTTACTTCATAGCCCTATGAAAAGGGATGTTTTCCTTGATCCAAGTGGGTTTTTAAGACTTCAACACCATTTTTTTCACCATCCATCTGTGGAAACCTAGCCCCTGACCGTCCCACCACCACACTTCTCAGATAGCCACCACCTAAAATCTTCAAATCACATCTGACTGAGTTACTTAAAGTATTTTAATTAGTAGTTTGAGCAGTTTTGTACGGTTTTCCTGGACCACTGAGCCCTGCTTTCATGACTGAGCCCACGAGAGCAATAACTCTCAGAAGAGGGACTAATAAGTAGCTGGTTGGTGTAGTATAATCTCTAAGACTGCAGCTGCTGTTCATAGGTGAACATCTGTCTACAAGCTCCATGTGTTCAAGGAGCAGTAAATATTGTTCAGTAAATATTGTTATTGTGTTTTTCATTCATTCTAGAAAACTGGATTCAACTCATGGATTAGTTTACTAAGGTGCCAAGACATCAGACTTCGACACATTTCACAACTAAAATTTCCATGGCCATGTAACATACATCTCTGATTAAAAGTAGCTATAAAAAATTGATCATCTATATGACTCCTAGATCAGAACAGAATTAACTCGAGTGTGTAGTGAAATAAAACTTTTTTTCATTTCTTTGTTTTGTATTACTTGGTATCCCTTTCTATTAAATATTTCCACATACACTTATTTTCCTCAGTCCTTTTATTAGACTTATCCTAACAAGACAATATTTTTCTCCATCTTTTTTACTTCTATTATGCTTTCTACAGTAAGACCTCTAGGTACTAAATGAATTATTAGTACTACACCTGCTGCTGCACCAGAGTTGTCCATAATTTGTAATCAGAATCCTTGCTTCTCCTAAGTACCAGGAGGATCATCTTTCAGCCTCATTAATCATGAGTATTAGTTCCGATTTTGAAAATTGTTTGACTTTTCCAAAACAGCTTTTTTTTTTTTCTTCAAATTCAGCATTTCTCCTCTTTTATTCCCTATCAGTTTCATAGAATTTAATAAATTCCTGACATTCTATTTTGGTTTTGTTTTGTTTTTTTTCACTGAATACTGAAGCCTTCATTGTAGTTTAGTTCAGATAGTATGTTGAATAGGTTGGTGATATTGTATTTCTGTAAGACAGGCTTTTATAATTCAGATGTTAAGCACCTATTTCCTCCAGAAGAATTCTAGTGAAAGCTGGTATTAATAGTTACATTTCAAAAATTAGTTTAGATTAGTTTATTTTATTCAGTTTATGTACATATATATGTAAATGTATGTGTGTGTATGAGATCTTATATGCTAAACTAGAAAATAGACTTACCAGGCCCAGTATCTTTTTTCCAAAAAAATCTTTAGTGAAAAAAGTTCATATGTCATTGTATATCAAATAATCATCCCCCTACTGCTTCTGACCTTCAAAAGCACGTGGTTTAAGACCTTCCTTGGATAAAAAATACATCTGAATTATCATGTCTGGAGGCTACTAGAGAATTTTGTCAATTAATAAACTGATCAACTATGGATATATTCTTATCTTCCCAAAAACATAAGACATTTAGTTCCATCTGTAATATTTTGTAAAAATGCATATATTTTTAATTTCCTCAAGTATATTGAAATGAATTGTCCTTCTTAGTTCTGCTTTAGAAAGTTACAGCAAACACGAATGCAGAATTTGGAGGTTACGTTAAATCTGATAAAAAATTGATTAGTTAGACCAGAATTGAGATTTTCCAGCTTTAGGATTTCCTAGATGACAGTAGACTTTTGAAACTGCAGATGCCTTTATTTGAAGAGAGGAACTGGCATTAAACAGAGTCTACTTCTATCATGAAAATGTCACTAATACCAAAAGCTGAATAAACATAAATTGCTTCTTTTGTTTTTCCTCTATCAGTTTGCAAATTATATTCCCTTGAGGAACGTTCTTTCTCTTGAAGACCAGGTTATCCCTACAAGTTCTTGGAAATCACAGTAATGGTGAATTTTTCATTCTTCATTATGGGTGATAGGAAGGCAATGACAAATAGAACAAAGCATTTTGTGTCAGTTTATACAAGCATCAGTTCTTAACATATGGTGCAGAAATGCACAGATGATATCCAGAAAGCACCACAAAGTCTTTGTGGGTCTGATCCTTTGTGAATGTTGAACAGTCTTGAGCTTTTATTGATTTAATGAAAGCTGAAGGTCTTGTATCAGTTTCAAGTAATGAAACGGAGAAAGAAGTGGAGCAGAAGGTGATCTCTTCATAGGGAAGCACGCAACACTTACCCAGTGCATCGTCTTCTCCAAGAAGAGAAGTATCTGTTGAGTATGGCAATAGATAAAATGTATAAAATTACATTTAATAGAATCATAGAATCACTAGGCTGGAAAAGACCTTTGAGATCATTGAGTCTAACCGTACCTGTCCACTACAAAATCATATCCCTAAGCCCATTATCTGCCCATCTTTTAAATACCTCCAGGGATGGTGACTCAGCTACCTCCCTGGGAAGCCTGTTCAGAGTGCTTGATAATCCTTTTGGTGAAAGAAAGTTTCTTACTAATGTTGAATCCGGACCTCCCCTGGAGCAACTTGAGGCCATTCTTTCTCCTCCTAGCACCTATCACTTGGATGAAGACACCAACACCTACCTCCCTACAACCTCCATACAGGTAGTGATAAGTTCTCCCCTCAGCCTCCTCTTTTCTAGGCTAAACAGCGTAGAAACAGTTGCCTCAGTCGCTCCTCATAAGACTTGTTCTCCAGCCCCTTCACCAGCTTTGTTGTCCTTCTCAATGCACTCCAGGACCTCAATGTCTTTTTTTGTAGTGAGGGGCCCAAAATTGAACATAGTATTCAAGCTGCAGTCTCACCAGTGATGAGTACAGGGGCAGAATCACTTCCCTGGTCCTGCTGACCATGCTGTTCCTGATACAAGCCAAGATGCTATTGGCCTTCTTGGCCACCTGGGCCACTGCTGTCTCATTTTCAGTTGACTGTCTGCTAGCACCCCCAGGTCCTTCTCTGCT
This sequence comes from Clamator glandarius, assembly GCA_033459285.1. Taxonomy (NCBI): domain Eukaryota; kingdom Metazoa; phylum Chordata; class Aves; order Cuculiformes; family Cuculidae; genus Clamator; species Clamator glandarius. Next base: position 2,533,471 of record JAUNZM010000170.1, read on the forward strand.
AGGCAGCTTTCTATCTACTCTTCCTCAGGCTTGTAGGGCTGCACAGGGTTCTTGTGTTGCAAGTGCAGACCACGGTGATGGCCTGCTCTTGCACCACCAGGATCTCTTTTTTAGAGAGCAGCCAGCCTTCTTGGGCTTCTTTGTCCTTAGGGACTCTCTTCCATGATACTTTATCAACTAGCCTTCTGAATAGTCCAAAGTCTATCCCCCAAAAGTCCAAGGTGGCCATTCTACTGACCCTCCCTCCTTACTTCTCCTAGAACTGAGAATTCTATCATTTCATAATTGCTATGCCCCAGGTGTCCTCCAGCTGTTACATCTCCAATAAGGACTTCTCTGTTCACAAAAAAAAGATCCAGCGGTACCTTCCCTGTTCCACTCACTCACTAGTTTTGTCAGGAAGTTAGTTGGTCAGTTAAGAAAGAATTTTTTGAGATTGTCATAGAGCAATTTAATCACCAGCATCCAGGTAGTTTAAAGATGGATAGATAGACAGAAAGACAGACAGTCAGACAGGTAAGATTAAAGTCAGAAAAGGAATTCTACCAAGATCATGACAGCTGTAGGATGCTGGACCACTGATGCAGAGATAAATTGTTTTATTACAAAAGATTCTTTTTTTACTCTCTAAACTCTGAAAGTGACTGAAATCCAATGATAACATCCTTCTGGCCCAGTTTCTCATTCACTTTAATGTGACTATTGCTCCCTCACAGCTAAGATTTGTGCACAGTTTCTGCTGTCTCAACTTCCTCAATCTTATTCTAATGCACTTGTGTGTTTCATCCCCCTAATCTAAAGACCTTTCAGGTCTCAAATTAAATAAGATTCATGCAACCTGTTCTTGCTTGACATTGTTTCACAGTTAGTGCTATATTTCACATATTTATTCACTAAAATATGAAGGATACTGTCTCTACATAGCAAACACTATCTATTTGAGAACTTGACAAATTCTTGAAGTAAGAGAAAGCTTCTGTGCCATGACATAGATATAGGACCTGGCATAAACTATTTCTGCCCAGCAGCAGATCGGCACAATTGAACTCTGCTTCAATTTATGTCTTGTGTTATAAACAAGTGTGGTGAGTTGACTTTCTCTGGGCATCAGATGTCCACCAAGCTGCTGTATCACTCCCCTTCTCAGCTGTACATTGGAGAGAAAATATAACAAAAGGCTTCTGCATTGAGATGAGGACAAGGAGGTCACTCATCAATTACTGCCACATATAAAACAGAATCAATTTGAGTAAATTTATTTAAATTTTACCAAAAAAGTCAGAATAGGATAATGAGAAATGAAATCAAATCTTAAAACCCTTTCCCTCATCCTCTCTTCTTCTCAGGCTTGACTTCATTCTCAATTTCTGTGCATCCTCCACTAAGTGGCATAGAAGAACAGGGAATGGGGGCAATGGTCTCTTCATCATGTTGTCTTTATTGCTTCTTCCTCCTCACACTCTTCCCTTGCACCAGTGTTGGGTCCCTCCCACAGGAATCAGTCCTCCATGAATTTGTCTAACATGAGTCCTTCCCGTGGGCTGCAGTTCATCACAAACTGCTCCAATGTGGGTCCCTCCTAAGTTCTGGCAGCAAACCTACTCCACTGTGAGCTGGTGAAAGGGCTGGAGAACAGGCCTTTTGAGGAGCGACGGAGAGAGCTGGGGCTGTTTAGCCTGGAGAAGAGGAGGCTGAGGGGAGACCTCATTGCTCTCTACAACTACCTGAAGAGAGGCTGTGGAGAGGAGGGTGCTGGCCTCTTCTGCCAAGTGACAGGGGACAGGACAAGGGGGAATGGCCTCAAGCTCTGCCAGGGGAGATTCATGCTTGAGATAAGGAAAAAAATTCTTCACAGAAAGGGTGGTTAGGCATTGGAACAGTCTGCCCAGGGAGGTGGTTGACTCACCTTCCCTGGAGGTATTTAAGGTGCAGTTGGATGAGGTGCTTAGGGGCATGATTTAGAGATTGGTGGTAATGGTTGGACTCAATGATCCGGTGGGTCTCTTCCAACTTAGTGATTCTATGATTCTGTGATTCTATGATTCCTCTCTCCACAGGTCTTGCCAGGACCCTGCTCCAGCCCAGGCTTTCCACAGGGTCACAGCCTTCTTCAGACTCATCCAGAACAGCATTATCTCCTAAGGATTTATGTGGCATCTTACCTTCTCCATTGCCAGTATGAAAATCTTGGAAGGCAGAGCTGGGTAGTTTAGATAATTTGTTTAAGGATAAATGCTTAGAATTTTGTTGGGGTACAACAAATGATGGAAAACTATGATTTTTTAAACTGTACCTAAATACAATGCATCTTGCTGGTATTATTGCAATAAATATAATATGAATTGTAAATCATAACGTTAAAGTATCCAAAGTAAGAGGTTGTACAGAGTTAAATGAGTGGTATTTCTTAATACATACTCTTTCTTTTCTATTTTGAATGCACTGAAGTACAGTGGAAATAGGTACAATATTTATAGTGATTAACATTACTATCTACATAGACTATATTGCTGATGAATACATGGAGTAAAGACATCGTATGTTTAAGTAAACTAATTGAAGTTCCAGAAACAGTTAAGATAATACATGGAGATCAGTACAGGTTAATTTATCTCAGATGTCAGTGGAGTATACTGGGGCAAACATCTTTCAGTGTTGCTTTGATTAGACAGCTTATGGCATGCAAAGTGTCTTTGAACCTGGACTGATTATCACTACACCACACTACAGACAGCTGTCTGAAATGTTATCACTTTTTTAAAGTAAACATATTTATCTCACCTTAGTTATTGTTTCACTTCTGCAGTAAACTAGGAGCATTTTCACCTCAGTGAAGGTTTGAGGCTTTCTTCACAGCCATAAGAGGCAGAAATGTATTTACTTTTTAAAGCAGACTAACAAATAAATAAAAATGAGATCTGTAGTCCTGGACAACAATTTTTATTGTCATATTGACATCCTTGCTAGCTTTTCCTAAGTTCCACACTGTAGCAGCCAACAGCAAAAAAAAAAGTCCCACACTACATTGTATTCTGCAGATTCTCTAACTTGATCATACGAAGTTATGAAGCTCTAGTTGAAACTGAGTAAAAATATTGAATTGTCTGTAACTATTACTCAGCATCATAGCTTATAATCCCAGTAGAAATTTGAAACTACTATATTCTGCTTAGAAACTGTCTGCTTAGACTTCCTAAATCAGAAGTTTTAACTATCATCAAAATATTGTATTTTCAATATGTAACTGAAAAGTATATGGCCCAGACTAATTCCTTCTGGTTTAGGGGATAAAATGACTAATCAGAGTGATCTAGGACTGAGAAGATGTTTATGTTGAAATAGTAATAAAAATTTTACTCTCTTTTTTTTCATGTGGCTCTCACTTAGCTGTGCATAAATAAGTATGAAGTTGCTGAATTATAGACCATCAGGGTAGCTTAGAAATTGTGATATGAGACTGATTAAATAGATGAAAATATCAAAGTCATTGAACATTGCCTGGATGAAAGTCTCAATTAAACCTTTAGTATTCTCAGTATTTCTGGTTTCCCATCTGGGTGATTGCATTCATAATGTAGGGCAAGATTCATATATTATTAACTAATTAATTAGCTTCTACCATATATGAAAACCTTTGGCATGAAGCATCCCCCGAGCTATTAAAGGTGACCAAAAGCACAGATAAAAGGCAAAGGGGATGAGTGTCCAAAGTGAGAATCACAATCTCACTTACCTTTGTCATAATTATTTCTCATATCAAGTTCAATTTTCATGAGTAATATGCAATGAAACATCCATACAGTACAATGTGGAAAGTTCCTTGTGGGCTTAAATTTATTGCTACATTTTATATTTAATTTTAAAAAAAAGTCAAGCATAAAGTTTACTCATGCAGGTCTCTCTGCACCCATTATAGGCAGAGGGCAGATATCACATTTAGCTCTTGGATACACATGTGCAAGGTTTCTGACTTCGACAGAATTTCTGATATGAATATAAAGTGAAAATGTGTTCCAGAATAAACTCTTCACCTTCTCTGCTTCCTCTGTGGAAGAGGAAGAAAATCAAGCATATGGAATTGCTTTTGCATGTTACACAAATGAAGATTCATTTGAACAGAAATTAGTCCTCTGCATGGAGAAAATCTTGCATCTTAAACCAACAAATCTTAAGTTTCAAACCCTCTTAAAAATTATACTTGGACTAGGATGACAGCTTGTAAGAGATATCACATAGTACTTTTTAGTAGTGCACTTAAATTTTCAACATTATCATAATATTCCAAACACGCTCCAAATTGTGTGAAATCCTGATTTAGGACACTAGCCTTGTTTTCGTACGGCTTTATCTCTATAGAAACTTGACTGATAAAAGTCATACATCACTGCAAAAATTAATATAAGCGATATATACAAACTCTGCCTATACAGGGAGTGCTCACTTGCTGAAAATGTTCTGTGTATAAAATACTGGGACAGAGTAAAGCTGTTTTCTGAGAGAGAAATGTACTTTTTACCTATGCTCAAAGAATAGAGACGGAATAGTATTCTCATTACAAACTCTGGAATAGGTGGTCTGTGCAAAGTATTTGATAAATTGAGTGCTGATTCCTTCATAATACATGAAAAGTAGTATGCAGGTGTGATAACTGAGTCATACTACTCAATGGTTAATACAGTTTATACAGGGTACTATGTTAGAAGCAGTATGTGAAATTCTGAAATGGAGATTGCTAATGCATAAGCAAGATGTACAAATTTGAGATTTGAAGGTAAAAATGAAGATAAAACTGAAACCTTTGAAAAACTTCTGTATAGCACTAATCTACATTTCTTCCAATAAAATGAAATTAACTCCTAATTAGGTGTAAGTAGAATTGGAAATTTTCATTTTAAACCTATGGTTGTTGGTAAATGGCCTTATATAAAAAATGAGATATTAAATTGTTTTTTTTTTTAAATGTGGGGTTTTTTTCAGCATACTCTCTCCTTGAGAAAAAGCTGTCAGAAATACAAAATAATCTTTCTTGATTTATTTCTTAATATTAGAGCTAGCTTGGAAAGTAGAGTATTTCAAACACAATCCTGGTAAAGTAAATACTGAAGATGTTAAAAAAATAATCTTTTGAGCATAGAATTCTCAAAATGAAAAAAACAGTGACATTTCTCAGTGTTTTAATAAAAGAGATTTTCAATTTGTTCAGGCAGCTTTACCGTTTTTCTGCAAAGTGGGACATACGTTAGCATTAAAAGTAACTGATCTATATAAACTTTGTTTCCTGATGATTAAAAGAACCACAGACCACACTGGAAAAACTATAGCAAAGCAGGAAAACCTATCACTTCCCATGTGTTCCAAGAGCCTCCAGGGGTTTATTTCCCTTTCTGAAAACACCAGGGTAAAAAATAACTTAATAATTACACATCTGTCTGAATAACTTTGCCTTAAAAATTATTAATTTTCTTTGCAGACCTGACACCCAAATTTATAGAAGTTCTATTCTAAACAGTTATAAACATTTACAATCATACATTGCAAAATACTTGTCCAAACAACATTTGTATTAACTACATGGAAAAAAAGAAGCTGACAGAGAAAGAAAATGCATGTAGATATTATTTCTTGCTTTATACAAGATACAAAAACCTTATAAAGAGAATGTTTGGATTTTCTCACTGGTGGATACATCTGGGAAGTTTGTGTTACATTGTTTTTTTCACATGGAACAATAGTAGTTGTCCTTTAGAACATTTGTGCATTCTCCAGCTAGATAAACCAATACATGACCTTTACATATAGTTAAAGATTTATACTATGTTCAGACTTGAGCCCTTAAATTTAAAGCTTTCTCAGTTCCTTATAGTCATTTAATTAGGGAAATATTGAAACAAAACTTGTAGATACCTGACTCCACTAAATCTCACTGGGAGTTGAGTATCTGAGTGTCACGTGAGGTTTTAAAAAATCCTTGGACTCATGAATTAAAGGAGTCTGAACTTTAAACAGGGCAAGAACTTTCAGATCTCAATTAATAAACTAATTTTGCAACACATTTTTGTACATTTTTCCTCTATGACACAATCCTTTATATTAACCTCCTTTTATATCATAATCATCAAAGGGTGAATTGAGTTTTCAACATGTTCAAAAAGTGATAATAAATAACAGTTTAGATAGGAAAGGTAAAAAGTAAAAAATGAAACTAGTCAAAGAACAGGCCGTCTCTCTTACGCAAGTAGGGCTGGTTTAGCACTTTACTATAAGTTAATGATTAATATTTAATAAATAAATGAATAAATAAATAAAATACAAATATATTTGACCCTACAATGTCTTTTTAAATGGCCAAACAAACTGTTAGTCAGAATAACATTTTTGGAACCTGTTCTTCCTTTGATCCTTCAAAACACCCAGAAGAACAAACTCCAGCTGGGATATTCATCCAGATGAAACTGAACAAATTGGTTTAGAAGAGAAAACTTCAGTTGATAATGCCTGTGGGACACTGATGGCTCCTGAAACAAAGAAAATGAGGCTCCTGCCCATAAACACTATAACATTTATTTTTAAAGTGACAATATTATTTACAAATTTGCAAACTCATATTTAAAAATAGATTGGCAGTATCAAATTTTCTTTTGATTCAAATAAGACATTGCCCATTGCTTAACTATTGCAATCTCTGTTCATCTCTTCACAGCCCAAGCCCTATCTTTATTTATTTTGACTGAGGCAAAACAAGTATTTAATGCCTATATTTTTTCTTTATGTCTATTAGTCAGAAAAATATCTTCAACAAGAACCAGTCCAATGTGTTTTTTGACCTCCTCTTGCTATTAACATACTTAAATAGCCCTCATTATTATTTGAAATAACAGACTAATTTCAACTCTAATTGAGCCTTGTCCTTTCATGTCTTCTTCTTACATGTATGAACCACAGTTCTGTGATTTTCCTGCAGAGCCTGACCTCATTTCCAGAGATCATACAATTTCTTCCTCCTCTTTTCCCACTATAATGAAAATTTTAAACTTAAGCATTTCATGATCTCTGTGGCCATGACAGCCACCTACCATCAAATCCCCAAGTCCTTCTCTATTCACACATAACAGGTCTAGGAGGGCATCTTTCCTAGTTAGTTCACTGAGTACCTGCAACAAGAAGTTATCTCCTGTGAACTTCAATAATTTCCAAGACCTACTCATCACAGCAGCATTAAATTCCCAGTTGTTGTCTAAGTGGAAATCTCCCACAAGGACAAGGGTTATCAACCCAGAAATTTCTCCTAATTTCCTATAGAATCAATGCTTACATCCTAGCTGGGTGATTTGTAGTAGTTACCCACTACATCTTTGTTTTCTATTCCTCTAATCCTCACCCTGAGGCTCTCAGTTGTATCATCACTAACTGTAAGAATCACAGAATCACAGAATCACAGAATAACCAGGTTGGAAGAGACCCACTGGATGGTGGAGTCCAACCATTCCCACCAATCCATAAATCATGCCCCTAAGAACCTCATCCACCCTCACCTTAAACACCTCCAGGGACGGTGACTCAACCACCTCCCTGGGCAGACCATTCCAATGCCTAACCACCCTCTCTGTGAAGAACTTTTTCCTAATCTCAAGCCTAAATCTCCCCTGGTGGAGCTTGAGGCCATTCCCTCTCGTCCTGTCCCCTGTCACTTGAGAGAAGAGGCCAGCACCCTCCTCTCCACAACCTCCCTTCAGGTAGTTGTAGAGAGTAAGGTCTGTACAATCATATTCTCTCTTATGTACAGTAAGATAATGAAACTCTATAATGTCACTTTAGAAAAACAAGCAAGAATGTTTTTATCTAGCTGAAGAGAATTCCCTCCTTTAATTTTATTGGTTATACAAGGCTAGATGCTGGGACCAATTGCTCTGTAATGTGACCTGAAAGATATGGCTGAGCCTTTCCCTGAAGGCTTTCGTTCTAAAGACACTTGAATTTCCTGGATGAAAGACATTTCAACTGAAATATTCTGAACAATTTAATGCTGAAGTCTGACAGGTTTCTTTTGATCCATGATAAAGCCAGTGCAGCATGAGGAATGAAAAATGACATAGACAACTCATTTCACCATAACTCAATTTAGAACAGAAAAAATCACCCCCAATGTTGTAGCAGCACATTATTTTTCATGTGTCCCCAACACTGTGCCTAATACTACCCAATCTAATTAATAATGGTGGCAAAGATTGGAGAGCAGAGAAGTATTTGTGCACAAATCCTGAATTAGTCAATATTATTCTAAAGCCAGCTCACCTTACATAAGCACTTCTGCAACAAAGTCATATTTCCAAGAGTTCTTCAATTCTAGTAGCTCATAAATGTTGAATTAAGAAAACAGTGGTTGAAATTCTGTGGTTTGTGTTATGCAGGATGTTAGAATAAGGAAATACAATGTTTTTTCTGAGCAGGAAATCTATGAATCCATAAAAATTGAATTAAACAAAAATTTATGACCTAAAGCTAAAGGATTCCATGTTCCATTAATAAACTTCTAAAAGAACAGATACAGTAAATCAATTTTTTTCCACTACTTTATGTTTTGGTAATATTAATACCAGAAAAATAGACTTTTGAAAGTTCAACAATTCAGTCAACATAAACAACTAAGTGTTCAGATGATTATCTAAAGCTTTTATAAATCTTAAAACTCTTGGAGATGTATTTTCTTCCTTTCACTTCCTTTTTTACTATATTTCATGAAATAAATTTACTGTATTCAGTGTGTTTCTGTTGCATGATTTTCAGTCTCAAATTATCATGATTTGTCAAAAAATAAGCAGTTTGGTGGAGTAATAAGGCCTGACATTGGAAGAACTATATGCTCTGAACTAAACCCTCAATTCTGCAAACCTTTAATAACTTACTTAAGAGTTTTAGACACAATAGCAAGACTTCAGCACATATTTATGTCTCAAGTACAACACAATATATTTCCTAATCTCCGCGGACATACTCTTATGCCTATGTATCTGTAAAAAGATGAGAACTAGTTAATTGGATACAATATGGGAGAAGATAAGAAATACGGATGTGAAACTAAGGGAGGAGAAAATCAGCCTTCAGTGATCCAAACTATAATCTTCTGAGTCTTACTAACACAGGAAAGCACACAGAGAACTCCCTGCTGTCTTAGCAGTGGTGTCCCAGAATAAACTGAGAGAGTACTTATTTGAGGTAAATAAATAACTGGGTTTTGGCTGAAGTCTAAGAAGCATCGTAACACTTCAGTATTATGAATAGTTATAACAAAAAAGTTAAGGCAGCCTTCTGTTATGTCCTGGACTGAGCCTTGGGAAAATCTAGAACAAGTGAAACAAATATGTTCCTGTCATACTTACACTATGCTTGACTGTGAAACTTGGAAGGGAGGAGACAGATAAGTAGTCACCTTTTTAAAGTGGATAGGTTACAATTAAATAAAAGCTCTGTAAATTCTGTTTTGATAGCATTATACAGCATTCACTTTTATCTACATCTCTAACCTTTAAAACTCAAAATAAGATCATTAGCAACAGATGTACTTAAAATCATCCCCCCCACATGAGACAGAATTTTAGTTCTTTTAGTATGTGTATTTCTAGAATGGAAAAAGAATTAGAATATGGCAAAAGTCATAAAAGGAAGCTGTGAAAACATGGAAAATACAGACCTCTGAACAGAGAAGTATCAAGAAGTAGCAAGAAAGGTATTACCTTTGCCATCAGCACACTAGTAACAACCAACTACTGCCATAAATTGTTTAGTCTATGATTTAAGGATTACAGCAGATGGGAAAGCATTCAGAAAAGACCAAATATCATATTGGGATAATACAAACATGCACAGTTTGAATACTTGCATGAGGAACATATAATAGAAGGCTCTTCAGTCTGGCACAGAAGTGTAATCCAACAGCCGCAATTTCAAGCCAGATAAACTGGGATTAGAAAGGTGAATTTAGTTTAACTGAGATCATGCATGTATTCAATATAGTATAAAATATAGAATATATAGATTTGTGGTGAACTCTCTGTCACTAGCAAAGCTTACATGAAAAAAAAATCTTTCTGAAAAGTAGAGGTATTACTGGACCTACAGTTATTACATTGTTGATAATTACAACAGAGCTTGTTTTCTGTTTAATCCTCTCTTCCCAACATTTATTAATTTTCCCTCTTATTTTCAATTTAACATCATCATCTACTTAGAAACTCCTGACATTCTTATTTTTTTAAAATACAGAGGAGAAACCAAAAGACTGTACTATATACTTTTATTAAAACCAATTAATATTATATAAATATAAAATTATTTTATTTTTAAAATAATCAAGTTGCAAAATAAATATTTTTTTAACTTTTTGCTACAGATAAACAAATTCTATGCACACACAGAAGTTCTACAAAGAAAGAAAACATACATATTCATGAGTTTTTCTCCAGAAATCTCAAAAGTACCTCTAACATAAGAAATGTGTTTCTTGATCTCTTTTGTCCAGCAAATATATCACACACAGAGCAGAAGTTAGATTTTTACATTTAAGATCCAGAACACTGCTGATTCAGTTTTTCATAGCTATAACGGAAAGAGAAAAAAAGATAATGAAATGCTATTTACAGGCAATCAGTCAGTCAGCAAAACTGTACTTCATTCATACACAATCACCAGAGTCTGTTTCAATTAGACTCAACAGCTCACAAGTGTTCAAAGGATTCCACCCTCCTTTTTCTTCCCACCTTCTCGCCTTGAGAAGACAGACATTCTTAATGTCATTAGTTCAGTTAAAGGTGGTGTTAGGCACAGGAACATTTCTAATACTATAATAATGACATTTTCAATCTATTAGTTTCTGGGTAGGAAAGAGGGGAACATAGGATTAAATGACTCAAGAATTCCTTCCAATCCTACTGTATATTATTTCTGGTTTTGGTTTGTTTTTTTTTTTGAGTACATTCTGTAGAATTAAATAATATAAAAAAAAAAGAAATAAGAGAATTTGTGGCTAAATCTATACTTTTATTGTGGTTTGTAGCAAAGTGAACCAAAAGAAAAACTTTCAATATAAACACACCATTAAAAGGTAGAAATTTTTGTCTTCTTTTTTTAATATATCCTGTGATTGAAAATATCATTTAGATGTCCATCCTTTAAATCTTTGGATTTTGTGTATTGAATGAAGTCTTGGCGATTCCTTGAAAATTAACAAAAATGTAAAAGGCTGTATTTTGCATAAACAGGGGAAAAAAAAACATGATTCTTTGCTTTTTATATATATTTCTTGATGCTTTAAACACATTATTTGCATTTGCATTTTGCAATATGGAAAAAGCAAACACCACTTTGGCACGCAGAAACTAATGCAGGGTCTGTTTCTTTCAGCCTTTTAAATTTAGTTGAGTTTTACTGAGTGAAGATGTCCATAGACAATTAGTCCTCCCGCTCCCCTGTGGTTGCAGATGGAGTTCAGGGGAATATTGCTCTGTATGTGGGTATGTGTATCTGCTCACAAAAGACCTGTCATTCCTGAGTGATTTGTGGCACAAGCATCTAAAGAGAAGTCATGATTACCCAGGGGGTCACAGTGCTATAGTCATGAACTACAATGGATAGACCCCTCTGACTGATGAATATGATAAGGTGTATTGGCTGTTGATGATAACATGCTTCTTAGGACTTCAGCTCTGATATCAGTGAGTTAGAAAAGTCATCACTAGAGCAGAAATTCTGACAGAATATTTAGAGTATTGGCCTTAAGAAAGCACTGTTCTGTCAGCGGGCCTTTACATTTTCCCAAATATTAATGCAGAATATTGGATATTTGCTATTCCTTTATGCTAAAAGTCTTAAGTGGAGTTGTTTGAGAATGAATTGTTTGAATGAAGAGAAAGGGCTGATACTTTCATGTCATCACTGTTTTAACTAGGCACTAATTATCTATGATCTTTTCTATACACTTCACTTTTGTTTATAAAAATGAATCACGCCACAGGTGTAAGCAATCATACTTACTTGAACGCTACATATGTGAGTCAAGAAATGTTTTCTCTAAAAATGTCAACACTGATATTTTAAATACATGTAATAAAAAACATTATTACCTTCCTTTTACCAGTTACCACTCATAAACTGCAGAGGTAGCATTCCATAACACCCATTATGCAGCCACTACAATGACCTACTGGTCTATAAGTGGCATGCATCTGTAAACATATGGAATATATCTCACTTTTCAGATTTTCAGAGGTGTAAGAACAAATCCCTTTCTTCAGAAAAAGCCAGAGGTAACTGCAGTCTTAAATTTTGACCTTTGAGAACCTTTCACATATTGCTGAGCTATCAGCTGAAAGTGACATTTCCATGCAGACAGCAGATAGTTGTGGCATCTTAAATACCACCAAGTACAAAGCTATTCATTCTCTAATATACCTGTGGTTTGTTTCTATGTAAGGTAAAGTGCAAGCAGAAACTTTACATATACTTTGTTGAATACTGTCCAGCATAGTATAAGATGGAAAAATGTTATTAACAAGCGGTAAGCTCAATATCCCTGAATCAGCCTACTCTTGGATTACTTTAGAAACATTCCCTCTACTTCTTATACCAGAAATGTGGAGATTTTAATTGGTGTCTGAGATGAGTCTGCTGGCTTAAGTCAATAGAAAAGGTTATCATCTTCTCTCTGGATGAAGTAAGAATCAGCATTTTCATGCACAACACAAAAACGTACGTATAAAACTAGTGTTAATTGGTATGCCATTCACTCAAGAGAGATCATTAGAGACAAAAGATTAACCTTACCTTGCTTATGCTAGATACGTAAGACATAGTCTGAAATCTAGTTTCACCATTTCCAGTAAGTAGAGACACTTGGACAACACAGAGGATGATTCAGCCCACTTGTCTTTGTCATCTATAACAATGGGAGGAAACTGAGATGGTGCTTTAGACCTGCTGTCTAACAATAAAGTCAGGTCAGACAAATCCCAGCAAGATATTAAGACTAAACTGATGTTTCATTTGTGTTTCAGCATAGCACAAAGTTGCAGGCCTGCTGGCACTCACAGATAAGGCGAAAGTCAGACATGTCTTCAGGTCAATCATAGTTATAATCCTTGCATTGTCATAGACATTCTCCATACAGCATAAATTGATTAATTCCAGTTATTTGGCACACAGATATTAAGTTTTATTAGTCAATCTTTTACTGAAGAAAGTAGGAAGAAAAATGCATATATGTAAGTAGAGGGTGAGTTATTGCTGTTACTCTTCAATTTAATTACGACTTTCAAGAAATTCTTTAGAAAGGTAAAATTGTTGAGAAGAAAGTTACATTGGGAGAAACAGCAACTTAACATTTTTCACAAATTAAGTCTCAGCTATGTATGCTGCCAAAGTTGTTTCATGTTCTTCAAATTCAGTCTTTGATCAGATACACAGCTAACCCAGAACTCTAAATAGCAAAGCCATTTAGTGTACTAATATTGTGGAATCACTGAATGTTTACTATACTCTGGGGATCTTTTATGCTGCCATCACACTGCTACATGTCCTGATAACACTGTTCAGGTCTTAAAAGTATGCTTCCAGTATTTCTGCCACAGTTTTAGGAAACTATACATTTACTCTTTGATGGCACAGTTTTAGACTGCATAAGTCTCAAGGCTGACACAGTGGAGGTGATAGAAACAGACAGCAGCACATTATTGGATTGGACTAAACTGATCATAAACCCACAGCTTGCAGTTGTGTTTCCAATCAGCTTGATGAGGCAATCTAAGTGTTCATTTCCACTGAAAGAGGGAAGCCCTAGTTGCAATCACCCCCAGGTACTTGTTTTCACTGTCAAGCTTGTATCAACCCCAGCTTTTTTTTTTTTTTTGCTGAGGCCATGATCTAATGCAACTAATTAACCCAACAGAAAATAAACCATAATGAAGCAAACTACAGATAGTTTCCTACCCTGGTGATCTAGAAGATCCTATGAATGCCAGGGTTTGTATGAGAATGTGACCAAACTACTAGAAGCAGCATAGAGATAGGAAGAGGGAAAAGAAGGAGAAGGACCACATAGGGATTTTCACCAGGAAGAGGTGATTTGAGAAGTGGAGCTACTCGAGAAACCATTGTTTGAATACAGGAACTGCTAAATTTATGTGAATTAATTTGGTTTATTCTTGCTGCTTATGAAATTAACTGCAGAATATCATCTCTCTCTTTTTTCCTGATTTAACTATTCCACTCTGAGGTGTTTAAACAAATATCCACTAGTATTTAGTGCTGCAAATACATACACAATGGGTGAATGGAAAGCTGTAAGTCATCTTGAACAAGCCTTAAACATAAATAAAAGTAGTGCAAACGGACCCACAGAAGTCGTTCAGTGCATCTGTTGCGCAAGATATTCCTAAAGAATATCTTCAGAATTTAGGTTTATAGCAGTTTCTGTTCTTCATGTGGTGGTTTTAATTTTTTTCCCTTTTCTTCATCCAGGTCCAGATTTTTTATCTCCCTCTTTCCTCCTTCATCAAAAAGGTAAATGCAGATTATTCAATGTTGGAAGAAAAAAGTTTTTGGAGCATGGAATGTAACTCCCTTAGCAATTCCTGACTGAGTGTGGACTATGGTTTAATACAGGTGTTTGATAATTCTGGAGAACAGAATAATTTCGATTAACAGCAACAATGATCTGGATTAAAGGATTGAGTGCTCCTTCATTAAGTTTGCAGGTGATACCAAATTGGGTAGGAGTGTTGATCTGCTGAAAGTTAAGAAGGCTCTGCAGAAGGCCCTGGACAGGCTAGATCAACGGGTTGAGTTCCCTTGTATGAGGTTTGACAAGGCCAAGTGTTGGATCCTGCACTTAGGCCACAACAACCCCATGCAGTGCTACAGGCTTGGAGAAGAGTGGCTGGAAAGCTGCATGACATGGAAGGACCTAGAGGAATTGATGTTGCTCCTTGACTCTGGTGAGTCTGCACCTTGAATACTGTTGTCAATTTTGAGTCCTTATTACAAGAATAACATTAAACTGCTGGAGTGTGTCCAAAGAAGGACAACAAAGTTCATTAAACGTCTGGAGAGTAAGTCTTACGATGAGCTGCTAAGGGAACTGGGTGTCTTTAGTCTAGAGAAGGAGGGGTCGATGTAAGACCTTATCACTCTCTACAACTACATGAAAGAAGATTGTAGTGAGAGGGATGTTGGACTCTTCTTCCTGGTAAATAGTGACAGGATGAGAGGAAATGATTTCAAATTGCACCAGGGGAGGTTTATTGTGGATACTTCATCAAAAGGACTGTCAAGTATTGGAACATGCTGCACAGGGAAGTCATGGAATTACTATCCCTGGAGGAATTTAAAAGTTATGTAGAAGTGAGACTTCAGGACATGGTTTGGTAAGAATGGTGGTGTTGGGCTGACAGTTGGACTGGGTGGTTTTAGTATTTTTTACCAACCTTAATGATTTGATCCTATGGTTCTAATTTCTAATTAAGTGAGAAGTTGCTAGCACATTTCATAATGATCTGGGTACTCTGGCACTAGGGAAGGATAAGAGATTATATCATCTAACCTTAGCTACCTGAAAGCTTAGCCTAATATAGAAATCTATGTTACTTCTGTAGTTAATTGAAAGAAGTATGTATCTTCAGACATGGAAGTATCTCATTTCTGTTTGACAGGTATTTTGAAATTTGGGGGGGAGTACATCTGGTGATGGAAAGGATGAAATTGGCACTGAGTGGTTAGATATTCCAAGGACCAGTCAATTGGGAATGAACACTATTCCCTTCATGAGGGCTTGAGGGTTCAGCAGCCCAGCTGAAGTGCATTTACACCAATGCACGCAGTATGGGCAATAAGCAGGAGGAATTGGAAGTTATTGTAGGGCAAGGAGACTATCATACAGCTGCCATCATGGAAACATGGTGAGACAACTCATATAACTGGAATGCAGCTACAGTAGGGTATAAACTCTTCAGGCAGGGCAGGAAGGATAGGAGAGGGGGCAGGGTAGCCCTCTATGTTAGTGAGTGCTTTGATACTTTAGAACTCGATTATGGTGATGACGGGATTGAGTGCCTGATATCTTACTGCTCTCTACACCTATCTGAAAGGAGGTTGTAGAGAGGAGGGTGCTGGCCTCTTCTCCCAAGTAACAGGGACAGGACAAGAGTGAATAGCCTCAAGCTCCACCAAGGGAGGTTTATGCTGAACATTAGATAAAAAAAATCACGGAAAGGGTCATTTGGCACTGGAACAGGCTGCCCAGGGAGGTGGATGAGCTGCTGAGGGCCATGGTTTAGTGATTGATAGGAATAGTTGGACTCAATGATTCCGTGGGTCTTTTCCAACCTTTTGATTCTGTGATTCTGTGATTCTGTGATTCTGTGAAATGGAATAGATATCTTTTTAGGAGTTATTTGTCCCTTCTTAATGTTACAGTCAAAGTCTGAATATTGGGTTATATCAGACATGACTTTAATATCAGAGAATATCTAAGATGATTCCAGAGAACTAGGGATCTGTTTGTGGGCATTAATCTTTTGATAACACATCCAGTAAATGTCATACAAATTAAAACTTTTATAGTACACAACTACCACATGAACATACAGGTTTGAGAAATATTATGTAATTTGTAGAATCCTATTTTATTTATCTTCATAATACTTCTGTCAAATAAAAAAAAGTAAGATGAAGCATGACTTTAAAATAAATTCATACTTCATTAGTTTCAAATACTGTGTTACCTTGAATAAAATGTGGTCCAGAATTACAACAGAGAATTCTAGGATATGCTCGGTTGTCCTGTACTATAAATTTATATCTGCTAATTACTGGGAAATATAAGTAAATATATTTTATCTGTGGATTCACTTCACCATGTTGCTTTGATAACATTCTGTCTTAGAGCTAGTGTCCTAATGAAATGTCTTGAAAGCTGTGTAATGTTATTCCATAGCTAAGATGGTCAGGAACTGCAGATTTATAGATTCGTTACAGAAATCAATATGCTCTTTCCATATACAATGAGCAATACAAGTCCTCTGTATAAAATTGTTATGAAATTTTGTCTCTTTTCAGTACTAAGAAATGTTATCTTGGAATGTTCTTAACAGATTTTAGAAAGCATTTCATACAATATTATTAGTGGCATTACCTCTAAATACTGAATTAGGTAACACAGTCTCTTGTGGCTTTAAGTATTTAAATATTCAGTCTTCTTCTAATACCATCGCCAAGGGGTCATTTCAAGATTGCTGGATTTTGATAAGATTTTCTAGATGCTTAATATCACACCATCACAGCAGTTACTTTACGTTTCGCTGATTAGTAATTGTGAAAAACATAATCAGAGAATCATAGAATGGTTTTTATTGGAAGGGACCTCAAAGATCATGTAATTCCAACTCTCCTGCCATGAGCAGGGACACCTCCCACTGGATCAGGCTGCCCAAGGCCCCATCCAGCCTGGCCTTTAACACTACCAGGGATGAGACATTCACAACTTCCCTTGGCAACCTGTTCCAGTTCCTCACCACCCTCATTGTGAGGAATTTCCTCTTTATGTCTAGTCTAAATCTTCCCCTCTCCAATTTATAGCCGTTCCCCCCAGTCCTATCACTATATGCCTGTGCAAAAAGTCCATCCCCAGCTTTCTTGTATGTCCTCTTCAGATGCGGGAAGATCACTATAAGGTCTTGTGTGTTCTTTCTAGCTAAGACCTAATGAGTGCAAATTCACTCTGTGACAGCAATCACAAGTTTAAGTCAATATGGCTCAAGGCAGCCATAGCAGAAGATGCAGCTTGAAGGTGCAAGATTGTAAGATCTTGAAGTGATGTTCATCTCATTGTATCTCTTGAAGAAAACCACAATAGATTTAGCAATATTAAAATTAAAATAAAGTAGAATGAAAATGAAAGATTATATTCAAAGTGTCAAAACTTTCCAGCATATCTTTCATCAGATTTTCCATTTAAAAAATGGCACTTTGAGGTGCTTTTTGAGAAAAAAATAATATCATATGCCTTGATTTGTTGTTACATCAATCTGTTTTTAGAATATTTCAAAGTTTTATATTTCTTGAAAATTTTCCTTTTTTAAAAGAGTACTTTTGTACAAAACAAGAGCAAAAATAATCGCCTGTCCTCTGAAATCAATCAATCAATCCTGGTGGTACTAGATCATAAAGGCATTCCTAAGAAATCATGCAATCTCTAATAAGATATCAGCTCAATATAGTACAATATCAAATAACTTTTAAGTTACTGAATGTCATATCAGATTAATGATTTGTACTAAAAATGTGTGACAAACAAACTCTTAATATATCATGAAATTAATTTGCAAAAATGAAACAGAAAATTACTTCTTCAGTGAGGTTGTCAAATTTTATTACTAATTTTTCGTTTTGATAATATAAGATAAAATTTGGCAATTCAATAACACAATTTGAAATATGTCTTTTCCATCTCAGAAACAGATGACATTAATGGAGGAATAATCATCAGGATAATAAAACTGTCATATTAGTGAACAACAATATGTTAAAAGTGATCACTAATTCCCGCTCCCTTCCTCACCCTACTGAAAGTCGAGACTAAAATAATATCAGTCATCAGGGTCATACTGATAGGTCTTTTTTGTTGTTTTTTTTTTGTTATTGTTGTTTGCGAATTGTGAATGCTACTGTTCAGTGATTTTTATTTCAGGGAATATTTCATTTTCCGGTGAAAAGCTGTACAATTACTAGACCATTATCATGTATATACAGCTCTTGATGTCTTCAAATTTTCTAAAATAGCATAAATTTGTATAGGTCTCTACAATAGAAACATTTAAAGAAATTTCAGACAAACTGTCAATGAACCATTATCAATGTGATTAATCCATTTAAATTTAGTAAGGTTAAAAGATTATTCCTCTCTAGTGGATCACGGATTCCCTTCAGTTATTCTCAATTCCATCACCTCTGGGCTGAGAAAAAACAGAGCAATGTAATTCTGTGAAAAGCTCAGCTGTTACTGAATATTGCACTGTGCCACCTAGGAAGAAGTGTTTACCCATTAGATAGTCTGAGCAGCCAGGGATCAGGTTACGGAAGCTAAAGCCCTTATAGAATTAAATCTGGCCAAGGACATCAAGGCCAACAAGAAAAACTTCTGCAAGTATGTCAGTGGTAAAAGGAAGACTAGGGAAAATGTAGACCCTCTCCAGAAGGATAGAGGAGATCTGGTTACCCAGGATAAGGAGAAGGCAGAGTTGGCAATTTTTTCTGCCTCAGTCTTCAGAGGTAAAGGCTTTAATCACACCACCCATGTCACAGAAGGCAAAGGAAGAGACTGGGACAACAAAGAACCACCCCCTGTAGGAGAAGATCAGAATTGGGACCATCTAATGAGCTGGAAGTTGCACAAGACCCTGGTACATGATGAGATGCATCTTTGGGCACTGAAGGAACTGGCAGATGAAGTTGCTAAGCCACTGTTCATCATATCTGAGAAGTCGTGGCAGTCTAGTGAAGTGGTACTGGGACAAGTTTTGTTTAACATCTTTGTCAAAGACATGGACAGTAGGATTGATTGTGCCCTCAACAAGTTTGCCAACCAGACCAAGCTGTATAGTGTGGTCAAAATGCTGGAGGGAAGGGATGCCATCCAGAGGAAAATGGAAAGGCTTGTGAGGAGGGCCTGTGTGGAATTCATGATTTTCAACAAGGCTAAGTGCAAGGTCCTGCTCTTGAGTCTGAGCAATCCCAAGCACAAGAAGGACATGGATTTGCTAGAGTGAATTCAGAGGAGAACCACAAAGATGGTCAGAGTGCTGGAGCATCTGCTGTACAAGGACAGACTGAGAAAGTTGGATTTGTTTAGCCTAGACAAGAAAAGGCTCCGTGGAGAACTTAAATATTTTTCTGGAGTTTGTATAAATATTGGGGATGAACTTTCACAGCAAATCAGGACAAATGGACCAAATCTCAGTGCAAAGAAAAAAATTGCCTGTACCAAAAGAGAATGTCGAGATCATTTTTGTTTAAATATAGAAGACTACCAAAATAATTTTATTTACTTCTTTAAGTCTTGCATTTCAGTTACTCATAATGACAAGAAGCATAGCATTGTAAATAGAATTCTCTAGAGTTTATTCTCATTTCAGCTTAAGATGATCTATATTCCATACAAACTGAGGTAATAATGGCACAAGACTTTAAAGTATATTTGCTTCAGATGCAGAAAGCGAAGGAGGTGGCTGATAGATGTTAACACCTTTTGAAGGTTGTATGAGTGATGAGAATCGTAATATAATAGCCTACTGGATGGAATGTGAAGAGTAAGCATATTGCTGTGCAATCATCTGTAATAGCTGTATAGAATACAAAGATGGAAGACAATATGGGTGAAAATGTCATTGTATGACAGAGTTTATGATTGCAAACTGAATCTCTCATATATTGTTCACTGCTCTTTTTCTTTCCAGTTAGAATTTCATGCACATGAGCATCTATAAGACAGGTAACTGGTCTATTTGATAATTATAATTTACTTTTATTGGAGTTTTATATTTCCTTAGTTTTCAGACAATGTCTTGTGGTATAGATTAAAACACCAACTAGCAGATTCACATCAGGTTGAAATCATCAAGCTTAAATAGCAGCTATCAACAGTTTGCTGTCAAGGAACAAGGAAGTTGCTTGATGTGGCTCTCTGCAGAGATCTGTCTTATATCCTGTGTAATTTAATGTTTTTATTAACAACTTAGATGACTTATAAGCCTTGACACTGAACAGTAAGTTCTACAAATCATTTAGAGGACTAGGTGTGAATTCAAACTGATCCCGATAATTTGATGAAAAGTTCAGAAGATCTGATCTTTAAGGTGAAATTCAACACAGAAAATTAGTAAAAGCTACACATATAAAGAAAAATAAATCAAAATATATGGTGACAATAGCAACTAGGCTGGGAAAAATAGAAATCTGGAATACAGACTGTTGGAAACATGTCCAAATAAGCAGCCACTATTGTTGAAAAGACAAATGGCATTTTCTGACTTGTTAACAAGCGTGCTGCAATTTGAAAATGAGGTGAAGTATAATGAATCCTCTCAAAATTGCGTAGCTATATAACTAATTCCAGTTTCAAATGCTGTTAGAAATCTCGGGGGAAACTGGAATTGGGCAGAGGAGAGTAAAACTTCAAGAGAGCACCTAAGATCAGCAAAGAAAGAATAGAAAATCTGGAGGACTAGATTTTGGTTTTAACAGTCTCCCAAGGTAAAAATGGTTCTTTTAAGAAGGCTGGGTTTTTGTGTGTGTGTGTGTGTGTTTTCAATGTTCTGATTGTCAGAATTAAAAGTTATATATTTTACTTTAAAAACAATTGTTTATTTTAAGCATTAGGAATGTTGTTAAGGTGTGTGTTACTTGATCTTTTCTGGGAGTAAAGACTTGGCCCAGATGAGTTTCTATGTGTCTAGATGTGTTTCCTTTAGCACCATCTCTTTTTCCAATACTAACAGAGAAGTATAGTAGTAACCAGGAGCTGTGTAGGTCAATGGTGAGCCTGAGACGTTAGGAGTGATGGCTTGTATTTTCCTATTTGTCTGGGATCTGATTCCATTATTTTCCCCAGCTAAACTGCAGTAAGTAGTGTTTTCCCTGAGGGAAGAATAGAGTTTGGAATCTAAAATGATAGCAGAAGAATGAATGATGAGTGAATGGAAAAACTTAGTCTTCCCTCAGGCTTATATACTAGGTAAATTTAATTGAATGAGTTTGCCATAAAGCCAGTTTACTTCACATACTCTGGTTCTTCAACCTTTAACAAGCTAATTTTCACTATGAATTCATCTTTTTCTCTGCCAAGTATATTTATAAAATAACATCTTGTTCTCAGTCTCAGAAGTACTCACATACCACTTCACAAGTTGTCAAAAGTTTAGTCAAGCACTAAGAAAACCCAAACTCACATAATTAACTTAGACTCAGAACAAATGTTGTCAGCCTGTGTTTAGACAGAAATTTGCTCCCTCTTTCAGATAGTGAGGTCCTGAAAGCCTCACTTTTCTCAAATATACCTGCTGGTCTGAAAATATTATTCTTTGTAAACCTTACTTCAACAAAGAAAACAAAGTGACTGTAGAGCTTGAAATTAACCAAAGCAACAAATGCTGAAAATTATCCTTTTTGATATCCAAAAGTAGTAAAAATGAAATCTGGATGAATGATTAGAAAGCTTCTCTCCTACTGATTTCTCCATCACCTGGCTTCATTAGAGTAGTGCTTGTTTATAGAGTTAATAATCTACAATGATTTCCTTATGTGTTTGTATTCCACTGTTTGAATGCAAGAGACTCAATCAAAATGTGTTGGAACGTAGACCAGGGCAGAAAAAAAAAAAACAACAAAACCCCACCCAATTTTTTTCTACGCTTTTTCCTAAAAATCCTTCTGTATTAGTAGCATGTACAGATTCATGTACAAAGGAGCTGCCTTGACACTAGGAATAATTAGCCATTACTTAGATAACTGTTAGAAATTAGTTTTGTTTCAGTGGTGCAGAAATGCCTGCTCTGACCTGGCTTTTTTTCACTAGCCTCGTTGTACACCGGCTTGCTTACCCACAGTTGAAATGAAAGGGGACGTGAGGCCCTGGAAAAATAACGTCTTTGGTTTTGGACTGTTTTTTTTCTGCCAGGTTTATTTCATCCTGCAAGTGCAGAAACATTTGTGCTTTACACTGGAAATTTGAGGAAAGAGGTGTCCTGGGGAACAACAACAGCTAGAAAACTGCTGTGGGAGAGTGACTAAACTTAGCCGACTATCTATTTGAGATTTGAAATTAAAGGTGCTTTTCTAGATTTTTACCTGCTAACATCTGCTTCAATCTTTCAATAAGCTTCTTTTATTTTCTTTGTTTCCTTTAAAAATTAAGATTAAATGTGAATGAAAATATTAGAGTATTGCATTAAGTGGCTTAATTGATAAGTAAAAATAGACTTAGGACTATAACTGTCTTTGCTTATACTCTTATTGTAAAGACTGTGTGTTTTTTTAAAATTAGAAAACTTTTCCCTCGTGATCAGAAGAGCAGAAACTACCTTGGCCATTATTGTTTCACAGCAGATTATTGATTGATTATGTGAAATGTCTGAATATTACATCAAAAACTATGGTAGAACACTGTAAAAATGTCTGTAAATGTACTTGTACAAGCTGTGATGGCCTGAACTTTCTGTCCTGCTTTATGAACACCTGAACAGCTCTCATAAAGCCTGCTCTGAATTCACCAACACCCTTTGTCAGCAAGGGAAGTAAAATTTAATTTCACTGTAGTAGTAAATTGGATATGATGACACCTCTCTGGTTTTAAGCAGGGTTTCTGTAGCAGATGCTATGTCTTCTAGCATTTGTGTTTCACCATCATGACAGCATTAGTCACACAAACAAAGAATATACATTCATAAACCCCTGCAACTTTAAGCAGTAGAAATTAAAATAATTAATAACTAAATACAAGATAAAAAAAGCTACTAACAACCTCCTGGCTTTTTTTAAAATATACTTCCTTTGACTAGCTTGCAAGAAAATGGCAGTTTTATGGTTAAATGTGTTAGGAATACCTTTTATTTTCCTTTTATCATCATTTATTGCTCATCATCACTGCATCAGTTGCTACAGCATGAATATTTTTGAACACTTAGATCTCAGCTTTCAATGGACGTCTTCCCATTGCAGTAGGAATACATGCTTGTACAGTCATTTAATTCAACTTCAAAATGAATGAATTGGGAAATCACTGGTGACATACTAACCTCCCTTCTGTCTTGGTGACCAGACTAAAAAGGATGTTTCTAATAAAGTAATAATAATAATAAAGCAATCCTACACAACTGAATATAAAACCAAAAGTAATTTTAATGCCTTCTTATGATCTGTGGAATTATTTGTAACAGATGCTATAAGAAATGTCCATAGACTGTTCTTAAAAAAAATACATTCCTCTTACAATGTTAGTTTAGTGGCACGCTGGCTAGGTATAGCGTTTCTCTGTAAAGCTTCTGGGAATGCAAAGAAATTTCACTTTATTAATATGGGGCATATAGGGCTTTTACTATATGGAATTTCTTCAGTCCCCAGGGTGAGGAAGGATAAAAGTAATCCTCATCTGCAAACAAGAGGTAGTAATAATTTATTAAATTTTATGCTATAATATATTAAGACCAACATTATTTACATATTTTAATGATGAATCATGAATTCTGTACTGATGATATCCTGTCACACATTGTAAATCCACCAGAAGCCCAGACAGAAAACATGCGATCTATAGGTATGAAGTCTGAGTAAGGGGCACAGGCTGCCGTTTCATTAACTACAGATTAGAAAGATGGAGTTGCTTCCATATTCAGAGATCTGTTGATGTTGCCTTATCTAATATATCACTCTGAACCACAGAAAAGTTAAGCAGAAGGTCTTATCATTATTGAAATGGGGCTTTGTACTCCTATCTAACTAAAAATTTATCATCTGTGTAGACTGTAAAGTGTTCAGACCATAACTCTTTTTTGTTTTATCCAGTTTCTACATTGTGGTGAAAATTAATTTTTACTTTTACTTCTTCTGCCAGTGATCTCCAAACTAAATTGTTATCCAAACTGCAAGCCATGAAATAGCCTAATCAAAACACAATTCTTCATGTGAACATCTGAGTTCACAACCTGTCAGAAGGTAAATCCAGCAGTCACATTTGGGATCACAAGTTATTCCTCTGTGCTGCACTCAGCTAATTAAACTGGGCACAATGAAAATATTTGTCTTTGATACTCTCTTGAGAGGGATTCCCACAGAAATCACTAACCTCCACTCCGGAGGAACAGATCATTAATAGATGTTCACCTGTCTCAAGACATCATCAGTGTAACATGCCTCAGTAGGAGAAAAAGGTGGCAATCTGAGATACCAAACTTCATCCAGAGAAGTACTTGACTGGTTGGTGACCCTGGAACTAGACTCCCCTCATATCTATTTGCTGGTGGAAATAATGTAGAAACACATTTTTATATACAATATGGAAAATATTTTTTTTTCTGAATTATGAAGTCTTCAGCAATAACTTTGAAAGAAATTTGTGTGCTCCATCTTATCTGGTAAACCTGGCATATTTTACAATAATGCTTACCCACAAAAAATTGCAGCTAGCACTATGATACATTGGTAGTCTCAATAGATGTAGGTCTCAATTCAATTTGATTTACAACACATTAAATTGGGAGCAGCTTCTCTAAAACAGCTAAAGACTTTGACCCAAACAAAACCTAGTAAGCAAGTTCTGGAGTAAATGCCAGCAAGTTCTTGTAATGTTTGATAGGTTTACAGCATATGTATCACCAATTAGCATTTTTATTCCTTGCTCTAAAAGAAAGACAGTCAGTGAAATTGCTGTTTCATTTCCATTGTGGATCCTGAATAAAGCCATAATTCAAAAGACTTTTTACATCTCATTGTTACTTATATTTCATAGAATCGTAGAATCATAGAATAACGAGGTTGGAAGAGACCCACCAGATCACTGAGTCCAACCACTCCTATCAAACACTAACCCATGCCCCTTAGCACCTCGTCCACCCGTGCCTTAAACACCTCCAGGGAAGGTGACTCAACCACTTCCCTGGGCCGCCTGTTCCAGTGCCCAATGACCCTTTCTGTGAAAAATTTTTTCCTAATGTCAAGCCTAAATCTCCCCTGGCGGAGCTTGTGGCCATTCCCTCTCGTCCTGTCCCCTGTCACTTGGGAGAAGAGCCCAGCACCCTCCTCTCCACAACCTCCTTTCAGGTAGTTATAGAGAGCAACGAGGTCTCCCCTCAGCCTCCTCTTCTCCAGGCTAAACAACCCCAGCTCTCTCAGCCGCTCCTCATAAGGCCTGTTCTCCAGCCTTTTCATCAGCTTTGTTGCTCTTCTCTGGACTTGCTCCAGAGCCTCAACATCCTTCTTGTGGTGAGGGGCCTTCTTGGTTGAAATTTTCATTAAATAAAGTGGATTCCCTGACTTCCTTCATTTCTCTCATCTGTTTTGGTTTTGTTTTTTTTTCCTAGCATGACATAATGAAAACCCCAGTAAATATAGTATTCTTCTTTTTAAATCCTTCTTAACTGGTCTGATTTAAAGTATTCCATGACTTCATCGGCTGCAACTGTTATATGCAGTACACGATTGCCTGAATACAGTAATTAAGAGAGGTAGGTTACTTCCAAATTAAAAGGAACAAGAAGCTTTTTGTAAAATATTCCCCAATGTGTTTATTAAAGAAGAACACTATTTGTTTTATGATAGTACATATTATATGGGCATCTAGGAAGGCTCTATCTATTGGATTTTGCATATCATAGAATTCTCTCCTCCTCCTGATTTTTGTAAGACACTTTGCTGAGCTTCATAAATTCCTGCAAGTTGCTCTAAACATTTTTGTAAATACCTAATACTTCTAATTATAATGTTTATTTCTGCAGTCCTTTAGAGACTCACTTTGGAACCAAGATATAATGAAGTGTCTACAAACAGAACACTACTGAAAACTCAGACATGGCTTGGCTTTAAAGCTCATAAAATCAAAGCCATCAGTCCTCTAAAGACTTATGCATGATTTTAGCTTTATGTGCCATGAATGAAGCCAGACTCATACTTTAATGTTCTGTGAACACAGACATGTCAGCTAGGAACAGCTAACTTTCATGCCAGAAAAACTTGCTGTAGACTCAACTCTCTTCACGGAGCTCAATTTATGTCATGGAAAGCTGTGTCACACTAAAGCAGAAAGAAAAGCTCTGTCAGTTGCTACTGAATTTCCATTTAAATATGTTGGCAACATGCTCTTAATTTTGTTTTACATTTGCTTTCGATTAAGAAAAATATCAACAATATAATAATGTTGATTTTTCATTGCAAGATGAATGCTTCCTCTTTTTAAAAGATAGATTTTACTTCTGAAATATTTCTTTGCTATAAGAATAGCCCTTATCCACCCTTTGAAAATTAATTCACTTAAAAATAGCATGAAATTTATGAGAAGTGTATCATTTTAAAAATGAACAGCAATTTTCACAATTTTCATTGCAATTTTCACATGCTGATCAACATCAGCATGACAGTAATCACCAGCTGTACACTGCACTTTCACGTATTTTCATATAATATAAATGTGATTTTCTTTTCTTTTATGGAAACCATTAAGGCCAGGGTTTTTACAGATACTCTATTTAAAGCATTACAAATATCTATCACTGCCTAAAATAAACATCAATTTCAAAATAAAAATTCTGCCTTCAGATGTAGTTAAGAAAAAATCTTTGGTAAAAGTAATGCTTTTATGTAATGGTTAGGAGAAGTATACTAAAATTTAGATTGGCCAAGACAGTGAAAGATAACAAAAAATCTTTCTATAAATACATTAACAATAAAAGGAGGACCAGGGAGAATATTCAGTCCATACTGAATGCACAAGGAACAACTGTGACAAAGGATGAGGACAAGGCTGAGATACTTAGTGCCTTCTTTGCCTCAGTCTTTAATAGTAAGGAAAATTTTTCCCTGTTCTCAGGAACAAGAGGAACAGAATTCCTTCATACCACTCTTCAGGTGCTCTCCTGCTGACCTGCGTTTCTTCTCCAGGCTCTGGGCATCTATTGCTGGCACTGGCATCAAACTGGTAGAAGTGGGATGAACTGAGGGTCATCTGTCCCTTTAAATTCTAGTTTAAAGCCTTCTTCACCAGTTTGGGAAGCCTATGACCAAAGATTCTCTTCTCATTCTCTGATATGTGGAGCTTATTCAGTCCCCAGTACATCAGAACTCTCAAAATGAGGCCTATGGTCTAAGTAGCTGAACCACTGGATGTGGCACTAGTCCTGTAACCACTTATTGTTTCTCCAGATCCAGTAGGGTCTTTCAGACCCCTTCCTTAGACTGTACTTGGCTGTGTCACTGGTGTCCATACAAAACAACAGCAGCAGGATCCATTGAGAAAGTCAATAGATTTTGATTCAGAAGTTTTCTTTATTTTTCTTTCTATATATTTGCACTGTAAATATCTACACATCTACATATGAATCTATCATTTCACCTTTTCCCTATACGTTCATAGATGTTTGCACTACAAATCAAAACCAAATAAGACCTCTCAGTCTTTCCCTAGTACAGGCTACCCACAAATTTAAGTGTATGAACTTCCTACAAACCCATAGCAAGAAAAAAAATCGAATAGCTTTTCTGAGATGATATTTTAACCCTTGTCTTGAACTTGCGGTTGCCATTATATATCCTAAAGTAATCTGTAACATTGATCTATATGAGGTGCACCATAATCATCTGTTTCATGCTCTGTAGGTGGGCTTTTTTGGTTTAGCATTGGAGGTTTTTTGGTGATTCTTTTTTTGAGATATTTTTCATGATATCTTCTGTTTTAAGCAGCTTTACTGCAGTGATAGAGCGCCCTGATGGTGTCCAGGAGATTTTCTTTGTCAGTGTCTGAAAGATATAATAGTAACCTGTTAAGCATCTGCTTGCTTGGTGGTTTGAGCTGTATAGTAGTTGTTCTGAAATTGTCCTGGCTGGTTGCAGTCCAAAAGCACAGCTTTCAATTGCTGTTGTTACTTCTGCCTTTATTACTATAGGGTAAAGTTCACTCTGATACAGAGGACAACACAAGGTCTATTTGTTTATGAATTCCTATATCAGCCTTTTCTGGCACTGTTAAGGGAGACACAAATTGTGCACTGCTCTTGTGTTTTTTCTTTGCATAGAACTGAACGTAGCCCACATGAGGAATTTATTAGCATTTTAAAACTGTAAAAATCCACTATGTTTTTTTTAAGGAAGAACAAAGTACAAAAAATGTCCCCAGAATTCTGTATAATCCTCTGCAAAAATTAATAAGAGGTGTAATTCCAAGTTAAATCTGGCACTGATTGCACACAGAAAGCAATTAGCACAAATAAGGCACAGGTAAAGGGAAATCTAGAAAGCAAGAAACAATTGAGCAATTCTAAAAAAAAATTTACATCAAACCCATCAAAAAAAAAAAAGCTTGTAAGCTATACCAGTGTCCGTAAACAGGAGATAATAGACAAAACAACTGCAGAATTTGCAGCAAGTAGAAAAGTAATGTTCTAAACAATACCAGTGGCAAAAGACAGCCCAGTCTCACTCCTCTTTGTCTAATCCCCACATTCTATGAGGCACGCTGTTGAAAATGCTGTGTCTCTGCTTACTGACTGATTAATTTATTCTGTGCATATATCATGTTGTTCAAACAAATAATACTCTACATTTGCACAATCTTTATAGGTAAATGTCACTGGATTTTACCCATCTGCATTGAATAAGGTGTTTTACGTACAGTGTTGAAGTTCTGTTTTCTTCCTTTCCTAAGGCATGCTCACAAGTGGTACAGAAGAGAACTGATATCAAAACACAAGTTGGGATATATTCTATACATTTCATTATCTGTATTTCTTTAAAGGTTTTAGTATGAAAGAGAGGAATTGCAAGATTTACAAGAATTGCAGTAAATGAGCAATATGCCCAGAAAAAGGTTTTGCATTGTCTGAATTTTTTATTCACTGCTTATGAAAAAAACATGACCACATAGGTTTTTCAGAAAATGTTCTTTGTAATTTCTCCCTTTTTTTGGATTTTTGGTACTTACTTTCTGAACAGAAATTGTCTATTCTGCCATATTGAATGACAGCTGCTGTGAGAAGAAAGACATGAAAGATGAAGCAGCAGTTCTTTCTGTAGCTATTCCAGTAGGGAAATGTCTAGCCAGATTCAGAAACAGGGTTTAAGAACATACCCATAATATGTATATGTTGTATAGTGAGCTGTTTGTACTTCTTCAGCCTGAGGCTGATGAGTTATTCTACATACAACTGGAAGAAGTCTCGAGATGGCTAGCCCTTGTCCTTGGCGGGGGGGGAGGGATGGGTCTTAAACTTGCCAGATGTCTGCTGGAAGTATAGCACAGAAGACAATGTGGGAGGTTTCTGGAGTGTGTGGAGGACAACTTCCCGACACAGCTGGTGAGTGAGGCAACTAGGGAAGGTGCCCCACTGGACCAGCTGTTTGTGAACAGAGAAGGCCCTGTGGGAGATGTGGTGGTTGGAGGATGCCTGGGGCACGGGTGATCATGAGATGATATAATTCTCAGTTCTAGGAGAAGTAAGGAGAGGGGTCAGTAGAATGGCCACCTAGGACTACCAGAGGGCAGACACTGGACTGTTCAATAATCTGCTCAATCAAGTTCCATGCGAGACAGTCTCTAAGAACAAAGGAGCCCAAGAAGGTGGATGCTCTTTAAGAAGGAAATCCTGGCAATGGCAGTAAGTGAGTTAATGGGGGAGAAAACCAACTTGGCTGAGCAGATTGATCTAGGTGGATATCAGGAAAAAGAGGAAAATATATGAGATTTGGAAGAAGGAGCAGACAACTCAGGAGGACTACAGGAGTGAAGAAAGGTCATGAACAGAGAAAATCAGAAGGGCTAAAGCCCAACTAGAACTAAGATTGGCCAATTCTGTGAATGAGAATAAAAAATTCCTTCTACAAATATGTTAACAACAAAAGGGCCAAGGAGAGATTTCATCCTTTACTGGATGCAGGGGGGACATTAGTAACAAAGGATATGGCTGAGGTACTTAATGTCTTCTTTGCCTCAGTATTTGGTAGGAAGGTAAGATGTTCTCTGAGTACTCAGCCTCATGAGCCAGAAAACAAGGATGGAGAGCAGAACAAAACTCCAATGACCATGAGGAAATGGTTAAAGACCTGCCTGCCCAAGTAGCCGTTCACAACTCTGTGGGTCCAGATAGGATCCACTGAAGGGCATTTAGACAGAAGTGCTTGCCAAATCCCTCTCCATCATCTACCTGCAGTCTTTGCTGATTGGGGAAGTTCCATTTGACTGGAGTCTGGCAGATGTTACACCAATTTACAAGAAGGGTCACAGGGAGGATCCAGGAAACTACTGGCCTGTCAGTCTGACCTCAGAGCCAGGGAAGATCATGGAACAGGTCGTCTTGAGTACTATCACACAGCACACACAAGACGACCAGGTGATCAGGCCCAGTCAGCATGGGTTTACAAAAAACAGGTCCTGCCAGACTAACCTGATCACCTTTTATGACAAGGTGACCCTCTGAATGGAGGAGGGAAAGGCTGTGGATGTAGTGTACTTGGACTTCAGTAAAGCCTTTGACACCATTTCTCATAGCATTCTACTAGAGAAACTGGCTTCCACTGGCCTGGACAAGCATATACTTTGCTGGATTAAAAATTGGCTGGATGGTCAGGCCCAAAGAGTGGTGGTAAAT
Organism: Clamator glandarius; assembly: GCA_033459285.1. Lineage (NCBI taxonomy): Eukaryota > Metazoa > Chordata > Aves > Cuculiformes > Cuculidae > Clamator > Clamator glandarius. The sequence goes on from JAUNZM010000170.1 coordinate 2,564,856, forward strand.
GGAGCTAAATCCCATTGGATGTTGGTCACAAGTGGTGTCCTCCAGGGCTCAATTCTGGGTCCAGTTCTGTTCAATATCTTTATCAATGACCTAGATGAGGGGATTGAATGTACTCTTAGTAAATTTGTGGATGACACTATGCTGTGAGGAAGTGTTGATCTGCTTGAGGGTAGGGAGGCTCTACAAATGGATCTAAGCTAGCTGAATTGAATGGCTGAGACCAATGGGAATAAGGCTTAAACTGGCCAAGTGCATAGTGCTGCACGTAAGACACAAAATCCCCATGCAGCACTACAAGCCTGGAGAAGAGTGGCTTGAAAGCTGCCTGGCAGATAAGGACCTGAGAGTGTTAGCTGAGAGCAGACTGAACACGAGCCAGCAGTGTGCTCAGGTGGCGAAAAAGGAGAATAGCATCTTGGCTTGTATCAGAAAGAGTGTGGCCAGCAGGACCAAGGAAGAGATTCTGCCCTTGTACTCAGCACTGGTGAGGCTGCAGCTTGAATACTATATTCAGTTTTGGGCCCCTCACTACAAAAATGGTGCTGAAGTGCTTGCAAAGAAGAGCAACAAAGTTGAGGAAGAGGCCAGAGAACAAGTCTTATGAGGAGCAGCTGACTGAACTAGGGTTGTTTAGCTTGGAGGAGGCTGAGGAGAAACCTTATCACTGCCTACAACTACATGAAAGGAGTTTGTGTAGAGGTAGGTGTTGGTCTCTTTGCCCAAGTGACAGTTGATAGAATGAGAGGGAACAGCCTCAAGCTGCAAGGGGAGTTTCAGATTGGACATTAGGAAAAAATTCTTCACCGAAAGGGTTATCAAGCACTGGCAGAGGTTGCCCAATGTGATGACTGAGTCACCATCCCTGGAGGTATTTAAAAGATGGGTAGATAATGTGCTTGGGGATATGATTTAGTATTAGACATGTACAGTTGGAGTTAGTGATCTCAAAGGTCTTTTCCAACCTAGGGAATCTATAATTCTATGATTACAACAGTATTCAGCTTATAAATATTAAGCACTGGCAAATTTGCCAGCTAGCCTGGGATATCAAGTAGCCATGATGCAAGTCTTTATCGTAGAAATTGCAGACTGAAAAGGGCAATATTTTAAATCATATCCCTCAGGGTTTTTTTTATGAGTAACCGTTCTGTATGACTCTGTGGCTGCCTTAGCACACACATTCTTAAGCGAGCAAGGAAAATCTTGATAGAGATTTGTTTTCTAGAGTTTCTTCCTGCATATTTTGTTGAGAGACTGATACAAGATACCAGTTTTCAGAGGATAAGGACAACCAAGTATTTTTCCGGTGGTTAATAAGACTCTACAGCATGAACAAGGAGAAGAAGTGTTGATCAACTGTTGTTTATTGTTCTTTCTGGCTGCTAAAGTTTATAGAATAAAAAATTCCATGTTTGCCGGTGAGTTGAAGACTGTGGCAAATCCCTGTCTCTATCTGATCATCACTGTAGCCCTGATTTAGGCTTCAAATATTGCATCTGCAGGGTATGAACAACACCATTGGCCTTGATGTGTATCTATTAGATTTTAACTGTGCATTTAAACTGCTAAATTATGAGCTGTAGAACTTTAAGTAGTGTCATCTTAGCTCCCAGTACCAGCTTCTATGAGATTGTAAGATACAGGATGTTTTCCATGCAATTAATTTTATTCATAATTAGAAAACAATTCTGAATAATTTCCTCAGTGCAATGATGTGCAATGTTTAAAATAATAAATGAGCAATTATCATATCACAGCTAATGAATTATAAATTTTAACTGATGGAGAAATAGTTTTCTAATTGGCTATTAAATATTTCAACAAATAACTACAAGGAGAGACAAATGCTTACAGAAAAAAAGTAAGTTTTATTCATTAAACATTGCATATTCACTGTAACACTTGAATGCTTTAAATAACTATGTAGACAGGAATTAGAAACAAGTGTGCATTCAATTTAATTTCTTTTTTTTACTAAAATAAATCAGTTTGCTAAAAAGGCAAAATAAATAAACTGTGGTAATTTGTGAATGTAGTTAAAAATGCAGGAAAACAACCTTCAGCCCTTTAACAATGTTGATGTACACAATCATAATTCAGAGAAATACATTTACCTTTTAATTATGCCCTTTTCCTCTGGTGAAATTCCTAGTGAAAACAACAGACAATCACCCACAAACATATGCATATGTATGCATGCACACATGCGCTTGTGAGAGGGGCAGAGATTTAAGAGTATTTTGTTTAGAAGTTAAGTTTTTGAACAAGGTGAAGAGTACTGTGTACAGTTTAAGTCTTAATGGAGCTATGTATTTTTGCTATATACGACAGCTAAATGTTGCATCCCTCACAGCAAAAACGTTTTCCCATAGATTTCATTGAAAAGCTCATGCACCTTCACTGACCAAGTCAGAAGGCTCTGTTAAAAGGTACAATAAGTCAGCGTGGTTAGGCATTAGGGTGGTAAACCCTTACATATATGAAATATATGTGCAGTACATACTGAGAAATTTCCCTTGACTGTGCAGATAAGGAATCTGAATTTACTACACAAAGTAGATTTACATTAGATGGAAGTCTCTCTACTCATGTCCTGGCCAGTCCTTCCTCATAGGGTACTGCAGCATTCATGGACCATCTATTAAATAAATGATATAGTGAAACATGGGGAAAAACACAAGACACTTAGCTACCGAGAAATTCTTGTTGGTACTTACAGACCACTTATTTAGATGGCTTTAATATACGAATGCCAAGACTATATTGTCACATACAAAAGATTTTTTGGGCAAAAATGTTCTTTAATGTTTATTGAAATGCAATCAATAGACATTAGGAATCCAAGACATTAGGAAAGTTCACTTGGATGTAGGAGATTACTTCAGAAAAATTTCATGACCTACACAGAAATTCCCAGTAGACATGGAAAGTAGTTGAGAGCATTGGAATAGTTTATTAGATCACCAGAAGGAATACACCTGTTATTTGTTATACAGACTCAGTCTCTTAAATCCAACTTGGTTCCTCAATGTGTGAAGTAATTATAATTGAAATGAAAAAGTTGTTTCTGTTCCTTAAAAAATCTGACAAGCTTTTATTTTTGTTTGACCCCTCTTCTGTGGACAATTTATCCCTTTAGAGCTGGATTATAATGGTCCCCATATGGGGTTGCAGCTTTGGGTAATTTGAGAGAAAGACTAGTGCAGTATGCAGAAAAAGAATTATTATCATGATTTCAAAATAAAAGTGCATTGCATTCATACCTTGTAATCTACCGACTTAATCTTTACGTAGTTATTACTTTAAATATTTGCATTTTCTGAAAGTCACTTATGTAAAAGCTTGCCTCTTCCCATTGTGGATCATTACAGTGGCCATAAGTGGAGGAAGCAGAGGTAAAATTTTAAACCGAGTTTATATAGGAAGGGCTAACAGAAAGCAATTTCTGTGTGGTAGTCTTCATCTACACTCTGGCTTGCTACAGAAAGGACCAGCAGATCATTCAGACACACTAAATTCATCTTGGTTGTTTCAGTAAAACTTGGGTTAAAGTGAGGTTTGAATTAGATTATTGTAGAATTTTGCCACAGTTGCTTTACTGATAAATTTATACTCTATGAACGTAATCTTATACTTATTTTGTTTTGGGTTAGTCTGTTTATGTAAGTAGCCTTAAAGACCTGATAGCAAATTTAATTTAAGTGGAATGACAGTCACATAAAAGTCCTGTTAAGAAGTGAGTCTTTCGAATATACTAAAGAATAATTTCTAGAAATGGCATGACTACAAAAGAAATTCTTAGGCAAGATTTTAGCTGCCTATTTGTTTACTTCAGTAGAAAGTGCCTTCTGATTTTTCAACAGAAGATAGTATTTTGTTTCAGAACAAAGAGATTTCAAATATTTACAAGTAGATGACAGAATAATCTTTTCACCCCTCTGTGAGCTTGTAATACTTAAAAGCAAAAAGCTTTCTTCCCACAGTCATCTCCCCCACCTAGTGGGAAAGACCCCACCAGAGGTCAATAAATATCTTCATAATGAAACCGATGTCTTTTTTAATGGAAAAAATAAGATAGATTCAAACACTGAAGTTCCTTAAGCTTGTTCATTGATAGAAGAGAATATTGTGTAGATTGAGTATCTCACCTGACCTTAGTTAAGCAGCAGAGTACAGAGAGGGAGATGGTTTTCTGCATAAGCCTAGGCCAGCAAATCTAAAAGTAATTTTGTATTCTCAGTCTATGCATCATCTGAATCGCATGCTGGAATGACAATTAAAGTGACTTCAACATCTCCTCCTTTTCTACCTACACCCTAATTTCCATGAAAAAGAAACTAAGATGAATATTCCTAAAAGAAGGTGGTTCATGCCCTAGCACTTTCCACTCTGGGCAAGCTTGGGACCAGTCACTGTGAGCACCCTAATGTGCCATAGATAAATGCATGAGTGTATTGCTGCATCGAAGATAGTGTCTTTCCATATTCCAAAGCACCATTTTGCATTCAGGTATACTAGTGGAAAGTAATGAAGTCCCCTGTGGTAAATGTCAATCAATACCTATTCCAAGGTTAAAGTAAAACCAGCAGTTCTGTGATAAGAATTCAAAGCAAAGAATCAATCCACTTCCATTTTGGTTAGTGCTCTCTTTTTTCTTTGTAAGTGTCTTCAAAAGTGTGTTTATGAGTCACAGTGAAACCCATTGTGAACTTATTGTATGATATAAAACCCTTTTCAGTAGTCCTCACATATATATTTTTGTGTGCACATATGGACTCATGTAGAAATACCAAAAGTGACACTTTGGTTAAGTAGATCTTTTTTTTATTTCATCACTGATTTATTGCAAACAATTAGTGAAATATTAGTGGTAATTACAAAATGAGCAGCACTGCATGCTTTAACTACATATCTGCATTGTTTCTCATAATTCATCTGTAGTTTATTTGCATGCAGTAATGAGTGAGAAAATCGGATGAAGTCATAAAAGTCAGTTACCACTTTAATGGTCAAGTAGCATGGATTTATTACTCTAGCAATATTAATAACATATAAGTATGTATACATATATAGAAATACAGCTTTGTCTCATTCATTATACTATAAGACAGGTCCTTACATGGATGTGTATGTATACATACTTAGAGAGAACTCAAGGAATGTAGTTGGGATTTTGATTAATTTAATATTAAATATTGGAATTTCTTCCAGAACACTACTTTAAAATGAATGAGTGTCAGAATCTCAAATGAAATGTGTTCATGTTCATGTCAGGTAACAGTTTGTCAAATTACTGTACAAGGCATGGAGCTAATGTGATTTCTGATGACAGAAAAATACAACTCTGCTTCAGCAATGAGTGAATGTATCTATAACTATCTTTGCTCAGCAGAATATCACTCTTTCAGAGGTGATAAGTGGGATCAGATTCTAACCCAGCCTCAGTAACATAGTTTAACCTTATTAGAATGTACTTAAAGGCAGTACTAACTAGGCAGTTTCTCTTAATGTTATATAAGTGTTTATTGCATGTGCAGGTGTACCATTCTAATACCCAATGCCACATAATAGAGTAGAGAGTCCAGAGAGATGCCATAGGCAACCCCAAGAAACTATTTCCCTGGATAATAACCAATGGCAGAATTACACACCTATATCTCCATTTATTTGCTTTGCTAAGTGTAGACACCTCTAAAAATCTGGTCTTGCTTTAAAAAGTATTTTCAAGGTCACACCATGTACTTATTTCCCTTGAAATGGCTATAAATTTACTGAACATACCCATGTGAGCTAACAGCAGATAAAAATAGACCTTCTGAGGTAACCTAAGATTGTACACTCAGTTTCTAATTCTGTATCTTGACTTTTAAAAATTTCTGTGGTGGTGAGAGAAAATGTCCAGACAGACCACAGATATAACACACACAGAGACATGCACATACACAGACACACAGAGGAATAGCTTCTCTTCACTGTGTTCTGGGTGTGTGCATATAAACATACCTAGGAAACCTACAATTAAAGATCCAATTAGAAAAATGTTTGTTTATTTTGTTCACAATTAGGCATATTAGAGCTCAGCAGTAATCTAACTAAGAAATTCAGGGAAAAAGAATAAATCCATATATGTCCAATGAAATCACAGAAGCTACCTAAAAGTAAAAAAAATTCAAAACCAAAACAACCCACAAATATTTAATTTTATTTCGAGGGAGCTATAGGTGTTACATTACTTTGACACCAAGGTAAGGGAGAGCAGAAAATCACATTTTCATTTAAACAATTCTTGTCATTTGAGATAGTCCAAGGTCTTTCGTAGCAGCACTTGTACGTTGTTTCGAGGGCAGTGTATGTTACCCTCCCTCTTCTAAACAAGTGCAAAAGGAGACACGGGGAGGTTAATTGATGAAAGACTATCAATCTAGTTAGTTGAATAAGAGTGAACAACACCCAAGAGCTCTGGTTTCTGTTCACCTATACTTGGGTTTTCAAGCATAAAATATCTCAATTTCCATTTAGATGTCAATACTCTGAAGCTTTTTGAGCATACTTTGTTAATGGAGTTGGCTTGTGAGTTTGGAACTTCTTCCTTTTTTTGAGTGTCTTTTGATTTGAATACCAGTACAGTGAATGTTATAATGATTTCTGTTATTTTAGCCTTCGTTTCTGAAAAGATGATCTCTGAAACTCTAAATTATTATGCAACTGAATTAATAGTGTTAAATTTTTTTATTTCTTACACATGGAAAAAATTTTCATATGCTAACCAGTTTTCAGGATCAAAACCTTAAAACTTAAGAAGAAAAGGGAAGTGTCTCAGAACTAATTTAATCTTACAATGAATTTTCATGGATTTCAGCCTTTGTTCAGACAGGATCCCCAGAAGGGTGCAGCCTTATGCCATATCAGAAGGCATCTCCAAATAGCCAGATTTTTAAATTCTTTTTTTTTTTTTTTGTACTTAGAAGTCTGTAACAATCGCCACTACTAGTGAATCAACTATACTGGAAAATTAATACTGTGCAGTATGCTGAATAATGACCCTATTTTAATGCACATTGTTTGTTGGCAGCGATGCATGACAGTATTAACTACTAACATTGTTAGTGACTATCTCAAAATGACCAAGATTGATAGTTTCAAGGAGGCCAATAGGCATTTGTTTCAGTGTCTACACCAACAAGCTCTATGCTCAGTATACCTAATTGCAAAACCGCACTCCTGGAGGTAGAGGTGAGGTGTATGTAAACGTGCTTTTTAATTAGATTTATATTAGGACTCACTTTTCACCTCATCTCTCATCCCTAGTATGTAGAAGGCTGTAAGCTTGTTGTTATTTCTCTGTTAGGCTCTATGATCCTCCATCACATGCATGTAGAAATACCAGAGATAAAGCCTACATGAAGGCACTGCTCAGGTTGATGAGATTTATACTACATTCACCCAGCTCTAACTGGATGACCTGCTCAGATCTGGAAAACAAATAAGTGATCGAGGAACTTTGCTATGTATCTGACACTGACTTCACCCGTCGTGTAATACAGATAAAGCAGGAGATCAGAAGCTAATAGAAAGCCCAGTTACAGCCTCAGATATAGTGGAAGCTGAAGAGATTGTCCTAAGCTCATGATGAACTGGACCATCAGCCATTTCTGATGACAACCTACACAGAAAATAATGCACAGTTGGGATAATAACACCTTGGGGGTGAGGTGGCACATCCAGAAATGCATGGTGGTATAGAGGAGGTGGCATCAATGGGTAAGAGAGCCAGGCCACCACCCTCTTTAAGGGTCAGAGCGAGCGTCCCCTCCCCTGGGGGAGTCTTGGGTGCTGCTAGTCTGCAGTCGGCAAGGGGCAGGGACCTTGCTTGATAAAAGTGTGTTGTTTGTGTTGCAGAATAAGAATCTTAGAATAGAAATGGCTTTCCACACATGATAGCTATCCTGCTTACTAAGTTTTAAGCTGCATGTCACTGATTGGTATGGATTGGTCCTTCTGGCCACACCAGCTAAATTCTCCTGTGACAGGAAATCGAGGAGGAAAGGCTTACTTTAAAAAGTACAAGAAATGAAGGCAAAGCTAGGGCTTAAATTATGTGAGAATAAAACTAAGAGCAGCAAAACAAGTAATACTGTTATATCAGAAGATATTTTCAGGGATTTCATTAAATCCTCTATGTTCCTATGAACAGGTTGTGAAATCTTTCTCTACAGCACATCTCCTTGTTGAACTCTTTTCACAAAAACGTATCTAAGTATCAAAATGAAATGAAATGCCAACTACTTATAGTAAATATATAATTATTAAGCAACTGAAGCACCTTAAACTAAATAATAAAATTAAATCAAATCACTTGTGACTTTCCACATTCTACATATTTGCCAGGAAGCTGAAAAACACTTTTCAGTGTTGCATGCTTTTACTTTCAACAGCTGTTAGGAAGATGTGGTGATTCAAAGTTCTTGGACACTTGGCTTAAGATACATGTTTTCTCAATGACAGTGTTACCTAGTTAAAATTTATTATCAGACATGAATAGTAGGTAGGTGTTTCAAGACTTTTAATGCTTGTCCTCTGTGACACTGATTATTTGTAATTCTGTCGAATATTTGTGTCTCTCATTGCAGATTTTCTGTGTTGTATCCAGTCCAGTTTCATTCTTCTGGCTTGAGCCTGATATGTTCAGAACTGAATATTAAAGATATTGGAAAAAATAAATTAACAATGTTTTGTTAGACCTTAAGTATTCACTGCATTTCATTTTACTTACATGTTCAAGATATTGCAGAGAAAAACATTTTTTAATTCCTCAGCATTTTTTATACAACAGGAAAAAAGATGGAGAAGATAGAAACAGGAAGTTATATCTAGCGGCACTGAAGACAAATTGTGTAATCAGACATCCCTATGTGCCACTGTCATATTCATTTATCATTAGAAGGAACATTTCAAAACAGAAAGGGGAGGAAACTCTTTCACCTCTTGTATAGAAAAATTGAAGATCACCAAAAAATATTCTTTGTTAAAGATGACAGACTTATTGTCCCTTTGTTAATTTTTCTATGAGAAGCAGTTGAAAATATGTTGAATTTTACTTTGTACAGAGCTTGCATAGTTTATCCATTCAGATCTTGACTTTTTACAGTAGTCAGATATAACAAATGTGTACTCCTATTTCTAAATTCCTTGTTTAGGGGAAGTGATTTTTTTCCCTAGAATAAATAGTTCACAGAATGACAAAATAGCAACCCTGGTGGTAGAAAAGATTTATAGATGGCTATATTTTTTCATAAATAATAAATCATATCTATACATGAGTGGCAAATGGTGCTGAAAACACCTATTGGTTAGCACCAATAGATGGCTCTTTAATTTAGTATCCACCATAGCATAATCAGGGTGCTTTGGGAAGTGATATGCCAATATTATCTTTTTTTTTATTCAGTTGATCTATGCTATGGTATCTGATTGTCTGGGAGAGTTCTAGTTCTCAGGGTGATTTTGCAGAGGAACATTTGAGAATGTACATTGAGGACTATTGTATTTAATTGTGTAGCAACTCATCTCAAACACTATGCTGAAGCACAGAAGAAAGAGTTCAGTGCAGTTAGTTTCCTACAAAACAATATCCTGACTACAAAATGATCTCTCACAGTCTTGTAAAATGCATTTATTACTATTAACTATTTATTATTTATGACATGTTAAAGTCCTAGAAATCCCATTCAGGGTCAGTCCCCAGTTAGGCATGGGTTGTACTGACAGATAAGAATAAGACAATTCCATCCTCCATAAGATTTATAATTCATTATTTGCAAATTCTGAGCCCCTTGACAAATGTAAGTCTCTTAAATTCTCAGGAAGTACTATGAATGTAGAGATTACATTCTGAAATCCCAAACAAAAGTTAATCAGAGTATCAGTTATGTTAATATAAGTATTACAAGTAAATGAACAGACATACAGTTTTTCTGAGTCCAAAATACTCAACCATGTAACAAATAAGGGAAAATAGATAGAAATTTGCAGATAAATGTTGAAAACGAAAATGTGCTTGTGTGCCCAACGTCAAGACATCACTTGATCTTTTACATGTGATGCTAAAATTTAAACTGAGATTTTTATTCCAGCTATGTGAATTTTTAAAGAAAGATCTTGTATTACTTTCAGTGAAGGCCTGGGTTTAGACTTTTTAGATTTAATACAGATTTTGTATAGGATCCAGTGTTACTAGAAAGTGTTCTACTGACTTCACTGGAATATGAATTATTCTGAACATGGTTATGCCTGAGCTAATGTGACCTATTCCGTTACTTAACTCTGGAGGAATATTGATTTCTATTTTTCTGATGAAGGCTGGGTAAACTAACTACTTATTTGGGGAAGGAATAGATTGTGGCTATGGACTGGAGAAAAAGCTGTTAATCCTCTTTAATTGGTTCTTACTTGCATATGAGCACATTATTTGAAGTCAGTTTTTGGAAGTTCCTCTTAATGCCGTCCTTGAGATCTCATTCTCAGTGTTTGGACACTGTATCAAATAGTTCAGCCTGCAGGACTAGAATTATCACTTGCAAAAATATCTCACTGATATTTTTAGTTTGTGTAAAGCAGTCCACATCTTATGAATAAATAAGCATATTCCTATCACACATAAACAATTCCCTTACCTGTACAATATAACCAGCTTCTTAATGCCTTTTTCCCTGTATATTCTCTGGCAAAAATGATGTGTTGGCACATTAGTGTAGCCCATACTATGTGTGATTGTACAAATCTATATACCTATACAATAATAATAAAACAGACATTATTACTCAGTGACTTACCACAGAAATTTCAAATACCTTTCTAAAGGTCTATATTTCCTGGTGCATTCACTACTATCTCAGAGTTTATCATGGTAAAACCATGAATCTTCAGATTTTCTGATGCTTGTACACATGAACACTTGTACATAAAGGAGCATGCCCTACAGACTTAGTTGTCATATTCCTAAGTGTAAGAATCAGCTTTATGTAAAATGAAAGCTTTTGTCATTTCTCATGCAAATAAATATTTCCAGACACTTCTATATTTCCAACCACATTTTATACTCCTATATTTACTTGGAATTATTACTGAGACCGAAAACCTTTTAACACTGTTTTCAGCACTCTACATTCAGAAGCTTCATATTCAAATTATTTTCAGTTTCCGGGTTTTGCTTGCTTGTTTTGTTGGTTGAGTTTTGTTGTAGTTGTTTTTAACTGAAAGTGAATTTGATTAACATTTTCAGTTTTTCTATTTTTGGCAGTCAAAGATCCAGAATAATGACTTTGTCAAGAGTGGTGCTTTATTTAACTTTCTAGTACTTAATTTCTTATCTAAAAATTGCTACCTTTTGCATATTACTAATTTTTAAATTAAATACTAGAATAAGATCATCTATATTTTTTATCGAGTATGGTTTTTAAAAGACCAAATTTCTTAGAATTTATAAAGAAGTATGGTCAGTTTTTTGAAAACTAAATGTTAGCTCATAGTAAGTTCCCCACTTAAAAGTTTCTCCTAAGGGCAAAAGCCATTAGTACTAATCTTTTGATGAACAGTCTCTTAATCTCTTAATTGTATATTTTCCTGGAGAATAGTTTGCACTTTGCCCTCAACATCTAGGTGATTATGGTTTTTCACAATTCACTGTACACGAAATTTAAGACAATTCCAGTTGCATTTGTAGTCTTTTCTGATACTTCTCCATGCAATTTTACTGTTGTTTCTGTATGTCTGGTGCTTTCCATATTGCTTCCTTGCATACAAGTGATATTGGGTGTGACTAGGAAAGGGATAATTCAGCTGTAGTAACTGAGAGACTGTGGTTTATGTTGCTGTAATTAATATTTTGTGTGTTGTTACTGTGCTTTTGTGCTAAGGGTGAATTATGGATACGTAGATTGCACATTTCCATCTGATCATGGTTAGAAGTGGCTTTGCATAACAGTAGTCAAAAAAAGAAAAAAGTGGAATTGTTTCTAGAAGAGTAAGTATTTTAAGTACTTATCACGACTATTCTGCTTTTCCCCTCACTGGAAAAAAAACAAACAAACCCAAAACAACAGGACTTGATGATACACCACTGAAAACAATGAACAGTTTACCATCAGTGTCAATGGACATAAAATTGGACATAATTCATCACTGGGTTTTTCATAAAATGCAGCTATAGGTTTTAGTCTTAATTCACTAAAAAAAATATGAAATAAAAAAATATATTTAAAACCTCATAAAAGTCTTATTTCTAGTACAAGCTACGTTACTGGGTTGTTCAAGAGCTACTGCAAGCTTTAGTAGAAATGACAGCATTGACTCCTCCTTCCTGTCTAGCAGTAGAGTTCAACCAGTGCCTTAGAGGTACTTCTCTTCTGAAGTTTTAACACTTCCACTACACTTTCTTAAGAGAAGGTAAACCTTTAAAGAATAGCTGCCTCTGACAAGCTTGTTGCCAGTTGTGAACTAAATGGGAGAGGAATCCATGGCATTCATCTTTCAAGCAAGCTCTATATGAACCATATATGACTGTGGCTAGCTGAGTTTCAGAAGTGGATAATCTTGTTTCTGCTTTGTCTGGATGTTGCATTTTGTAGCAGTTTAAAATCAGCAAGGATGCTTATAAGTCAAGGTTCTTTATATAAAAAGTCATATTTGGATTACAATCTTGAGTCTGCGTTTGAGTTTTTAAGCACAAATGCTGCTTGAAAATAGATCTGTTTTCATTGCATTAAAACGCAAATACCACTGGTAGTTTTGGGGACCTTCAGCTTTTTTCCTTCAGCCATTAGTTTAATGTTAAAGCATTTTCTCATGTCAGACTTTTCTATTGACATATAAAATTCCTTGACCAAGGAATCTACCAAGCATATTAGATGAGCTTGCCCTGAAGTTCAAAAATCAAAATATCTTCTACAAATTAAAAAGAAGCAAAGAACTCATAAATGTGTGGGTTTTTTTTTTTAAGTAGAGTTAATTGCAATGTTTCATTTATTTATTTGGAGCATCCATCATGTGCATAAAATTAAACTTAACACCTTATTCTTGCACTTAGAGCTGTAGATCTTTATGTTAACCTTGATAATCTTTGTTTTATAGAAGTATAAGTTGTCCTTAAGCTGATCCTATGGCAAAATAGACCCAGAAATGTCATGGCTTTGAAAGCCAGGAAAGCCACACATAAATATTTGTCTACATGTTCTTAGGAGATGTAAGATGTTCTATGTCAACAAAACACAATTCATACAAATAAAACTATTGCAGCTATTTTTATTTTTTAATTGAAATGAAAACACAATTCTCACATTTTCAAATCTATTTTAAAATCAAGTATGTATTACTTAAAGTGTGTTTTGCCAGAAGACTAAGAAGTGATTATTTGAGTCTGTTCCACCTGGAGTTTTTCCATTGATTGCAATGGGAGTTCCGTTAATTCCTTAATACACAAAATTTTCTTTCACAGAAGAGCATCTGCAATTGGGTCATTTAATCTATTCTCACACTAATTTAGGGTTATTTCCCTACAGTAAATGTAATAGTTAGCTTAAAACATCACAAAAATTTTTCACCTGTTCTGAAATGCTCCCCAGGACTGTTTTCAAGCTTTACACATTATATCACATCCATTTTATCATTTTATTGAGTCATTTTGTAAAAAGAAAAAAATAACCTTCCCAAGTTCCCTGAGGTTTGACTCATATTCTTTATAAATATATTCTGTTTGCAATTCTGCTATTCACAATATAGTTATAATTTCTTTATATGTATTCCATTACTTACTGGAATAGAAATTGGATTTAACTGATCCTAAATACTTGCCTTTCTCCTTTAAAAATCAGTATGAGACTGGCTTCTCATAGGTATTTCCTCTTTAAAAATTTTCTGAAAATATCTACTGTTGTTGTTTACTTAATCATTGTGACGTGATTCCTCAAAAATATCTGCAAGCAAAATTGGCTTGTCTCTTTCCTGTTGTGAAAGAATGTGCTAACTTACTGGTAGCATTATACTTCTCTCCTAAAGAAGCAGAAGTCACAAAAATTACTGATTTATCATCAATAAAACAACATAATTATGTATTTGTGATAATTTAAATCATATAAAAAATTAAAACTAAACCAAACATATTCAGTAAAAAGTATACATGAAAAGCAAAGTCCGGCTAAATATACTTCTTTCAGATTCCAAGATCTTCGTCATAATGTCCTTTAGGAGATCATATCCAAAACACACTTCCTGAGTCATCAAATAATCTGTAACTAAAGGCTGTCAAATTCATCAAGGTGTATCTTAAATATATACATCGATTTATTTTTAAATACTTTTTCTGATTTCTTAATAAAATGTACTGTTTAAAAGTTCTTTAGAATCTGTAACTTCAAGATCTCTTTAGCAATTTCATCCTTAAATAGAAGTACATATCCATGTTTTTTGCTTTCCGGCTTCTTTTGCAGAAGAGCATATATTCTCCCGAGAGTAGCCTACAACATTTCAAAGTGTGTCCTGTGCTGCTGAAAGCAATGGGGATTTCAGCACTGATATCAGAAATGCAGAATATTCTCAGTACCCTCAAACATACTTGATCCTGCTTAGACAGGAGATAATTTTTAAATAATAAAATCATGCTCATATATTCAAGAGAGTTCACAAAGTAGAATGACATATGCTCTTAACTCATTGGGAAGAAAAGAAATCTGTATAAAGTAGGAACATGCATTAAAGAAAATTTCCCTTTGTTTTTTTTTCCTAAAGAAAAATAAACTTTCAAACTGATAAGTACTATGGTGTCACAGGTCACAAGAATTACCTTTACTTCCAGTTAGAGGAGTAGTTATCTGTAATATTTCAGAGAACACTTCAAACCATGAAAACCTGATGAATGATGCTTTGGGTGCAGGCAGCCTAGCAGGAGAACCTAATAGGGTACACATTCAGATTTCATTATATTCTAAGTGTGTAGGTAAATGGAAAAATCTTACAAAACTTCAGTTTTTGAAAGCTGGATATCAAGTTAAAGCTTTTTATCTAGGTTTTCTTCATAGTAAAATTTATACATGTCTAGAATGTGATCCACTCCAGCTCAGATTAACTGCACATGTCTGTCTTCCTCTGGTGAGAATAGGGGATGTCTTGATGACAAAGCCAAGTGATTACTTTTCAGATGCCTAATATTAGATTAAATGAATCTTACCTCAAGCTTAATGCTCTCTAGGCAACCTGCTTAGCTTTCAGTCCTACAGCTGAAAACAGTAAAAACTTTGCAGTTGTATGAAGAGCAGGCCTGCAGCTGATGGCCCAGTCCTACATCTGGAAGGTGCTAAGGGGTCTTCATGGCCCAAAAGATTGGTTTCACTCTATCACAATTTTAGCATATTCAGTTTAAATGAAAAATTCAAAGTAACTGTAAATTTTGATTTTAAAACTCAGTTCAAAGGACTTGATTTTAGGTACAGCTTCCAGATAATTCTCAAAGAATAAGATAAACTAAAATTTTGTCTAGTATTGTAAAGTGTAGGTAGTTAAAACAAACTAGAAGTTGTATAATTTAAATTTCAAGCTGTTTTTTTCGTTCCTCAGTCTAAACATTTAATTGTTATTGATAGATGATGATATTTGTGATGTCTTTTTGGCCTATGTAAATTTATGTCCAAAAATCCAAGGCACTGAAGTTCAGATCAGACATTTGGAACAGGTTTTTCATTATGAAAACAATCAAGCATTGAAAGAGTTCTCCAGAGAAGCTGATGAAATCCTTAGAGGTTTTAAGTACTCCATTATATAAAGACCCAAGAAAGCTGGTCTGAAACCAGTGTTAACTCTCCCATGAGCACGAACTTGAATGAGGTGAACTCCCAAGTTGTCTACCAACCTGAATGTTTTTCTGATATGATGTTTTCCCCTCTGAATGCAAAGATCCTTGACATGTTGAGGTAGCGTCACAAACTCCCAGAGAGATCTGGGACAGATCTGGTATTTGAAGAGTGCATAACTGCTAATAATGAATGAATTGGTTCTGGAGAGTACCATTGCCTGTGAACTCCATCCACAGCTGAGGTCTTCATTGTATTTCCTGGTGTGCTTTATGTGCAATGCTAAAGAGAGAGAACTTACCCAGATAACTGAGAAATCTATATATGAGAGAGGATTTTAAATTTAGGAATTGGATACAGTAAAAATATTTGGGATGGAATTAAGGTAGAAAATAATGAGATCAGTGGAATAAGAAAATGAAAGTCTGTGGTCAGCAGGAGAGTTACAAATAGGCAATTTGACCAAATGTATAAAGAATTTAGCTACACCAAACACAGCACGCAATCTCAGTAGCTTAAAATACCATACCTGAAGATTTTAAAATTAGGTCTCTATATGATCAAGGACCCAAACAGTATGTTGAAAATGGTTGTAAAATGGTTAGAAAAGCATAAGCATAATCATAATCATAATCATAACCATGATTGTAATGGGAGATTTCAATTGCTCACATGTAGATTTGGTGAGTATTGTGCTATAAAGTGTTATTTTTTTAAACTGAAATGTTTTTTGGAACAATTTGTCTCTAACAAATCAAAGATAAGATATTTTCTTTTGATTCATTCTCGAGAAAGGCAAAATACTTGATACAAGAATTATTCTACTAGGGACTGTGGTGATTTCCTACTTTAGAGAACTAGAAAAAAAAGCACATAATTCAACAGAATGTTTTATTACTTTTTTAAAAAGAGAAACACCATGAAAGCAAGGAAAACAGTCAAAAGATTACCTCAAAAGCAGCTAAAAGGATAAAATGTTTTCAGGAGGCATGAGAAATCTCTAAAAAGTGTTTATTAAGTCTTCAGGTGAAAGAGAGAAAGAGAGAGAGAAAGAAAAAGAGAAAGAAGAGAGAAAGGAAGAAAGAAAGAATGGAAGGAAGGAAGAAAAGAAGGAAGAAAGGAAGGAAGGAAGAAAGAAAGGATGGAAGGAAGGAAGAAAAGAAGGAAGAAAGGAAGGAAGCAAGGAAGAAAGCAAGAAAGAAAGCAAGGAAGAAAGGAAGGAAGGAAGAAAAGAAGGAAGAAAGGAAGGAAGGAAGAAAGGGAGGAAGGAAGGAAGACAGGAAAGAAGGAAGGAAGGAAGAAAGAATGGAAGGAAGGAAGAAAAGAAGGAAGAAAGGAAGAAAGCAAGGAAGAAAGCAAGGAGGGAAGGAAGGAAGGAAGGAAGGAAGGGAGGAAGGGAGGAAGGAAGGAAGGAAGGAAGGAAGGAAGGAAGGAAGGAAGGAAGGAAGGAAGGAAGGAAGGAAGGAAGGAAAGAAGGAAGAAAGGAGAAAGGGAGAAAGGGAGAAAGAAAGGAACAAAGGGAGAAAGAGAGAGAGAAAGAAAGAACGAAAGAAAGAATGAATGAAAGATAGAAAGAAAGAGAGAGATAGGAAGGAAGGAAGGGAACCCAACACTATTAACTGATAAGTATGGCTAAGTAGAAAGTGAAGAAAACAGGAAGTTGTAAAAACCTTTTTTCCTAAACTGGAATTCTTCTCCAATTGTATTAAACAGAAATGAACATTAATTCTTAGTAACTAAATGCACAATCACAACAAGAAACACTCCTCCCCCCCAAAAAAAAAAATCTAACGAACAACTTGTGAAAACTACTATAATAAAATTCTTTCTGAATGCCCTGGTAATTAGACAACTATTAGAGATGGTGGAGCTCAAAATCATCAAGAGGTACAAAGAGCATTCAATGATATTAAAGCCATAACAGACATTACTAGTGAGGTGGGTCTGAGAAACTGTATCTGAACTGAAATTGATTAAAATGAATGAAAACAATTTGCCAGGAACAGATAGTATTCACTCAAAACTTCCAAAAGAATTTGAATCTGACAGTGTTAAATTGCTAGTTTCAGTTTATAAACTGGTATTTTTAAACAACAGGAGGACTGAAAGGTGAAAAAAGCTGTACTAACTTCAAGTAGAATATTCTGCATTAAACGAATTAGTAGAAATCATATCAAATAATGGAATTAGAAGATATATTAGAAGAGATGTAGCATTATCTCTTTCAGAAAGAAAAGATATATCATAAATTTATTAAAATTATTTCAGATAATCAGACATGACACTAATAAGTCTGATCTGAGTGACATTGTGTGTTTAGAGTTAAAAAATGTATTTGTTGGAAAAGGTCTCTAAAAATCCTTAAACACACTATGATGTGATAGGGGTGAAAATATTCTAGCTGATCTTGCAGTAACTGTTAAAATATAGGAAAAATGAAATAAGAATCATTTTCAATTCTTACTATAAAGGTGAACTACTAGTGAGGTCCATCAAGCACCTTGTGCTCTTCAATATGTTTGCAAGCAGTCTAGTAAAGATAATGAATACTGAGATCATGTTTCCGATTAAACAACTGTGAAATTACTTTGAACAGGGTTAGATAAATGTACTGATAATGACCAGCTGAAAGACCTTATAATACTAAGTATGGAATTGATCTAATCAAACTTTAACTGTTTGGAGGTTTGATAACCAGACTAAACTTGCCATTTAAGATTCCAGTACAGCATATAGAAAGAGATATGTATGCTAGGAAGATGGTCTCTCCATTTAATCTTACAGAAAGGTGTATAATTTTCTTTACAGTTTACAGGGAAACCTTAGATAATGATACTCTTTTTTTCATAGCTATAAGGGGAAGCTTATACAAGTAATCTGGGCAATGAAATGTGAGATAAAATGTAAATAAATGGCATGTAACTCATATGAGCAATGTAAACCCCTCTATATATGTAGCAATAATTGTAGGCGTTAGTAATAAATTATACATACTAATTTATTTAGAAAATAGATTCAAAATTCATACAATGTACATAGATGGTTCTTTAAAAGTGGTAGCTACCTGACCAAGAGAAGAAAAAATGAAATTAAAAGTTACATGTATCTAAAAAATAACCCAAACTTACTAAAAGCTAGAAATATATCATCATAGAACTATGAAAATCAAAAACATATTTATTGCGAGCACCTAAGCCAAATTAGCCAGGGAAAAAAAGTAAGAAATAATAGTTCATATTTTCAGACATGTAAACAGATGGATAACTGCCAGATTCAATGGAATTAAAAAGTTGGAAAACACAGCTCTGGATATTTTCACAACCCCCTGTAAATTTACCATTTGCTAGTCTAGCAGCTCTTGCACATATGTAATTCTATTTTAAATTAACTTTTTAGGGACTGCCGAAAGTCACATATCTGTAGATATTATTTCTGCATGACCCACTGTGAGTACATTTTCTGTGAACAGAAACATAATGATATTTCATTGGGCATTGCTTTTTCCTGTTTTTACTAGATCCACACATCTTCCCTGGCTGACTGGCTGGCTGGCAAGAGAAATGACCTTATTAGTCTTTGTTTCTTGTTAGGATGAAGTTGGCAATATAGAACTAGTAGATTGCTATGCTTTTGTCTCTAATATTATTGTTTTAATCTGTCTCTTTAATTTGTGTTTCATATCCATTTTTGTGAGCCTTGAGACCAATACTTAAGTCTGTACGTTTCAGTTTAAAGAGTATCCTCCTTACTGGAGTACTCATTCCTTCAAACTGAAAATTCATAATAAATTGTAAATGGCATATGCTTTTAAAGAAATATACCACCTAATGGCTTTGCTTTTTCTCTCTTATGAGTATTTTGGATCAAATCAAATGTCTAATATGAAGTACACTGAAATCAAACCCTAAATCTTCTTGTAGATGTAATATAATAATTGGAAAACATTTGATGAAAAATTATTAGTAGAAAATATGTGAAGTGCAGGAGAACACTGAAAGCTGGCTACAGATGAAGAGACTATTTCAGTAGTTTAATTTCAAAGAACCAGTGCACAACTTTTACACTTACATGGAGTTACACGCCATCTTGTACAGTATTTTTGTCATGGTTAAAAGGATATGGTGTATTCCTCAAAAGAAATGTCTATGTTAGGTGACAGTAGGAATGATTGGTTAGCCATTACAAAAATCTCTTTGAATACAGAAGTGTATACTTTGGCTGCTATTTCAAGAATTAAGTACCCTCAAGGGATTTGATGGAAAACATCAGTTGAGGCATGACAGACAGCTTGTAAAAACATTTGCAGTTTTTCATGTTCTAGCATGTTTTCATGTTCTGTTTAAATTAAAGCTTTAAACTGCATGACACTCCACATGTTATTTAATGGTACTGAAATGTTAGAGACAAAGTGATATTTCTTCTGGGCAAGCACATATGCTTTAAGATTTATCATATGATTTAAATGAAGAAGGATTGGAAAGGTAATGAAAACAAGGTTAGAAGCAATAAGTTTTCTCAAATTAATTTATCAGCCATTACACACTTATCTTCTATGGCCCAACAAAAAGATTTGTTACTGTCCACTTGCATGAAGAAAGTATGAAGTTGTTTCTGACATTCTAGGAAGTAGATCACAGTTACATCATGTATTCTAGAAGTTTATAAGAGAAAAAATTCTTAAATATAAACAGTAATAAACAATTCCACATCTTTCATAAGAAGATGTGGTATAATTTTTTGCATCCATGTGACATCAGAAGTGTAGAAAGCCCTAACAACACCAACAATAATAAGAGTAATATTAAAAATGTCCACAAGCTATACCTCATAAGATTTCTCCTGTGGAAATCTTTGGCATGTACATTATAAACTGAACTTACAGTAGCATGACTGCCAGAAATACATTAAAAGCACTGTTTAGCTTTATATCATACATTTGTGACTGAAATAAATACCAAGTTAAAGAACTATATCAGAAGTAGAAGCGTGAGACAAGTTTAAAATAATGCGTCCTTTATTTATGGATGGATCTCTACTGTTTGGTTCTCATAGTAGTTTACTTCTCGTGCAGTAGCAAAACAAAATATGTCCCATATAGTCCATATGTTCTTATTTACATGTGACTTGATATTTTCATAGAAAAATATTATTAGCTCAGATGGCCTCTTTCCAGTTTGTGTCTAATTGTTCATCAACTTTGTCATCTACATCATCATCCACCAACCATTCTTCTGCCAGGCAGAGATCATGCAGGGAGATAAAATTACTTCAGGCTGACATTATGAGGGATTAATAACAGATAGCAGTAGCAGCTGTTAGGATACTTTATTTCTTCCTGGTGAGGAAATGACTGTTACCATACTGCTTGCCAGATTGAGAGAAAGAGAAAAGAAACAAGGTAGCTTGAAATCCTCTGATCTATTCTCAAAAGTGACAGAACTTCGTATTGACTTTTTCTGTTACTATATTTCAACTCCCATTTACCTTTCTATTTTGAGTTCTTGCAAATACTGGTGTAACTGGCCTCTATTTGAAAGGAAATCAAGTCCAAATATTGGAATTAGATGTAGGTATAGTAGGTAGCTGAAAGTTCAGTGATGTTGCTACTTCCTACCTTTGAATTTCTGGTTTCAGCATAGAATAAGATGAAAACAAGTTGGGATTTTTTTGTCATTTACAATCCTAAGAACTCAGAAGGAAGGAAGGAGGGAAGGAAAGAGGATAGGGATATCTGACCTTAAAAAAAGTTAATTTATAATTCATGCATTGTAGGATCAGAAGAAACAGTTAAAATCCCCTAGTTGTATTAGGTAGACATTTAGATAGGCATTGGATAAATTAATTCCTATACTTGGATTTAAGACTTTTTTGTCATGTAGAATCCAGTAAAATTAATTCATAAATTATTATTATAAATAGGTAGTAAGTCTTCGTATACTTTTAATATCAGGTTTATTCAGATTCTGTCCCAGTGACAAGACTGAACTCTGGTTTATCAAATTTCTGTTCCCTATATCTCTTTGATATCTTCTTTGAATTATGGATCTCAGAATGGACACAATGTTCATGTAATGATTCCTCCACTGCCAGAACTTGGATATTATAAGCTCCTTATTCTTACATAGTCTACTTTGTCTACCTAAGGATAGACACATAAGGGTGTCTGTCTAAAGGTAACATTAGCTTTTTAGTCAGAATGAGGCACTGAGGTAGTTTGCAACAGATCGTTGCCCATGGCTAAATGATATTATATGAAATTATACAATTTTATACTAAGTGGAATTATAAAGATGGAATCTGACCCTTTCTGAGTAATGGTAGCAGAATTTTACCTTCAAATAAAATTTTAAAAAATTAAACAAATTGACTTCATATATCTTCCCCACAGAGTGAGATCTGATATCTTTAGGTCAGTCCCTGGCAATCAGAAAATACAGATACAGAGGCAATTTAGTATTCATGTTTTATGTAGGCATAGAAAATGCATTTCTTTTTACAGTGAGATAAAGCTGCATAAATCTTAAAAACTGTATTTTAGCTGAAAAGTCAAAGTCCTTAAGGAACTGTTGACAAGAAACAAACCAACAAAAGAAATGCATAAAAAGATTAAAATAATTTGTTTATGAATGACAAAGGAGAATAGTGCCAAATAGTGACAAATACAATCCCTTTTTATGTAAAAAGGGCACAGCATAATTCAAGTGTCAAATGGCCCACAAACAATTCAGCCCTTATGTTTTTTTGTTTCAGTTCCTTATCACCTCTAGTTGAGTAAAAATCACAAAGATCTATTGAATGCCAAATCTTAAGGGGAAACAAGCCTGGCACAAAAATTGGAAAGAGAATGTGAAATCAAAGAAAGATGTAGTTTATATGCACTGTGTTTTTTCTATTATTACACAGCTGTTATTTATATCATAAATCTGGGAAATGTCTTATAGTAAAGTACCAGTCAAGAAGGTACTTTTTTTGCTGAGATATCTAATGTACTTGTAAACAGGCATTTTGTTTTGCATCATCTATAAGTTGCTCCTGCAAGAATAAAAATGTGATAATATATATTCTTCAGAAATTCTCCTCCTCACTTGTCCCCAAGAACATTTAATAAGTCTAAAAGTATAATTAAATACCAGCTTGTTGGAAGCCATTTCTACTTTTATGGAAGAGCACAGCATATTAATTCTTGTCTACCACTCGTTACCTCATGTGTTATCTCACACTCTCTGCATAAATAGAGTTTTAACCATCTAAAGAGTTCTGCCATTAAAGTATTCCACCTTATAGAACCCCACATTGTGTTTTAAAAAAATGAACAATTATAGAGTACTTGAAATCTATAAATAAAATCATTCTAGAAGTCTGCCTTATTAACCCATGTACTTTCACAGATTTACGTCTTGTACCAATAATTACTTCAAAAAAAAATTAGGACAGGCTTGAACACTCTTCACAGAATATTAACTTGACTGATTTGAGTCCAGTCTTAGATCAGAGGAAAGCCTCTACACCAAAAAAAAAAAAAAGCCCCAAACCAAATATTCTGACTATATGATTTTGTGAAAGTTACATTAATCCCATTAGTCCAGAACAGCAGAGGGAAGACATATAAATTTCCTCCTTTTCAAGTGACTGCTATTTCAAAATATATTTTGTTTTTAACATCTGCTTAGATTTCCTTTCTTTCATAGTCCTTTAATTTCTTTGTAATTATACACATAGAAATAACCTAGGCTTCAGCATGGTATTACAGGGTTTCCAGATTGCATGTATTGAGAACTTATATTATGTAGAAGACTTAAATTAATTCTCTTTGTTGTCAATACATTTCACCCACAATGCTCCTGAATCACAACATCTACTTTCCAACTTAAATTGCTTGTCATAGTTCTCCTTCTTCACCTCTGTTCACAGCGTAAAATCTGCCTACGCTGGACTGTGGATAGGATCATGTGGTTTTCACCCTACTGCAATATGTACTTTAAAAGACATTTGATGTGATAGTAAAGTAATTGTGTATGCAAGAATATATGAAGAAGTACAATGGAATGATCATTATCATTGGAATGATAGTCTCCAATTCCCATAAAATTTAGTCCAATATATAATAGGCCATTATGATAATGATTTTTATACCAAGTTGGCTCAAATGATAAAGCTAAGTCTCTGCATAGTATTTTCACTGTTGAAATTTTATAGTATAGTCCAGTATTTTGCCTGAGACAGTTATATATTCCAAAGTAGTATCATACTCTTACCTTCATTGTTGGTCAGCCATTTGTGAACAAAAATGGTGACGAATCTGGTGTTTTCTGCCGCCATCTCCATTGGTCTATTGCCAAAAACCCCCTAACCCCTGACTCTGGAGTGTGCTGATATTTAGAGCACACGACTGTATTTGAAGTAAGTAGATTTATTTCATACTCATAGTTTAATGCTGTTTTCACACGTGAGGATGCAGATGTTGAGCAAAAGCATGCAGAAACTGCTGTGACCAGTTTTGCTGTTGTTGACATTGTTTTGCAATATTGCTGTACTATGAGAAGACCTGCCATGCTCAGACCTTTTTCTAAAAGAAGAACCTCCTTGGGAATTCTGGAGAATGATGGAATTATTATGTCAAGCCACACTGATGATTTACATTCACCATGCAATTAAACCAGAAGGAAAGCAAAATTGCATATCTGTTGTAGTTGGTGATGTCTAAGACTGCAAAAGCTCATCTTTATTACACGAACTCAAACTAACTCCACTTCTTAACCAAACATAGAATTCTTTAGTAGATGGATGAAATTTCTGTGTAAATAGACAATGCTGAAGGTGCTATGCCTGGTCCCTATTTTATGCGCCAGGATAAAAGGAACTACACAGCTTGGGAAGGTTACTTTTGGGTTTTCTGCCTTTACATGAGAAAATTTTCCAGATGTCTTATCAACTTCTGTTGTGTCTATTTCCATCGGTTTGCACTGCCACTCAAATAGTCTTACTTTAACAGTACTTTATCCTTCCTTAAAAGATATCCTTAGCATCATAACCATTTTAGAACACTTTCCAGTGTTTGTTTAAAGTAGATTTTTAATTACTTCATCTCTTAAAATGTCTTCTTAATTGCTGTTTTCCCTTTAAATTGTTTCAGAATAGGTGACTCAGGATTTTGTAATACCCCTGAAAATATTTGTGTATTGCTGTGTTAAACTTTACATTGTACAGTACATACCTATTCCAGCTACCTAAATCAAGCATGTTATCTAAATTGCAGTCTATGCCTTCCACAAAATACATCTGAAAATTCAAATTCTTCAAAAATGGTCCACAAGAGCCGTAGGACTTTTAGATCCTTTCATGAATCTAAGCACAGATAAGCAGAGTAATATGTGAATAGATAGAACTGAAAGATACTTCTGGGTACTTGTATTAAACTTCAAAATTTCATAACAAAGAGCTCTGTCTGCATAAACTATTGGACAGTACTGATAATGAGAGCTTTGATGCTTATCTAAGCTTGAGAAGAGAGTCCATAAAGAAGACAATGAATATCTGAGGTCACTATTTTTCTTGAAGAGTTAAAAGTGTCCAAGAGGTTGAAGAAGTTTTTAGAAATTTATAAATAAGTTCATGGAAAATCCTTAATGGGTAGACACGCACCATTTAACCTTTATCTGGCACTAATAATGAAAAACATTTAAATCATATGAAAGTTTGCACTACTTTCTATTTAGGCAATTATACTGGCAATTGAAATGTTTAGGACAAAAATAACAAAGAAAAAACAAAATAAAGAAAACAAACATGAAAACAAAGAATTGCTTCCTATATAAACAAATAATTTTAAAAGCATACATTTTTTATTGTGTGTTAAGTATACTAGTTCAGATGAACGTATCCTAAACTTTTCATCTCTCAATATAATTAACAGAAAATAGTAACAGAAGCTTCATTGAAATAGAAAAGCACAAAACAAAAGATCCAGTAAAAGTATAGGCAATACAGTGATTTTTTTTCATCCTCACAGTTAGAGGCACATAGGGCAATTGTATCATATTCCCCTTATGAAATAATATTTGAGTTATACAGCTGCCTCTCTTCTGAAATATGTGCAACAAATGCTACCTAAATGACCATGACCTCATTTCAATGAGGTGAGGAAGTATCATTTCTTTTTTATGGCTAGAAAAGCTCAGACAAGTGTACCTGGAATTTGCTTTGCCCAAGGTTACAGCAGAAGAGTATGTTGAAAGGTAGATATGAAAACCAGTTCTCTTGATTCACAGTCCTCTCTATTATTCAGAAGTCTCATTTTACTGCTTTTTGACAGTAGTATTCCTGTAATCATCTATTGGCATATGTACAAAGTACTATAATCTGAACAAAGAAATTACATATATGCATTTGCTCTAGAGAAATTTATTATTTTTCCTAGTCTTGGAAATATCACCTAAAATTATATCCTTAGTCATAATGTTACCCTTTTGAATAATTTCCAATTATTTTTACTGGCTCATTCAGAATCATTGTTATTGACACAAAAAGGGGTCTTTTTGTCTGCATCATCAAGAAGTACCAAACAAAAATATATGTCTTAAATGAGCAAAGCCTATAGCTTTGCATATTTACATGTAAAATTTTCAGTAGTCCTTTTATTTTTTTTTTTTTATTTTTTTAACATTGTCAAATGGGATTTTATTATCTCTCTGGTATGAAACCTAATTAGATAGACAGAGACACTGAATGTCTTATGAGACCATTTTCTTGGCCACACAAAGCTGAAGAGTGAAAAAAATGTATGGTGTTAGTCATAGCCTTAAGTTACGAATAAAGGAGTGCAGTCAGCACAAGCACTTTTTTTCCCAAATGTTGTAGATTCCAAAGTTTTAGTGACAGTATAGACATTATTTTTTTCTATTAGTGTAGTCAGAACTATATTTTCTTTGGGGTTTCACGTTTATACTACATTTTTCACAGAAGAAAATTTAAGATTCATAATTACTTTAATTCTATAGATTGCAATATGTTTGAGGTTGTGTATCATATGTGCAAATATTATAGAGTGGAGGATGATAAAACCAACAAAGAATTAGAGAATTTATGAGTTAGAGACATTGACATTTGTTATGAATTGGCCTTTGTATGTGCATAGCTTGCAAAAAATAACTTCTTTATGTGATATTTAGGCAACATTTTTCCACAGCTTCTTAGACTAATAGCACAAAAAAAATGGATTCTATGGGCATATATGAAGTTTTGTTATTGGTTGTAATGTTCTCAAGCTTTCATGTATTTATTATACAGTATGTATATATCACAAGTCTTTCTTGGACCAGCCTAACACTGCATTTCAAGTACAGATATAACCCATTGTTATACATAATTTTAAATAGCATAGGTAATCCTATACTTCATAAAATGTTTCAATGGTCTTTGGAAAACGTAAGGGGGGAAATCTTGATTCTGTGAAGCTTTTTTGAGTACATGCTTAAACTTGTGTTATTTGTGATGCTCGGGTTAGTTTGCCACAGTCTTGTTGATTTACATTGAGTGCCATGATATGTCTTTTATAAGATGGATGATAAATGATCTCTGATTCCATCATGTAACAAAGTTGACAAGACCTATAAGTAGTCTGAGCTTTGTTTGCCTTTAGTTTTAAAGGAGAAACATTGGACACCACAGACTGCGTGGAGTAATAGTGAATGCAAATGTTGGGTCTACGTTAGAAGTGCAAAACAAGCAAGTGTTGAACAAAGCACTTAATGCTAGAGAGTTGGTGTGCAGTTGTAGACACTAAGGTGAATTTAACTTGGTTTTGCTCTTGTCTGTTTCAAGGGACTAATGCCTATTAGCAGACAGAGAGCATTTAGGTGCATTCGTGGTGCACATCATCTGATTTAATTTCATCAAAAAGGAACCTAGGCTGTGATCTCTGAGCCTATGCTAATTTGTATGTGCAAAAACAAGCAGTAAGTAGGCTTATCAGGAGATCTGAGTGAAAACTGCAGTTCTGATTTGAACTGAAATGCTAATGTGCACAGCATTTTAACCCTGACCAAGAGTATGTACTGCTTTTAGAATCAATTTCATTACATACAATACGTATTAACCCTAAGGACCTCAGCAGCCGGTATTGCTCACTCTCAATGCTGTTAGGCAAGCTGTGCATACTCAGTTCTCACTGTCTTCCACCTAAGAGCCAATGTAACTACTCTATAATCAGACAGGATTGGCAAAGTCACAACATGCATTTTGGGTATATTTTGCCTTTTTCATCCCTCATTCCAAAATGACAGCACAGTACTGTGGCAGGTAATACAATCATTTTGTCTTTTATTTTATTCTGTCATTCCTTTTAGTCCACTGCATGTTCCTCAATAAATGCTGATTTTCAAATGCAAAATATCTTCAATGCTCAGGCTTTTGGGATTTTTTTTTTGAGAAATCAATTTGTTATATATTTTTCTGACAGCCTGGATGTAGGAAAAGAACTCAAAACCAAAATTTCAGTGTTAATAATATTGTTTTATGCTGGAAATTACTGTGCACACATTTACCAAAGAGTACCACACTGAACTAAGTCTCGCCTCCCTTGTGAAAGGAGGGCTTTGTGAATTCTTTTGTTCCTAATGGCAAGTGCTTTCTAGCTCTGAAAAGATCCTGTGATCTGATAGCTGTTTTTCACATTCTATGATCATGGGCAGCTTGCATAATACAACAAAGGTGGAAGATTGTTGCCTTCTCCAGGGTTGCTTAAAGTTACAGTCTTGATCTCTTGACCTTTAATTTCAGCAAGTTTGATTGCTCAAGGAACCCTAGTGTGCATACTTTTAGCTGGTATAGCACTTTGCTGTTCGGTTTACTCTAAGTGCTTTAACACTGACATAGTTTTAGAGGGGCAATTGTTTCTAGGGATCTCCTGCATATCATAGAGTTAAGGAAAAAAGAATCATAGAATCATTAAGGTAGGAAAAGACCTCTAAGATCATCAAGACCAACTGTAAGCCCAACACCACCATTCCTACTAAGAGCAACTGCTAGCATAGAATAGACCTCAGAATCACAGTATGCCATGGGCTATGAAATATTCTGTTATGGATATTATAAAGGCTGATGTGTCAAAGAAAAATGGTGCAAATGTCAGAGGCTGAGAGTTATATTCCCCCAGTAGGGCACTGTGCAATGATAAGGTGCGTGCAAAGGGCAGTAGAGCACGGATAAGAGAGCCCAGAATAGAGAATAGGAATGAATTATTAAAATTAATTACTTTTTTCTTTGTTTTAGCTTAGCAGATGAATAAGAAAATAGTAATAGCAATGAACAAGACAGATGAAAATTAGATTTCCTTAACCAAACCTTGTTAGTTTTTCACCTTTTTTTCCTCTTTTATTTTTCTCAAGTGAATTAAAATCTTCCAGTTCAACGTTCAACAATGCATGCTTTTCAATCCAAAATAATTTTTCGTGACTTATTGTTAAGAACTATCAACAAGAGACTGAGACCAATCCAGTTTAGATCACCTCACAGTAATGTGGTTAGTGCATTCTACAGTTGGTAGAGATCACTGCCTCAGGTAAAACAAGGATCTTAGTTCAGATACACAGAGAATAAAATTTAGATGATTGCAGTGATCACTGGACTCCTGAGTAACAGGAGAGTTTATTTCTGAACTGAAGTCTTCATTTTGCAAAAGCAGCCAGAATGTAAAATGTTCTGTAAATATCAAAACTGTGTTTCTAAATTAATTCAAAACATTCAACTTATATTTTTAATGTATTAAAACTGCAATTTTTAGCTAGGAATGATTCACCAAAATAAAATGTATCCAGTCACAAGCCCTTACGGCACATTTCAGTGTCTTCCTACTGAAAGATCAGCAAAAACTGCTCAGTCACTTACACCATCAGAGAGACAAAGCAGCTGTGGTGAACAGCGGTATTGAACACAGAGAGA
Source organism: Clamator glandarius (assembly GCA_033459285.1). Taxonomy (NCBI): domain Eukaryota; kingdom Metazoa; phylum Chordata; class Aves; order Cuculiformes; family Cuculidae; genus Clamator; species Clamator glandarius. The sequence goes on from JAUNZM010000170.1 coordinate 2,594,633, forward strand.
AGTTTTCCTTAAACTGGACTGCTCGCAACAGTGGCATAAAAGTCTACTTTATATTAATGACTGTGAGACCTTCATATTCTATAGTGTGGCATAATTCAGTAGACCTACAAGGGGAAATACAATGGTACATAGACAATGCTATAAATCAGTTAAAAAGGCTACAATTATTTACAGTTCAAAGAGCGATTTGAACCAAACAGTGGTATCTGAAGACAATAGTGAGATTCACTTCACAAGACCCTTAGTTCAAACTAAAAGACACATCCACATCCCCAAAGACATTGAAAGTGATGTTGTTCAGCTGTCCCATTAAACATCCCTGCATTATATCGGCCTCCATGTACAAACATTGTGAACCACTTAACTCTGCATCATGCTGTTGGTTGTCTACATCACCCCAGCTTTTTTCTGAAGGTCTGATTAGCCTGGAGAGAGCTCTGTTTCTCCCAATTGTATTGCATTACGCTGTATAGTGTGGTCTCTTCCTTCATACCTACTGTGGTATAAAGCACACAGCTATTAAAATAAGAAACAATCCTAATAGCAATTATTTTAGCAATAATTTACTAAAAGTAAACAACAGAAATCTTGGTGACATCCTTCTTCTGTTCCTGGTGGATTTCCAGTCATGATGTCCTTGATGCATTCTAAGAGAGTAAGGAGGTTGCATCTGTGTTTTATTTCTTTCGTGGGTCTTATGTAGTTTTTGTTTTTTTTTTTCTTTTAAGTGTAGGTCTTGAACTCAAAAGATTAGGTGTTAATACAAACTTCCATACAAAAATTAAAGTTCTAGATCTCATTACACTGAGGCAGAACTTGAAAACATGACTCAAGTGCAATTGCAACAACTCAAAGCCAGGTGCAAAATAATAAACCACAACTTTTATTATTATGTGGCTTATGAGTTAATTGCCTTATCTGTCTTAGATCTTAATGAGGCAACATGTCAAGTAACTGTCTACAAATACACACAGTGCACTGATTCATTTTTGCAGGTGTTTACTTAGTCCCTTGTGTTTCTCAGGCAGATCTGCATTTATTTGTGAAGTACGGCAAAGTTCAAGAAGTTTCTTAATGTTAATTTAATCAGAACACTCACAGTTTTGTCTTCCACATCACACACAATGAAATCTTGTTTGTGTTTGTTATGAAGAAGTCTCTACAGAGTTAAAAAATAATAATGAAAAACACTCTAGGTTTTGGGGTTTTGCTTTCAGCAGGTTTCTTTCTATTTAGTTTCAATTTCCAGTGGTCATCAGAAACAGAAAGATTTGTCCTGCCATGGTAAATCAGTCCATATTTATTACTACTCTCATTGTATTATTATTTTTATGGAGAACTAACACTTTAAATCCTATCCGCAATCCACCTGCCCGCACACTCAGATGTAAGCAGCATGAAGTGGAAGAAATATCAGGCTTACTTGTGCAACTGATAGTTTCCCACTGGATCCATATGTCACATAAATAAACTGGGACACTTGCTCAAACTTTAAAATGATGCAGTGCTGATAGTTTTCTCAATGTGAATTAGCTACATCTGACTGTTGAACAATATCAGCTATCCTTATTTTATTTTCAGTGGAAATCTTATTGCCTGGTGATTTTAATTCTTAATTTCTAGCACACCCTTGAGCTCCCATTAAAGTATTGATGTCGGAAGAAATTTTTATCAGCTCAGAGTAGAAAGTAGACAAAATGCCAGTGGAACCTAAATCTGTTGCACGTATTTTTTCTAAACCAATATGAAAGGGATTAATCTTCTGCAGCATTATTCTCTGCTCATTTCCAAATTAATGTTAAAAAAATAGCTTACATCAGTGTTCTTATTCTTTTCCAGTGACTATGTATAACTACGCATTTCTGTCAATGAAGAGAAAATGTCTTAGGAGGATCTAACTGTGAAAAAATGTTTAGTCACTCTTGTGTTGTTTAATGAAGACATAAGCAATGTCAGGGTAGATTTTGAGAATAATTGCTGAAACACAATTTTCATTCTAGTAACAGACTTCTAAGATTTAAGTAAAGTAGAGTGATTTGTTGAAAGAAAATTTTGTGTCAATGAATTTATAGGTTTGTTGTAGCACCTGAACATATCCAAATGTTCTTGTAATTCTGCATATATACTTGACAGTTCTTATCTGAGAATGCTCTAATCCTTCCTCTAGCACAAAATTTCCCTTTGTTCATTGGTGACTTGCTGTGATTTCACCTCTTTTGAAGAATGCTCTTGAAAGTACCTAAGAAGAGCAAACGTATTATGGGAACTGAAGACAAGTAAGTGAGAGGCTTCTATGATCAATTTTTTAATGAAGTTCAAAACTATTGTGCATTACTAGTTTTAAGAAAATTTAATAAATACTTCTGTTTATTCATAAGAACAGAACAAATTGATATGTAAAAAGAGTTAAAAAATTTAAACAAAAAATAAGACTTTAATTTTGTTGAGAATAATTAATAGATATAAACACCAAACTGGAATATGATTTCAAAATTTTTGTTCCAAAATTGTTCTTAATTTTTTTTAAAATAAATTCAGATAAGATTTGAATACCTACCTTTTTTTAGAAATGTTTAATCAAATAATGTCTAGATCCCTATTTAGCACTGATTTCAAGGCAAGAACTTGTCCAATTAAAATATGGTATTAAATCTTACTTCAGAGCCAACATTTTTCAACGTGAATAAACATATCAGGATCTGATCATTACTTAGTAAGAAATCCTCTGAAAATTTAAGTACTCATGATTATCTGATTGATCCATGACCCTTAACTTTCATAAGTCTAACATACTTAGTTAGCATCTCCGTAAAACAGTAAATCAATTGATGCTTTATTTACCTATATTATTAAACACTGACATCAGCAATGTCTTCATGTGCAGATGAATGACTTGGAGATTATCTCTCTGATTGAAATTTAGTGTCTCGGATTCAACTATCCAATAGTGAGGCATTCTGACAATTCCATAATAAATTTCTCATTGTGATGTCTCTCAGTTCCTCGTGTTGCTTTTCCTGGATAGAAGTTTGTGTGCATTCTAGTAGAAAGTAGGATTCATTATTTTGCTTACATCTGTATAGTTTTAGTGACTTCTAATCAGATTGTATAGTAATATATAATTAGTATAATTATATATTATATATATAATTATATAATTAGTATAATAATATAGTAATTTCTGACCCTAGATATTACAAGTGGAAACAGCTTGTTAGTTCCTTTCATTGATCCTCTCCTCTTTTCACAAGTGTTTATGTCCACTATAAAGTTAAATATATCAAGAAATGGGAATTGTCCATATGTCTAGGGAAAATGAATACAGTAATTAATGGATCTCACTGTTCAGAAGATTTCAATATGTAAATCTCACCATTCCTGTGAATGTTTTCATTCTACTCAAGCATTCATATTTTGCCTAATATTTGTGTACATCACATATTATAGACTGAAGGCCTATTTTTTACTCTTTTACCAATTTTTTAGAAGAATTTATATTGCTTTTAATTTTGTCTCCTTTCATCCATTTATATTGTTAGTTTCTAAACATTTATTACATTATGAACTCATGAATGCCAATCAAGCTCTTTCAGTTTTGACATCGCATGAATATGACTTCTATTTTTCTAATTTCTCTTCATTTATTATTTTGAATCACATTTTTTGAGTCTCAGCTGAAGATTCTTACCGAGGCCCAAGTTTTCAAGCTCTGAGCTAAGCTGTGTGTTGAATGACTGTGGACCTGCAATAGTTTTAAAAGTGGCATTTTGCAGCATGGAGAAGGTGCTTATGTAATGTCTTGCTGTGAATGAATAGCACCAGGGTCTATGACAGAGGACAAAATTGCTAGGCATTTAATACCTCTGCCCCCTTGAGTCTCTCTGTAGATGGTCAGCCATCCAGAATTACCTTTGCTGTCTGAATTTCTTGCTTGTATAATCCTCTAGAGAATAATCCTTCAAACCAAGTGTGCAGTCATTGAGAGTTTCTAATAGCAACCCTGCAGGGTTTTTAAACATAGATCTTAGTGCCAGAAGGGATCATGTTGGTCATTTAGTCTGACCTGCCACAACACTAAGGTTAAAAGATTTACAAGACAATTCATTTTGCTGAAGTTACAGATTGTCTCCTAGAAAGCTCATTAAATGTTTTTGACGAAAACTTAACTTAATGTTGAAAAAAGTACATATTAAATTGTAATAACTTCTGGTATTATAAACTGTTGGCTTTTTCCTTTTATCATGTGGTCCTCCTTGCCTAGTTATTTGGCATTCTGTTCCTACCTTTCCTTCATGAAATCTTTAGTCAAGGCCACAGTTCTATTTAAATAAATATCAGTTTCCATTTACTTTGACATTTTTTAAATTAGAATTCAGACTCTGAAATGAAGGTCCTGTCTTATGTCCTTTTTCTTAATTCCTAGCTTGTCCTTTATTTAGCTGCAAGCCAGAACATGCATAGGATTGGTTTGCAGAGAAATTAGGGTTAGTAGGGTTCTGGCAAAGCCTAGCCATAGCCAGATTTCCATTTCACAGTTCTGCCTTTCAGGTATAATTCCATACATTACTTGTGTGAATTACACATACTGTACATAAATGATGTATAGACTCACCGAACAGATTTGATACTCCAACATAACCTTCGCTATATACTTGACTAACAGGACTGTAGTAAACTACTTCTTTACCTTCATACTTCTTCCAGGATCTAAAGAGATTTCTGAAAAGAACTCTAAACTTGATGTCTATAAGCTGTAGTTCCAGTAAGCCAGCTCTATTTGCTAACAAACTCTTTCTTCTGAATTGTCCTGCAAACAGCAGTAAGAACAGAAACAAAGAGGAGTAGATGAAAGTCTGCTAGTGACAGCTATCAGATTTTTCCAAAGCAGTAATAAATAGAAGCAACCAAAAGGGCAAAAAGGAATAATAACTTTAAGACAGTGCATTCCTGCGTTTTAAAAACTGCAGGTATAGGCCTACCTTACCTTTTATTTTTTTTTAAATGTATCCTCACATGCATTAAAGTTAACGTGTTGATATTTCTGAAGGCCTATTACTAACTGAAGTCCTCGAATCTATACTGGTTGAATAGGGTCACCTGTGAGGAGCTTTAAAGAAAAACAAAAAAACCCACTATAAAAAATATTTCTATTCTTCCTTTCTCAGATATTAATATAGAAGGGATTCTTGAGCCAGCACCATATCATTTTGGTACTTATAATGGTACCTGCTTCAGAGATTTCCACAACAGTATGAAGCACACCAGGTCCTCTCAGTCTGACTCTGCAGAAGAGACTGTCTCCAACATTTGAGAGATTAAACTTTGAGATGTCTTGGAGATCAGCAAGACTATGGAGACCACTGACTGAGAAATATCCCTATATGATACATAAGTTGTATTTTGTACTAATTTTTTTGGACGCTGGCAAAGTAGGGCTCCTTCAGCCTTTAAGTCCTGGGTTAAAATGGAACATCATAGGAAATTTTTATTTGACTGGTTGTATTTGTACAGAAAGCTTGCTGGTAACTTATAGTATCTCTTCCCCCCCCTCCTTGGAACTATCCTTCTCCTTTTTGTTAGCTTGTCTGCTATTATATTAAAGATTTACCTATTAATTAAGATTAATTTTGTCATCTCATTCCCCTGAAAACATGCACGATTTAGATATAAAACAAGACCAATTTCTGGTTCTGAGTATAGATGGGACAGATTAGTCACACTCACATTAGTGGCACTTAGCCCTACACTCTTGTGTTACACTACAGTAGGAGTACTAGTTTGTGTTTTAATTCTTTTAAATTACATCTCCAGTGATGCAGGAATTGTCCTACAGTCCATGGGAGTCATATTTTCTTAAAATGAATGTAAATGCTGCATATTCTGTGTAGCAGTTAAGAACACAGAAGGTTTGAACTTGCTTCAGAGCCCTCTGGGTTACCACTGGAGGACTAAAGGGAATAGATTTGTCCATACCACCCAACAGGAGATTGTTGCTCAGACACTGAGAGTGCTAGCTGCCAAGAACCATCCACGTTAGGAGATAATTCAACAGTTAATCAATACAGATTTGCTCACGATGTCTCAGAATAGCTAAGAACCCAGGTAGAGACTTCAATTAGAGTAGTGAAGACTGAATGTGAAGTTCTTGACTTACCAGAACTTACAGTGGTACCTTTTCTTTATTCTGATGTCCAAGCTTATTACTGAGCTGTTTTAGAGTGCAACAAGCAACTTCTGTATTCCATCAATTTATGTGAAAAATCTCAGAAGTTTCTGGATTTCTGGCAATGGAGAAAAAGAATTATGATCTGAAATTTTCTGTGGGTACCATTCTCTACCAGAAAAGTTCTGATTTTTTGTTCCTTTAGCCTGCATTTGGTTGCTTAGTTCAACGCTAGTCAGGTTCTTTCATTTTATTATTCTTATTGCAGGATTAAAATTTTATTTTTTTATATTTGTATCACAAAAGTAGATTAATTTATTTGGGTGTATAAGCACACATTTACGCTTAACTACATAAGCAATATACTGCAGTTAGATAACAGTATTTTGCTTGGGTATTCAAAAATGGAGAGCAATTAAGTACAATGTTTTCAAGCTAATATTCACAAAGTTTTTTTCAATTTTATTTTTTCATGGAGTTATGCATCATATGATGCACTCTATTAACTGAGATAGCTTTTCGTTCTAGTATAGTTCATCAGTTTCTCACTAGAGTTTTCATTTTATATTTAACTCAGCCTTATAGACAGCCTGTTTGTTCATATACTGTCAAACAAAGCTTTTTAAATTGTTCTCTTTCAAGAAAAATCTGTGAGCTCAGACTAGGAAAAGGGAAAATAACTGTGGATCATATCAAGGAACATAGAGGAAAAACGAATCACTTCCTATGTATTTTTCAGTAGCTTACAGAATAAATAATAGCTAGTAGATTCTATAGACCCATGCAGACAATGTTAGAAAAGCTTGCAAATTAATCAAAAAATCTACAACAATCAGGGCCACAAGTTATTTGCATTTTGCAATTTTTGCAAAGTATACACTTTTAATTTCCTCTTAACTTTTTTTTCTTTTATTAATTGTGAATTCCTCCTTTTTCAACACTGAATACTCTTACCAATGTTATTAGTTTCCTTAATGGGCAAATATTGTTCAACCACTAATGTAGAACTTGCAGTATGCTACATCCTACATGCTACCCTTTTTGTGGGCATACTCTCCATTTCTGTCCAGCCGTTTGATTCAGAATGGTTAGATATTTTCACTGTCAATAGCTTTCATAATCCTGAAATCTCAGGCAATTTTGTCACACATACAGGTCATAATTATTAATCAAAACTACACTCTGTATTTTTTCAAGTCCTTCTTTTTTGTTTCTTAGTTTTCCTTTCAGTTCTTCTGTGAAATATAGCCTCCTGTGAAATATAGCCTAAAGTAGATTCTGTAATGATTCAGGACCATCAACCAATGAATGTTCAGCGCAGTGTGGTGAATGCAGTGACTGGCATAATCAGTTATTCGTTGGAGTGTAATAGACTTGTCATGCTGATTGATGCAACAAGATTTGTGATTGTATTTTTAAGGTCAGGAAGTGCTCAGCTGTGATTAGCATGACAATTCTGTTCCACCAGAATCAGTAACAGAACTGTTGTGAACTTCATGCTAAGATTTGTCTCCTGCTGTCAAAGGCATTGAGTGATATACATAATGGATGTAAATTCTGTTATTTTTAAATGAAGAACTCATACCAGCAATCATATTTATTTTAAATAACTTTGAAAAGTATCTTCTAGATTGTTGCAATATTTCTTCATTTTTCTTTGCTTTACTGAGTTAAATATATGTGAATGACATTTCTTAAATGTCCCCTTAGCTGGCACTTCACAGATATGCTACACTGTACTTTTATATGAATTATATAGGTGTGAGTGAAAGAAAGCAACAGAAATCCCATATAGAACTTCTTACCTTGTTCTATTCCTTTCCTTCATTAACATACACAGAGAAGATTTCTGCTTTAGTTTATAAGGTAAAGATTGTTCTGAAGAAGAGACAGAAAAAAATACCAGAGACTATCAAATTAATGGGAAAGAAATATACATTAAATAAAGAGGTATCATCATCAGAAGAAAGAAAAAGACCGAAAATACTCAACAAAAAATCCCAGAAACAAAACAAAAAACCGTATGCCCAAAAGGAAGTGAACCATGAAAATGTAATACAACAAATGCATTACTTTTGAGGATATGTAGATGAAAGCTCGTTGGCGTAAGATATATGTGAGATAACATAAGTCTTCTAGTTGATAAGTTATCAATCCCTTCCTATAAAGATATCTATTGACTGTCCTACTTTGTGAAGATCAGCTCCGACAGAATATGCCAGACCCCAGAGCCTTCCAGGAAGTTACACAGTTAAGTAATAGACAAGAAACAGAAAAGTAAGAGAGAAATATTTTTACTACTTTTTTTTTTCCTTATTTCATTGTGATGTATTTTTTTCTGTTCATTTGACTGTTCTTTGTTTTGTAATCAGTTTCTTCACTCTAATATGGTTTGACCATCGTAGCATTTACAACATCTGGGATCCTTTCTACTTTTTTAATAGGTCCTATAGTTCTAGGTTAGGTGAAATACCTACTTCACTCCTGCAGCTAAGAAAATTTGAAATCCCTCATATATTTATTGAATCCAAAAAGAGTTCCTGAAACTATCTTCTCTTCAATTTTGTCTCTTTGTTATCTAAATTATAATGTAGGCAAAGCAAGGTAACAGAAACTTTTGCTACAGGTCCGATCATAGAAATACCTAAGGCTAAACTTGTCAAAAGCAATTTAAAAGAATTAAGGACACTAATCCAAAAGAAATTGAAATCGAGATTCAGCTGGTCTATTGCCTCTCTTCAGCTTCTTTTAAAAATCTTTCAGTCATTATTCCTTACCTATCTATTGTATCTAGACTTAATTCTGAAGTCCTTACTCACTGAAAACCTCCATTAACAGTAAACTGTCAAGTCACCATGAAAAACAGTTGACTGATTCAGTAACAGAGAAATCAAAGCATCTAATAATGCCTCATCACTAAGGGCATTGTATCAAAATTGAAAGAAAAATAAAAAGAAAGCAATGATCACAATTTGCCTAATACCAAGAAGACTTTTTAAATATTTCAATCATAATGCTATATTTTATCTAAGTGTCTGAGAAACGTAGCATCAGTCCCAAAGTGTGGTACACCTCCAGACATTTCTGCACCTGGCTTTTTTGGCACTATGTCAAAAAAAAGACAGGGCAAAATGTAAAACTCAAAAGTGAGTCCCATAAAGAGGAGTACCTAATAGATTTGATAATATTCAGACTTCAAAATCTCTTCAGAAAATCCACACTGGCTTTGTAATCTCAGTAGTAAATGTGATGAAGTGAGGCCTGAGTGCAGAATTTTCTCTGAGCAATATTGCATAAAGTTCAGTCACAAAAGATAGGAAATGGTATACAAATGTCTGAACATAAATGCCTCTTGTCCTACAGGAATGCTGAATGTGTCCTGCTGTTATTACCACATGTGAGCAACATGTGATATGGTCTGGCTGCAGGTAGGTGTGCCCCTTTGTAAGTATTTAATCCTCATTATTACTGAAAAAATTTGGCATCTTCTTCAGTACTTCTGATTTTCAAATATTGCTTAAGGGAAACACAAATCTTGCTTTGTCATATTTTCTGGCCTTTATTTTAGTTTTCCCACACATGTTAACATGTTTAATAGTCATTGAAGCAGAAAAGAGGACAGATTTAATGCTGAGACAAGAGCTAGATATTGTAAAAAATTATTGTTACCTCTTCACATTGTAGGAAATGTAATAATCAGATAAACCAATTCAAAATAAAAAGTAAAAAAAAGGCCATAAAACAGACAAAAAGAAAAAGCAGAACTGATTTGGACTATGAGCAGTAAAAGGAAATTGAAATGCGAAAGGAGTAGGAAACCTGCACAATATTGAATGGACTACAACATTTCCTCATAGCTGCCTGGAGTATTTCAACTTGAATAGGCCCTACAACAGACACAAAGGCAAAATATACAGGCAAAAGGACTAGCACTTGAATTAAATTTTAAAAAGAAGCTAAAGAAAAGAACTTATGGTGAAGAAATTAATTTTTTTGAGATACTGAAAGTATTTATGAGTTTTAGTTGTTCTTTATAATCTTTTGAAAAGAGATGTGACTGCGTAGACATTCTTTACTCTCTTTTTTGTCCTGTCATTGTTTAATACCTTCGTAAAACTTTTACCTATATTTTTATGTCTCATAAAATTTAGGAATCTCCCCATTCCCAAAACAGTTATCAAGACTGAAATTTTGGCCTTCACTTTTAAGGGAATCCTGCAGGATGATCTGTCTCCAGAATGCACTAGTAGCTTTCTGGGACTGTTGATGTGAATAACTTGCTAGAATGGATTCTTAACAGTAGTAGTGCTTCCTTAGATATGCATTTACTGAAGATTTTGCTTTAAGTGTTAATTTGCTTGGGAGACAAAAATTTTGTGGTATTTATCTTTTATATTTTTTTAATTATTTTTCAGAAAAAGCCCCAGAAGTGGCAAGCAGCACATTAAAAAGACAACTCCATTAAATTTAGTGACTTTCTTTCACTGATTTCAGATACACCAGGGTTGTAATTTTTAAGGTTACTGTTTGAAAATTGGTGTGGATATATATACTCATAAATGTGTGACTAAGGAGGATTAAATCTAATCCTCTAGTTTAATAACTCATTGGTGACTACTAATCTTTTTCCTCATTTATTTTTTAAGATCATTGATAATAATGCAGGTTAATTGAATACAACATTTACTCAGTTCCAGGAGATGGACAACTATTCATACAAACATACATTCTTACACCGTCACTGCAGTCAAAAACACTTTACATGGAAGTGCAAACTACATTGTCTGTAACACTCTTTGTTAGCATAATGCCAGATACATCCATGTTGTTGCAAAATCTACTGCTAATATTTCTATTATATGAAAGATCAGTATCCGAGAAACTTTCATGATCAAGGCTTATACAGCATGCAGAGAAGCGCAGTTAATCCAAATATAGGCCAGATACCTTCCCAGTTTTTCCAAAGACATAGGCATGAAGTGGAATTAGATAAATGAACTTAGCTGGAAGAGTATTTTAATATTACTGTCATGCAAGTGAACACAAAAACATTCTGATACTCCACAGAATTTTTATCTTCACTAATTTCATTGCAAGTAGGTAAGCTGTCAGTACCACTCCTGTAAAAATATCAATATTTTATACAAATTCAGATCACCAGAAATGATAATTTTCCAAACAAAATAATCAAGAAACTTCAATCAAACAAAAGAAAATTCAACCCTGTAGAATCCTTTTAAGCATAGTAATAGAAAGGATATCTGCAATCAAATCCCTTCTCTAAACTGGCCGTAAAAGTCCAGCTGTCCTGTATTCCAGCTGAGTTATTCAAACCAATGGGATATACAGTTTGAGCAGGTAAGTAACAGCCAAGGCTATTTTTACTCTGTCTGCCAGAAGCCTGTATTGGAGAACTCATCCATAATCTTTTCTTTAATCTTTCTCAGAAACAGGTCTAAAATTGAACAGATCAGTCCAAAGTTACAATGAACCAACTCAGTGGTAAAAATATAACACCTATAAAACTCTATCAACAGATACTATGTGTCTTAAAGGGTGCCTACTTACAAGGCTAATAAGAAAATAAGGATCAATTTTATTTAATTAAATATTGAATGCATTTATCTATAAGACAAATTCTATTTCTGATCATTTTATATTTCAGTGAAATATGTTTCCTTGTCTTTTAATTTCCCATTAGGAAAATCTAAACATTTTTAGAATATTTGATTCATGTATCTATTGCACTATGCCAAAAGATTTTGTGTTATATTACTTGAAAGAATCTGTCTGCTTATGGTGCATATGTTAGATGTAGTAAAAGTTAGCACCATTAAGTGAAACTGATCCTCATATTTGTTAAGATTTCCAAGGAAGGCCTTACAGGTGAACCAGAATTTGAAAAGACTAAGCAACAATGCAATTAGTGGTAAAATAGAGGAAGCAGAAAAGAGAAAGGCAGAGTAGTCAAAGCTGAGCATAATTACAGTCTTAGTTTTTCATCTGGTAAAATGTGGTTGCCTTAAGTGTCCCAATACGAGCCTGAAAAAATGCACCCCTTAGGTTACAGACTTTCCCTGCCCTCCAGCTGTCCCTTTGTCATCTAAAGATGAGGATGTTGTCCTCCCAGTCAACTCTAGGTAAATATTTTTCCTACATTGATTGTTTCTATGACATCTGAAGACTTACTAAGAGGTACCTCTTAAGATAATCTGAAAATTCTATTTATACAGTGTGGCATTATCTTAATGTTACATGTTGTTTAAGGATAAACTATCAGAATTCTTATTTGGCTTTACAGAAGAGTAGCGTATTTGGCCTTCTCAGTCCTCTTCTGACTGTGAATCCAGGCAGAAGAGGGAAACTGCCACATGAAAATATTATATTTTCCATGTATTCTGGTACAAGCTGGCATAAGTGGGAACACTGAACAGGAATATACCCTCTTTGCAGATATTTTCAGGGAGAAACAATTAAAATTGGGTCTTGATATAACTTTGCGGAGCTGTCAAATAAAACATTGAATTGAAATTTTTCTATGAAGTAAAAACCTGAGCTTATTTTTAACACAATCTCAACATGTGGCTTCTACTTAAAAGTTTGTGTTTCTCAGAAATAAATGGCAGTCACTGTTGATGCACTACAGTTTGAACAGTGGAAAAAGATGTCTCCTTTAACACTAGCCATTCTGTCATATCACATTAGGGACCTTTCCATTAAACTGTGCCAACACACAGTTCAGAAGATCCATCAGATGACTGGACAGCTAAAACATCAAAGTAAACTACTCTGACTAGTTACCTGCTGCCAGTCTAATGTTCAAGTTGGCTAGTCTGCATCTGAAGCCCTGCTAGAGCCAGAGAGAAGACAGCTGGAAATCTCTTGGCACTTCACTGCCATCTAATTTGAATACATCCCCCAGATTTTGCAAGAAGCAAACTATTGCAGCAATGTTTGAAGTATTTATTTAATAAAATGGATAATTTTTAATATCCATATCCAAAAGCCAGAATAATCTTTTACTTATTTTTAAATAATTGTTTATGAAATTAGCATTTCTTAAAAGGAGACAACTGTCAGTTGCAGAAACCAAAAATCTACCTCTTTAACAGGTATGGAACAACAGCCATGTGAGCTTCCTACCTGTAATCCACAGTCATACTCCATCTGTAATCTAGATAAATGTTTCTAGAAATGTAAAAGATCTACAATTTCCTGATAATTGCTTCCAATATTTTATGTGTGAAGACTTGACAGTTCAACAGTTGATACCATCTGAACAAGTTTTGATTGAAATATAAGATAGAAAAAGCATTTCAGGTTATCATGGTCATTGTCCTGCTGTCATAGGCACCGTGTCATATAAACATCTCTTTAAATTTTTAGCTCTCAAAAGGCAGGTTGTCCCTACTGGATGTATTGGATGTCTACCCTAAATCTAAACTTTATTGAAGCTCAAGATTATTCTCATTCTCAGTCCATTCCTTCCCAGTGTGTATCCATTCATTTCTACACCATTCTGGTCTATCCATTCTTTATCTTTTGTGTACTTTACATGAGGCAGTCACATCCCCTTACATCCCTTGCTAGATTAAGTTTTTTCTCATCATCTTATTTTTTATTCTGTTCAAGGCTTAAATAATCTTGTATGTGGCTCTGAGAAATTGCTAGCATTGACAAGTCTTGCCAGGTACTTTTGTTGTTGTTATGTCAGTATCTATCCAAATATCTATTCAAAGGGAAAACTACAACCCTGCCCTGTTTTAAGAACATGAATAAGGCTAGAAGTACTATGAGAATCTGCTAGGCCTGAAGACATTGCCAAATGCTCTACATATTATTGGAAGGACAATTAATTTAGATCAAGAATCCTGAATAGATCAGTTGGATTATTTGTTGTCTGTATTTGAAGAAGTCTGTGTTTGCACTTCTTTAGTAGTGATTTGGAACACATCTTCCCTAACAGCAACTAAAGTTTAATAGGTTTCAAAAATGTTGTGGAGAAAAGAATTTAAAAAAAAAACAGCAAAAAATAATGAAAAAAAATAAAAAAGAATTAGTGAGCCTTTTTACTTTATTTTTTTTAATAAATAAAAGTATCTTGAGCCTTTGGATGCTGCATTTTCCCAAGGAGTCCTTTGACAGAAAGAAAATCTTTTGCAGCAAAGGTTCTCTACTAAACAACATAATCAAAATATTATTAAACAATTACACTGCAGTAGGCTATTTAATGAAGTGTTTTCAGTGTTGTTTGAACGTTAATAGCAACAGTGTTAAGCTGCTTTGTGCTCTGTGTATCAAACAGCCTGGAGTAATGTGAGATGACTAACATCCAGATAAAATCTTGAAGTGCCTTTGACAGACAATATACTTGTGCCAGTTTAAATCTTCTCATGCATTACTATTGAGTAGGACATGACAAAAAGGAATGTTGAGAGGTTCTACATAGTGTATGTCATAGTTAGCTCAATGATAACGAGAGGCCTCTTGCATTCTTCCTTGTGGTTGTCCTTTGCTCTAACAGTAATTTGAATCTGAGCAGGAATTTCTATCTCTATATTCTTAAAGAAAGCTTAGATTTCTATTCAGGTTCAGAAACTCTCTTGAGATGTAGACAAGGGTGCTGCATCAGCATGTAATTTACAGATAGTCACCATATCCCAAAAGTTCAATTGGCTTTATAAGAAAAGAGGAGTACTCAAGCAAATGAGGAAATTGGCTGTCTGAATCTTTACTGATTAAAATTTTTCTAAAACTCAGTATATCTAAGATTTTTTTGCTTTTTTTAGCCAGAGGTCAACAACAGGATATTCAGCTAAGCTCTAATGGAGAAATCTGAAAAGCATTTAAAGAGTTTGTTCCCTAAGCAATAATATAAATTTTGTTACTCAGCATCAACAAAGAAGGGATCTGAGAGAGTGTGAGAACACAGACTAAAATCTGGATTTAAATCTGTGCTTCCTCTGGATGGATTACAGGTGGATAACACTATAATTTATAATATTCTAATAATCTTTCATAGAGCTATAGAGAATCATCTTTAAATGTGATTTAAGTTACTGACAGCTTCACCTCTCTGCCTCTCTAAAGCAGAGTTGTCCTGAAAGAGAAATTGTCTGTACTTTACCTCAGCTCAGTCAGAAGCCCACATCTGATTGAACTGTCAGAAGTGGCTTTAGGATGCTGGACTTTGTGCTGAAGCATCTGAGTTGCGGGCTTACTTTCTCTTCCAGTAACAGTGCTGTGTGTGGTAGGGGAAGAAACATAACTTTTCCCTGATTGACAGAATAAATAGCTAGGATTTACCTGCCAGCATCATAAAGTGTCTGAGATGCTGCCTTCAGATTAGGTCTATGTCTATATGGATGCCTAGGTGAAATCTGTATCCTGGGTATTTTACAGTGACACAACATCTTGGCTTGTACCAGAAACAGAGTGGTCAGAAGGACCAGGGAAGTGATCTGACCCTGTACTTGGCATTGTTGAGGCTGCACCTTGAATACTGTGTTCAGTTTCAAGCCCATTGCTACAAGAAAGACATAGAGGTGCTGAAGCACATGCAGAGAAGGGCAACACTGCTGGTAAAGGGGCTGGAGAACAAGCCTTATGAGAGGCACGTGAGGGAACTGGTGTTGTTCAACCTGGAGAAAAGGAAGCTGAAGGTAGACCTTGTCACTGTCTACAATTTCCTACAAGGAGGTTGTTCTGAGGTAGGTGTTGGTCTCTTCTCCCAAGTGACAGGTGATAGGATGAGAAGAAATGGCCTCAAGATGCACCAGGGGAGTTTCAGATTAGACATCAGGAAAAATTTCCTTATCAAAAGGGTAATCTGGCAGTGGAGGAGGCTGCCCAGGGAGGTGATTAAGTCACCATCCCTGGAGGTACTTGAAGTGCTCAGAGATATTGTTTAGTAGTGGACAGGTAAGGTTGGACTCAATGATCTCAAAGGTCTTCTCCAACCTAGTGATTCTATGATTCTATGATAACTCAGAAGCCTTGCATAAGCAATGAGCAAATCTTGCCATTCACTTCCCTTTGCATTTAAGGGGAGGCTGAGCTCTAGTGTTAGTTTCATTTTATCCCAACAAGTTCTGTCCCTGCCTCAGTGTTTCTGTATGCACACTTTGTCAGAAATGTGGGGGGATTTTCATGATTTTATCACACTGCTACAGCAAGGTTGTAACTGTTGATGTTATATGTGGGTAATAAGCATGTTTACTATGGTAAAGTAATATGTTGTCTTACAGCAGGAAGCACTGCATACTACAGAACCTTGTGCACTGTGGAAAGAGGACCAAGTTGCATCACAGCTGTAGCAGAGCAAAAGTACAAGAAAAGTTGATGAGCTCTAGATCAGTTACAGAATGTACTTCAAAAACTTACTGAATAGCAGTTTGGTCAGTTTCTTACACCACCTAATGATTTTTAATCTTCTGCAAGAATATTTAATGTGAATTTTCCTGAAATGCTGGAGAAATTTCTAGCTGAAGCATTTTTTCTTAACAGCTACTGAAGCCAGCAAAGTTGTAATGCTCTTTGTCTCTCTCCTCCAACTTAGCTAAACAATGCACTGATTACAGTAATTCTCCCATCTAAACAAGTTCTTCCTCCTTTTCCAAAAATATCTTTTTCCACCTACCATCAAAGTGTTTCCTAATAGCAGAGACAGCCATAAAGGAGTGGTTGCCATGAGATAATTGGATAACATACTCCTGAGATCTGAGGTGTTGGAGGCATGGCTTAGCTGTTCTTTGCCTCACAACACCCCAGGGATGTGATACAGGCAATTGAGGTTTCTGTTTCCACTTATGCCTCATTGCCTCAGCATGCCAGATTGCTCTCATGCAAACCTTGATGGTACTTCCGTGTCTAATATAGTTTACACTTATGGGTTCTGCAACACAACAAATTCAACAGCAGTAGCTATAGCATGATATGACAATATTAGATCTGGCAAAAAAAAAAATGCAGAAACATGAGTTTTCATTAGCAGATGCGGATTTCTGAAAAAATAATAAAAAAATAATAAAGCATTTTATGGGCTCATAGTACCCATGAAGGAAATTACCAAGATATTTATTTGCTTTTCTGATCATGCCTGTTGGAGGTATTCCACTGTCTTATGAAAATTTAATTTCAGATAAGGGCTGGGAAAAAATGTGACTGTATTTAGGAATTTCAGATTGAAACTCTTGCTTCATGATCTTTTTCTTAGAGTCTCTTCTGTAATACGGGGACTGTAAAAGAGGTAGCTATGCCCAAATCCACTTCAAAGTAAACTGGAACTTTAACATTATCTGCAGTTTTGGACTCCTATCAACCAAAGGAAAAATCATCATTACTATGGACACTTACCAGCTCTGCCAGCGATTTTTCTTGACAAGAAATGAGAAGAGCCTCAGTACAATTCACAGGATAGTCTCATGAAGATATTTTCTTATGACCAAACATATAAAAAGTTAGAAGTATCATGAAACAGCACTCTAGTCACATTTGCAAGCAACAATTAATATTGAAAGAAAGAATTCTAATTATTGAATAATTAATAAAGAATTAATTATTAAGAGAGATGAAAATAAGACTTTGTACAAGGGCCAAAACTCTGTGATACCTGGATCCACATAATCATAACTTTTGATGAAGAAGATATTGAAGAAGAAGAAATGGGAGATCCATATTTTGCTTTCTTTTGGGCTATAAATAACTTAATTCAGTTAAAAAGGAAAAAAGGAAGAAAACCGCAACCTATTTCTGTTATTCAAGTTATTCAAATCTCTAGGGCATAAGCAGTCAAATATTTACTTCCAATAAGATTATTGAGTTACTTTTTACACAAAGCAAAAGGAAAGGAAAGAAAAAAAAATGTTACAGAAGAATCTGAAAAGACATTGTAAAAATATTCAGGGTTGTTTTTTCCCTAGAAACTTCAGGTAATGATCTGTAATGGGAATGTTCCTGACTGATACTATTTTTTACATAGTCTTCCTGTCTTCTTCACCTGCTCCCTCCTTCCTCCCATTTGTTTTTTTCTATGGCTGATATACTCAGTGGTTTTTCTGTTGTCCTTACTGAAGTTGTGATTATAGACTGAGCATTGCATTTCAGAGTGCCTTTGGCAATGTCCTTAAATTACGAGGCATGGAAGCACAGAGCTCTTTAAAAAGACTGAAATGTGAGACCACTTGCACTAATTGATTTTTCATCCTTTAGTACTGGTATTATTGAAGTTGGATGGTCCCCAATATGGCACAGTTTGTCCTAGCACCTGCACTCTGGTAGTATTTCACTACATAAAAAGTAATTGCTAATTGTGTTGATTTCTTAGTACACATTCTTAGGAGAAGAAAAAAATAAGGGTGAATCATGTTTGCTCTATTTAGAAACTGGAATTTGTTTCTTAAACATTGTCTACCTTGCTGTCACTAGCTAATTAAACTATAAAAGTAAATATTTCACCAAACATTCTTGGCACTGTGAAAAAAAAGTGTGATAGATAATGTTTCATAACATCAGGATCATATCTTTTTTTTTAAGACCACTGTCTTAGAATTTTTGCTGCTTTATTTTGACTTTTTTCAGACAGAAATAAAACTCATAGTTTTGTGTCTAGTTAAAATAATTAATTAGTTACCCTCACTAATGGAAGAAGTCTGAATTATAACACTTTTATTTATTTATTTTTATATTTTTAAAACTTTTTTTGTGGAAATATTTACATATCAGAGATGTTCAGGTATGTAGGATGTACTCATATTTATCTATCTACTCAATACCTACCTACCTATTGCTACTTAAAGGCTTGTGGCAACAGCTCTTTAACTACAAATGAAGCTCTGCAACTATATCCATTACAGCCTCAATTAGGGTAATCTGTACATTTCTCCTCCTGATGAATTTATTCATTTGAGCAGTTGTCAGGTAACAAAAGCTATATTTTGAGGTTTATATGTTACATATTGGCAGCTGTCACACTTAATTTTTTGCTAATGTGTTGCAAAGAGTAAAGGTTAAGGAGCCAAAATAGGATATTTTCTTTCTGGCAGAGCAATTTTGAAGATCACATCATAAAACACCTAGAAATCAGATTGTCATTACTCATACAAGTACCATGCAACCTAGTTCTTAGCATATTTAATGTGCCTGTGGTGCTCTCTTTAGGTTCTAGAAGTGGAGTCTTCACATTATGTTGCATTTTCTTTGAATAAATAAATATTCAAGATGAGGTGCCTGATGTCTTTTGTCAAACGCGCCTAGAAATTATGCTACTGTGACACAATTCAATAATTGATCAAGAGCAGAATTTCTTCTGTGGATGCAAAATAACAAATCACTGAAAAACTTCTACTCTCTGTGTGTATGACATGAAACAGTCATATTCTAGGCTGAATAATTAAAAAGAAACAGTTCCAGCATCAGCAGAAGTTTTGTTCCACAGACCAGAATGACTTAAATGTCAGTGCCAGATTTAGAAAGTAAGATCATGACTTGGTTTCTGCTCCTTTTTAATTATGAGTATTAAAATACTGTTAGTCCCCCAAGAAAGTTCAAATCTAAATACTTATTAGAAGAAAGTCCTTCTCCAAGTCCAACCTCAGAGCAGAGACTTATAACTGGAGCTGTCTGAAGTACTCTGAAATACTTTGCCTTTTCTGCATTTTTCCTTCTGCTAGGTTCTGACTCGGAAATGCACCTGCATACTACAGCATGTTTAAGCAGGTATTTAAATTATATTCCATCACATAGCTTAAAACATATCCTGATAGCTTTTTTTTTATTAAAGTTGAGCTAGTCTCCTTATACTATTAATGCTTTAATACTTGAGAGAATCTAAAATCTACCCCATAAGACAACAACTTTGATTGTATTGGAGTTTCACAACTTCTTGCATTCTATTAATGAAGAGGTAAAGTAAGAATGGTACTGAAGACCCTTCAGTTCTTCCCGAAGAATGAGCAAGTCATCAAACTTGTGTATCCTCCATCTTTTTTATTCATATATTACTTTTATAACCTTCACAATAAATTTATAGATTTCCAGGGGCTGACACAGAATTCTTAATGAACGTATGGATTTTCTTTCTCAGTTGGCTCTGGAATTCCTGAGACTATTAATCTTATATGATTTCAATGTCATTGATGACAACACAGAAGAAATGTTTGCTTTCACTCTCATCCTCCACTTTATAGGCAAAATCATGTGTTTATTGTGTTTATTATGGATTATTTCTCTGATAACTCATGACTGCAAGATTTACTTGTCTTCGCTCCATACTCATTGATTATTGACACTCTCACTAGTTATATGGTAGCATTTGCAATAATTCTGTCTAGTTTCATACTACCAGTAACAAAACAACTCTATATAATTTCTACCGTAGTCTGTTTTTTCGGTCTGTTGGTGCAACAAAGTCTTAAAAGTGTCTTTCATGTCAAAGTGTATGATATCTCTTGGCTTTAAATTAAGTTTTTAGGTGGTTTTATTAGCTTTCCATTTTCTATTTTTTCTATTTTTAAACATTCCTGTAGTATTTACCAGTTAATTCTATTACACTATCCTTCTTTTTCTTCGTATCTTATGACATTAGTATCATCTGTAGTTGGATTGCTTTTAGTCTCTGTTCTCCAGTATGTTTTAATTTATGAGATAATTTTCTTCATATCTTAATATTCACATTTTCAAGTAATTTATCCACATAGTATTTTATTTTAAATTTTCTGGTTTAAATCTCCTTAACTTCCACAGTTTTTTATGTCTTTTCTGGTCTTCCAGAAATGACCAATATTTAATCAGGCTGTGCCTGTGTTGTCATGGACTTCCTATGCCCCTAATATCCCCTAACAGCCCTGAGCAATATTACTTGGATTTACTGTAGGCATGGGGGAGAGAGGAATTACCTTCTCTTACCTGTAAAATGAACAGGACATCAAGTGGAAGCTGTGAAATCTGGTGTAAAGTTAAGATGCAAGTTTAAATTTGTTCTTCAAAATCTAAACTATTTTGTAATGTTCACTCCTCAATCTCATCTTCAGAAACTCATAAATAGTTACCTATAATTGCTCCTTCAAAAAAATAGGATCCCAGACATATCTTTAGGTATAAATACATGATTTCGGAGGTACTCATACTTCACAAAACTCACCAAAATAAGAAACCTTCTTAGCAACCTTCCCCTGCATATATATTTCATGTAGTTGATAAGGAATAGCCCTGGATCTTGGGTTTGATTTCCTTTGGTATTACACAGCAGCAACCAAGGGAGGAAGGGCACCCACTGAGGATGGGTTTCAATCTCCACCTTCTTGAAATTCATTGGCAAGATCCTTGTCAGTATGACAAGACAATCTTTTATGCACTCTCTGAACTCCTGTTTGTCTGAAAGGAATATTTTCCTTTCTTAGAAGCTGACAAGTTTTCTGTTGTTGTTCTCCTCTCTTGATAAGTTTTTAAACTACTTCTGATGATGTCTCTGCTGTGGCATATGCATTTTATCTTTTCTAAAGAAGGGATTTTACCATTCCTTAGGAACTGAAAAGACATCATATTAAGAAATCCTGTTTAAAAGTCAACTGTGGTCATTGGGTGATGACATTTTCAATGTCATATAAGATTACTGTTGTGTTGTTTATATATGTAATATCAAAACAAAAACTGCTCCATAAATGAGAAATTTCTGGGACTGATCTTTAGCATCTCACAGATGTTTATTATATATCACCTTTTGTGTTCCTGTTGGCATCCTGTGAGTTTTATCATTCAGTGTTGTGAAAGCTGCATAGAGACTGAAACTAAAGAGAGGATTTAATAACTGCATTTTCCAGGTGGGGAAACTGAAGTGTGGAGTCATGAAGTGGCTTCTTCAAAGTCCATAAAAAAAATGAGAAATGAGCAGGGAACGTCTACTTCCTAACCTGCAAATCTTAACCTCTCCCTCTGAAGTGCTTCATTTCACAAACAGACCTTTATGGACATTGTTAATAACATTAATTCACACTCAAAACACTTATCCTTCTTTCTCTCTTCCTGGCTACTATAACCAGTAAACAATTTTCAGAAAAAAAAACTAAAAAAAGTTACTTTGCTTGTATTTATGTAAATAAAATAATGCTAAACAGAACCCTTAAAATCAATTTCAGAACAGGCTTTTTTTGTTTTTTTAATCTTTCTCCTAGAAAAGTAGATGGTGATGTTTGGCTAAGTAGCATCCCCAGTGGGTTTTAAAGTTCTGTTTAGGCACAGAGAGATCACAGATGAGGAATCCTTCACAACATGCCTCCTATGGCCACCCTATATTAAACACTCTGAAAGTTTAATATTACAGAGGTTGTCAGACTGCTAATTATTTGAGGGCTAGGTAGTAGATCTCATTTAGTACGGTTTCAGTTCTTGTGCACTCATAGTTATATTTATGTTTCAAGGTAAAGAACCATATTATTGGCTAGAGCAACCATACAATGACAATCAAAATATGAGAATATACCATTTTGAAACTCTTCTCAGAAATGGCAAATATTATAGCAAGGAGCAACGGACACAAGTAGCAGCTTGAAAATTTCAGAATGAACATTAGAAAAATCTTGAACTGGGTCAGGGGAGAGAAGATGCAGTATTAGAAAAGGTTGCATTCATAAGTTGGAGAATCTCCATTTTGGGGGTTTTCCAAGACTCAGATAAACAAAGTCACAACTGACATGATCTGCTGTTAGCATTAGTCATCCTTTGATTGTGCTAGATGATCATGCATCTATTTGATCTTAAATCAGGAGAAAACTTATCCCAAAATAGGGAGGACAAGGCTGGGAAGTCCATGCCCTTTTATTTATGTGTATCTTGTCATGATGGAAACATGCAGGCATATCATTTGAACTCCTTATAGCCACAGCACCTGCTATAATAATCTGTTAATAATGAAATTCTGGAAGGTGATCACTTTCACCAGACTGTTGCTGTTCCAGTAGTTAGCTCTTGTGATTTCCTATGCCATTATTTCCGTTCTATTAACTTTTTCTCTTAACTATGTACTTTTAATAGTCTTTAAAAGCTCACATTGAAGAATAAACTAGTAACTATCAGGTGACATACAAACTTCAGGGGCCTTATTTCTCTATTTTAAAATGCTGCCAAGAATCTATGTAAGTATAGACTTAGTAATGCATAGTCTCCTAGAAGCAGGAATAACAGCTTTTCATTCAGTACTGGAGACATGTTCTATCTCTAATTTTTCTGTGAATGTTGTGGATGAAAGAAATAATCCAGATTCTTTTGCACTACATTTAACAAAACACTGATTATCACTGAACAGCTAACACATCTGCATAATCACCCAAATAACAGCATCATGTACAATTGTTTCCTCTGAATGTACTTTGTAGGCATCCGCATTTGGATTAAAAGTCTTATTAATCACTCACTACAAAATAAGCATCCTTAGACCTTTAATTACCTCATACTAGCTATCTATCTCATTTCAACAAAGTTACAATAGTCCGTAATTTACTACTATACATAATATACATTTCAGTCATAGAGTCATAGAATAGCAACATTGGGAAAGACCTTTGAGGTCATTGAGTCCAGCCATACCTGTCCACTGCTACTACCTTTCAACAGCATACAGATTATTGCTGCCACTTTTTTAATAACAAGCCAGGCACTTCTACAAATACAGCCCTAGAAAGAAGGAATCCTTTATGTAATGTGAAGTCTAGCTTTACACAGGTGAAGTATTGATGAGGGCTGGTGGTCTTTTGCACTTTAACATTCCACTGATACACTGAAAGTGAAGCAGTACTAACAACAGTAAGAAATTTCATAATTTCTATAAAAGCCTTACAGGAAATTCCTAGAAACAACTGAGTCGCTGAGCCAAAACAAAGACCTTGTAGACACTTAAATGAAATTTGGATAACTTTTTATAAAAAATGCTGTTCTCAAATTGTGACTGTTAGCTGCCACCTAGCTTTGGCCATGCCAGAACTCTTTAACTTTCTCACATGTTAGCTTTTAAACCAAAGAAAATGAAGTTTATAATAGTTATACATTCTACTGCTGTCTATTATTTTTTCTCATAACCATTTTGTTTCAATGGCTAAAAACTCATACCTGTGACAGTCCTCCACAGGGCCACAAATGCAGTTTAAAGTATCTAGAGCTGTGAAGTCTCAGAACCCATGGGCCCATCCACCTTATAAACGAGTGTACAGAGTCCAGTAAAGACACAGAGCACCAGCCAAAATTCATGTTGTCTCTTTACTAACTACAAAGATAGTTTATGCTAGAAATACTGGGAAAATTAGCAAAAGGTATTGGAGGAAATGGAAGAATTGCAGTGAAAACAGGCTGCAAGAAATGAGTTCACACTGAAGTTTGGTTCATTTAAGAAGTGAATCAACCACTTATCTCTGTAGAAATGAGGCTTTCTGATTTGCTGCAGTCAAAGATTCCCATGTGTCTAATCTTCTGCAGTTGATATGTCTGACTAAATTACATTTAAACCCTGTCCACAGCATAGAGGAGAAAGTCTTTCTTGCTGTAACATTCCTGCAGAAAGCCTGAGTCTTGAGGATATTCACTATAGGCGTTTAATAAAGCATGTTATAATTTGGAAACAGTTTCTTTTAAAATTTAGCAAAAAGAGATAACTTGATTTCTACATTAAAAAGCTCCATGTGTAGAGCTCTGAAAAACTATGAAAGACTCAGAGCTTGTTCTTTCCTCTGCAAACATATAGTTTTCAGTGGTGCCTTTCTTGATCTTAAGAAGGATGAGAGTGCAATATTCAATTCATTCTTTTAAAGTGATTCAAGTTTGGTTTAAAAGACTGGTGATGTTAAGGAGAGAATAAGAGGGAGCATATATTATATATTCTTTCAAAATGCTTAAGCTATTTAGCCTTTGATGGTTTAATGCAAATGTATAAAGAAAAAAAAGCTTGGAAAAGTGATGTTCTTACAGTGTAAGATGAGGCAAAATGTCATACATCTACAGAATTTTAAAGGTTTATATATACTATTAAAAATACTGGTTATGGTCTGGACTCACTTTTTTAATGCAAGTATTAATATGTCAAACAGATAAAACAATAGGCATTGTAAATTGCTGCTTCTGGAAACTATTATATGAAGAGTTTGGGATTTCCTTCACTCTTCCTGACATACTTTGCATGGTAATGTTATGTTAGCCATGTTTTAACTAGTCCATACATGTCCAAAGGTTTATCACCTTACAGTTTTTTGCATGAGCAGACACCTTAAAAAAGCAAATGTGTAAAGGTACAATATATCTGGATGCTTTTAGGATTTTGCATTGCAGGTGTTGAAAAAGGTTCAGATTAAGTTATTTCCTGTCAAACAGAAACAACTGAGGTTATTCTCACATATAAATGGGACAATGCTATGTTATGAATTGTTAGTTGATATTTATTATAACATCACTTAACTATGGCATATAATAGTAAGAACCTTATGAAAATTCCTTATGTGTTTTTATTGATGCAAATAACCTCTCTGTAATTTTAAAAATGTTACAGTTAAGGAAGGTTTAAAATTTCTCACTTATACAAAATTAATATCACAATAAAAGCTGCAGATTTTGACCATCATTTATCTATGTAAAAACCTCTTCATTTTATCTCTATTCAATTTTGTAGGACATTCCACTAACTCTAGATATAATTTGTGTTGTACAATGGATTCTAAAAGAATACCTTTTACATGTCTAATCTGTTTACTATGCAACTGTCTCACTAAAATTACTGAGTTGACTACATTGAATCTGAAGCATTGAGAAGTGTGGTCTCATAAGGAAAAAAAACGTTTATAATTTTAACAGAAAATTCTAATAGTCTGTTAGTTATGTTTATAGTAAGTAGAATATTTTTCTGGGTCCTGTAATATTTGCTTCTGTCATTCTGCCCCTACTACATTTGTAGTGGTTATTGGCAGAGCCACAACTTGATTTGATTTTGATTAACAAAAATTAATACCCTTCTGCCATCTCGTTGTCCTGCTGACATGTTTTCTTTCACTGGTCCAACCATGTGTCATACTTTTCATTACATAGCTTCCATCATTTTTTAAATCGTTCTGCTTAGTGCAATTGTAAGATCATTAATAATTAAAAGAGAATGATGAATAAATAAATAGCATGGGATACAATTTAGCTGAATTGGAGATTTCATCAGCTGTGAGTCAACATTTACTGCTATTAGAAAATATTCATGACTTTGATGGAAAAAGACCAGCAATTGAATTTAGTCTGAGAACATAGGTATCTTAGTAAGGAAAGAAACAGAAAGAAAAATAAATTCAGGGCTTCCTGAGCACAGGCAGTTTTGTCAAAAAGTAAACAAAAGTGCCTCATGTTCCTATGTTTTAAAAAGAGGAGGATGGTGTGCATCACATTGCATCACATCACGTGTCAAGATTACAGCCTGAAGTCTAGTCCTTTGCTCTTCTCAGATGTACATCAAATAATGTAAAAAATATTTTTTTTTTCATCCATAAACTTCTTTTTTTTTCATCTGTATTTACCTTATGGGTTAAAAATTATTCTGTTAACAAAACATGTGTCATGCATTGCACAAGCCTATTCTGGCGAGTAAAATGAATGGCATACAGCCCTTCATCATACTTCAAATGAAGACTTTTCTTTTTTTTTTCTCAGCAAACAATATACATTCTTCAGAGTTCAGAGGGTGATAAATCAACTTCAGTTTCCACAAAGGACATTTATCAGTATGAACTGCATTGAATGATACTTAAAGAGCCTTCAGTTTGTAACTATTTAGTTTATCACAAAATATATCATAAAATATTGTCTCTGAGGGACCGATCAAAGGCATACAAACACTGTTTTGGTTTGCCCAAGTGGATAGATAAGCATTTCCTTAAATTTGATTTATTAAGTTGACTGTGAGTTGATTGAATTGCAACTCATTCAAAAGACTGAACCTCACAAAGACATAGTTTCCTAGGACAGAGAACATGTTTTTTTATTTTTTACTCACATGTGACATAAACAATTCTTTATGATTCCATACTCAGCAAGGAGTATATATTAACCTGATCAGCATAACACAAAAAGAAAAGCCATAACACTGAGGATCTTTCAAATAAATATGAATCAAATCTTCCTGATCTACAAGGTCATTACTGCCTTACTAATTTGAAGGAAGTTTAGATTCCAGATTTTAAGGCCAGGACACCTACTTTTATGAAAACTGAAATAGAACAAGCTTTAATCAAAGTCCACAGGTGAAAGAGTATGTGTCATATTCTTTTCAAATCTGTTAAAATCCTAAAAGGCAAAATTATGCTGATTTGTTTTGCATTTCCACCCATTTCCATTTTTATTTTACTAGCTTCTCTTTCAGCCATTGAATTCTTTTACATCCTTTCTGGTGTAGGGAGCTCTCTTTCTCCTCACAGTCTATGCATCATGTAAAAATCACTAATCTCTGTTGGTCATCTCATAGTCTTTACTGATGTCAGTAAATGGAGGTTCTTGTAGTTTCTCACAACAAGGTGTGTATTCTAAGGACAGTAATCACTGTTGAAGCTGTCATATAATAGCTCCCAAGAGAAAGACAGTTTTCCTTTGATGGTCTTACTTATGCTAAATGATGACACTGCCTTCCGAGCAGACATAATCAAAATATTTTGTATTCATTGGAAAAATAAAAATTTGCTTGTCTCAAAAGAATTTACTTGTGCAATTTGGACATGGCAAAGATTTTAGGTAAATAATAATAACTTATTAGTGGTTTGATTTATAGTACAGGATGTGACATCCTATTTTTAGCTGTGTTATGAACAGAATTCTCAGCTAGCAGCAGTGTCACATCTGCCTGAGGAAACATGAAATCACAAATCCAATGTATCAGAAGTTATGGAATACACAGTCTATACATTTAAGAGATGTTCTATATTTTATCTATTGACATTATTCTACAGTTTATGAATATTTAAACATTCATTGCAGTAATGTGGAAATGAAGATAACCTTTCTTAGTTCAGTGTCCAACAGTCTTGGAAGCTTTGATCATTTGTACTCTGGTTCAGAAATAATTTAATTCCAATAACAAAGATTCAGGTAGACTTGTTTTAGAATAACATGCAGTTAGAAAACTCATTTGAGATGTGGGAGAACCATTTTCTAATCTCCTTTCTGGCTGATATAGAGTTAGCTTTTTCATGTAATGCAGTCTAGGAAAGGCATTTACTATTTTCACTGCCACATTAAACTGAGAGATTTGCTTGAGGTTTTCATCTTCCAGTATCGCTAGCTCTATTTTAAACTTACCTCCTTCCAGACTACACTATCATTCTCACTGGAAGACTGATCTTGCAGTGTTCATTGAAATTTAGAGACCTTTGATTTCTTTAAGAGGTATGTAGGCTGGTCATAACTAGCAAATATCTATGTTACTTTTTCAGTCTTAAAGGTACGTGGATAATATTATCATCAGGAGAAAAATAGTATACTTTCTAGCAGGTAATTATATAAAAAATGTTATAGTCCCTAGATTAGGCGGTAAAATTTCAAATATACTATTAAAATAATGCTGTAATACTTCACATAGAAACGTACTTTGAGCTGTTTAGAGTAATGGGTTTTGGCAATTCAAAGTGTTTTATGTATTAATGACATCATTTTAACAAAAATTTCTTAGGACTTGCCAAATCTGAAAAAGAAATAGAGGTGAGCCAGCCACAGCTCTGCATCTGAAGGTGTAGCCTAGGTTGAATATATATTCCCCACAGGCACTTGCAGTCTGTAAAGTGATCTGTAAAGCTGTATTGTCCTGATGAAGGTTGGGGCTGGCACCCTTCTGGAATGCCCTGGGAGGAGTCAAGACAAAGGCCTATTTCTCTAAGTTATTGTTGCATTGCCTGTGGCTGTGCTTGCTCTGTGTATACAGATTTTATCTTTTAATCATGTACGCTGCCCCAGTGAATCAGAACTGGTTTGCCCACACTGTGGGATGGTATGAGTTAAGAGTTTCACTTTGTACAAAGATCAATAATACCCACAGTACTTACTAGCTCACAGCATGGAACACATTACTTATTTGACTCAGGTGTAGCACAGTAGAGTAGGAAAGATACTTTACATCAGCCGAAGTTTTGTGTTTATATGGAGTGCAAATGGTGGGGGATGCACACAATGGGATGTGGTGTGAAAGTATGGCAAAGTGGGTAGCTGGAAAGAGGGTCCAGGACTAAAAAAACCAGTAAAAGAGGAGACGTTTCCTAACCAAGATGTATTATTTCACCTTGTTAAAACCTTTTATTTGACAACTTCTAGACTTAAGTTAATATTCTGACAAAAACTCAGTATAATCCAAGAGAGCATGTCCTACAAAAGCACAAGTGCCACTAACAACAGGGTTTCTTAAACATGTCCAAGCAAACCCACTTACTTAACTTATTTTTACTGCTATTGAAAATGAGTCAGATCTTACTGGCTGAAATTATCTATTCAAGGAATAAAATACAAGCAGTTTTCACTGCTGTTTGTCATCTAAAAGGACAAAATTGTAAGAATCATCAAGAAATAAATGAAGCCTGATTAAAAATATAAACATAAGAGTTTACTATTATGCATGTTCTTTTAAATGAATTTTATCAAAGCTTATATTTTCTGTGTAAAAAGACTGGCTATGTCAGAATATAAATAAAGTAAAGTAACATTTTATATTGGATCAGACAGAATTTAAAATTCTGTTTTGATCTGTCAGCGTGACACACAGTTGACTTGATTTACTACCAACTGCTTCATCAACTTCAGTAGCTACAATCTTGAGTAAGGTAATTCAATCAATGAAATGTCTATATCATGAAAAATACAGACTACTCAGAGAATACAGTCCATATAATGTGTGTGCATGTATATAATCCATAGACTGTATATACAAGACAGAGCAAAATGGAGTCATAGTTGTATTACCTATGAGATGCTGAATTGCCAGGCTATACTCAAATATCTGTACTGACTTGAACATTTTAGATGATTTTAAATTACTTATTTTTCCATTTCTCAATTTTTATTTCTATTTAAGATATGAACACTTTGAAATATCAACATTTAATGCAACATTTCAGATAAGAAGTGTGCTTTTGAAACAATTTTCCACTATCCATGCTTTGATTCACTTTATGGCATGTATAAACTGGATTATTTTAGGAGGACCTAAATTAAAGGACCAGACTGGACTTAATCTGTAGTAATGTCTTTTAAAATTTATACAGTGTATTCACTAGATCAGCAGTAAACCCCCTTTCCTCTTCAGATGTTAGACCAGAATCCTTGTTAATTTAGAAGCAGATTCTATCTGCAGACTCCATCTGTAACTTAAGAGTTTGAACCATGGGCTTGAAGTACTCATTGAATGCAGGGATTCATCAGCATTACACAGAGTCTGAACACAGAACAAAATAAAATTATTCTGTGGGTGTACGACTGATGAATAAATGTGGTACAGATGATGTCAGGACAGCAAATGTGTCATCTCTTTCAGGTTTCAACAGAACATAAATTTCTAAGAAAGTTTTGTGGTTCTGGACATATTGCAATTGTACAGGTGTTCATCAGTGCATCAACCTTTCCTCCACACACAGATACCAAATAAATCAGTTTGGCATGCACTTAGAATAGGACCAAATCACACAAGAGCATGTGAACAGACTTTACACCTGGCTACAAGTCAAGTACGTATTCAAAACACACCCAAATAGCCGTGAAGCTACATTGTTTCTGACATGTACTTTGGCTTTTGTACCAAGCTCCACCAACAGTGTGATATAGCCTACAATCCAAGATGTTAATTTAAAATTCTTTCATACCATAAGAGCTTATTTGAGGGAAAAAGGAACACAATAATAAAGAAAAAAATCTTCTTTCTTTGGAATTATGTTCTACAAAGAGATGTCATAAAGCACAGTGAACCATTATAATCTACCTTAATTGTAGCATTTTTCTAGCTGCAGCTACTCCAGTATTTCCTTGTTAAAGGATGACATTTTCACAGAATCACAGAATCACAGAATAACCAGGTTGGAAGAGACCCACCGGATCGTCTAGTCCAACCATTCCCACTAATCTCTAAACCATGCCCCTAAGTACCTCATCCACCCTCACCTTAAACACCTCCAGGGAAGGTGAGTCAACCACCTCCCTGGGCACACTGTATGGCATGTCACCATAGATATATGTCCTAATTCACTAATAATATATTTCATAGTATGTAGTCTACTTAATTCATTTTATTCTCTCTTTTTTACCATGTAAAGGCAATGAAGATTACAGTGCACAACAATCACTTTTTAAATATATTTCAATAAAATGAATACATTTTAATTTTAAATCACAATATTAAGTACAGAGGAGGTTAAGCAGAATGAAAACTTCAACTTTGGATTCTGTGGTGGCATCTTGGTGATTCAATGTTCTGGACTGCATCAAGTATGTAAGTTGGGAGTTTTACATGCATTTAGGGTTAGCCTAGTCCCTTTTATTAAATTTCTGTAAATTTTCATGTTGATTATTATAGAGAGTTATCATAATTAACATTTAACTCTATAAATTGTTGATATTTTTAATGAAGTTCTGCTTCTTATTTTGCATTGCTCTGAAGATATATTACATTTCCATATCATAGAATCATAGACTCATAGAATCATCAGGTTGGTAGAGACTCACTGGATCATTGAGTCCAACCATTCCTACCAATCACTAAACCATGCCCCTCAGCACCTTGCTTGGGTATATCTGTGTAAATTATTTTCATATAGTTAATATTTATAATATTCTTGAATATAAAAAAAACCCCCACAACTGTAGGAAATAGGCACATATCTGTTTATAATTATATGGAGATAGTTTTAATTATTTCTTCCTACATGTTTACGTCCATTGTAACTGCACTACTATTTTGTTAATTTTAAACAAAATCAAAGTTTTTTGAAAATAATGTGTTATGTCAATTTTTGTGAGGAACATTTAAGTAGGTTAGTAACTTGCCTAAATAAGTACAACTCTGATACATGGCTGAGAGATGCCCTCCTGTTGAGAGACATCCTCCTATTGAGTCTTGATGTTTAGGAGTGATCCTCTTGCTTTCTAAGCTCCTCCTCAGAGACTAGGTGTGGTGGATCCAACATTAGTCCTAGTCTTAGTCAATGGCTCATGCATGAAGTTTCATGATATTTTCTCTGCTTCCTCTTTAGGGGGGTAATAGGTGAAGATATATGAGTTAGCCACCAGTCAGAGTTAATATTACTGTTACTCATAGGTCTGGCTGTCAGAGCCCCCTCCTAGGGCTGTTAACCAACAGGTTAACACTTGCTGCCAGAGAACCAAATGGGAAATCATCAGAGCAGTTAAACAGTTTGACAATGCCTGTCAGAGCCCACCCAAGGACTTTCGCTGAGACAATTTCACAATGCTGAAAAAAATAGGGAATTTATATAAAGTGACAGATAGGTTCAGAATTGCCTTTATATATCCTCTTGCTGCGTTAGCACTAGAAGATTAGAACAGGATAACAATGATCATATATGTATATAAGATGTAACAATTGAAACTCAAGTTATTAGTTGTCTTCCCTGACAACATCAGACAGAGAAGTGACTCTTACCAAAAAAAGCATCCATTCTTGGGGTGAGGAAGAGAGGTCCAGATGTATTGGCCCATCTGTCAGGTAAGGTGGTCATTTGATTCCTTCTCCCCAACAAAAGGTGCCAATTTTATACTTCTGGCGAGGTCGGACTACACTAATTGTTCTGTGATAATTGGTTCTTGCCAAGGCCTTCTGTGTCATCAGAAGTGGGACTCCATGGCTCAACATACCCTCACGGTAGGGAACCAAGTGCATGTTTTAGGGGTCTTGGTGTTCTTAACTAAAGCAACAGGCTTTAGTAAAGGCTGTGAGGCCTCTGCCTCACCCAAAGTGTCATTCAGCTGATTTGAACATTATTCCACCACCCAGTCAGTCCGTCTTTACCAGATAAAGTTGTTCAAGACAAGCTGCTGTCTTTTGCAAAGTCACCAAGATGTTGGTGTTTGCCCACTCTCACAAGGTTGGCCTTGACAAGTCCAGGCAAGTCCATTGTCCTGCAATAATTCAAGAAAACTGAACTTTTAAATTTATTCTTCTTGAATAATATCTCTGTTCCACTTGATTAGGTACTCTATATTATTCCAACTATATTGTCTTCCTTGCTTGCATTTTTACTAATTTAAAGTATGTTAATTAAAGAAAAAAAAGAAAGTATTGCCTCTGCCAGGAATACAAATTCATTATGCTTTTAGAAGCTTGAAACACTGTTAATTTTTTGTCACAGTGGCATGAAGACACCAAGCGTTCGTATCCATAGATATGAAGAAATGTTCCATGGTAGAAATTAAAATTTCATGTGCCAAAAAAATGGGGACCAGGGATTTGTTGTTGATCTCTTAATTGTTTCTGGAGTTTTGGATCCTTGTACTCACTGCGATATACTGAAATAAGGTAAATAATTATTTAATCTTTCTATTTATTGTCCATATTAAGTTTGATTAATATATGACATAGATATGAATTTTCACACAAAAATTGAAGTGCCGCTCTTGTTAAATATTGATCGGTATTTGTTTGTTTGTTTGGTTTTCTGTTTATTGGTCCAAAAGAAGGAGGATCAAATGTAACTTCTGATATTTTCAAGTTTTATGCATGGAATATCCTTCATTAGCATGTTTTCCATTCATCCATTGCACTGATAGTGCAGTGGTGACTTTGGTGGGAGGTTGAGGAAAGATGTACTACCTCTGCATAACTTCAGAGTTATGTGTTAACCAACACATACTTCTGTTTCCAGTACAATGTGCTTTGGGTTTAATGAGCAGAGTTGACGCTATTCATGTAACCAATAATTTTTCACAACAAAGTCAAGATATACCTCTTCAAAAAGGAAAACTCCCTTTATCTTCTTGAGTTGCTGAATGGGTTTATTTTGCCAAGTTTTCATTTCTCTAAAGTCTGGCTATTTTAAATTGTTAATGTACATATTTTAGCTTGTAAGAGTAATAATGATATTTTTTTCCAGACTCAGTTGTACCCAGGTTACTTATGCAACAATAAGCATAGTGTAATTTCTATCCTATGGCTTATCTGTTCCAAAAATGGTCTTTGATTACGTTTTCCTGAATGGTGTGAGTTATGACAGCACATTACAAAGAAATAAATTTACTATTCTACACAGGCAATCCACCACTGGTATCACTCCAAGATTTTAACACATTATGTGCTGATGTTTTTGCTGTGCTATTTATGTTACCCTTCCACTGGGGACAGTAAAATTGCAGACAGAATGGAACAGCCTGATGGAGGTACTGGTAAAAAGCAACATTTTATAATTAATGTAGAATCACAATATTTACATGACTTCTAGCTAGTAAAGGGACATCTAGGCTAATACTAAATACTTCAATTTGTATTACTTTTAGGTAGTAGCAACTAGAAATAAAGGTTCAGTATATAAAGAGAATATAGTGGAGTATGCATCCAGTGAATGGAAAATAAGATGATGTGCTTTTGTTTTCATAAAGATTAGCTTGAAAACTTACCAGACTTTAATGTAAATTTGCATTAAGTCATAGTGCATAGTTTTTGAGGTAGACAGAAAGAGTACTATGATACATTGGGAGGTGGAGAGGTGATAAAACATTCTAGTAGCTAAATGTGTGATCTGTTATCACCCAGTTGTTTTAATTTTACCAAGTTAAGAAAAAGAACTTTTACAACCATGAAGCTAGACAGATTTCAAAACAATGCAAAGTGGTTCTTCATTCTCAATGCAGGCTTGAGTATGTGTCACCAACACAGAAATAGTGACAGGGAGCTCTATAGAAGAAGATTAATGACACTAAAATTTACCAGCTTGGTGCTTACTTTGCACTTTCAGTGTGCAGGGACAAACTGTTTGTTTTCCCTTTTAGATTGCTTACCACTGCTTGATTTACTGGGCAGCAGAGTGAAGACAAGTTTTTAAATAACTGTGGCCTGGCTACCATTCTTCTCAGCAAGCAACTGAATCTCTTTTAGGGAGTGAAAAAGATTACTTGTTCTGGGAAAATAACATAATACTTCTTGCTACCGGGATTTTCTTCATGAAATGTGACCTGAGAGGATGCTTCAGTTGCAACTCACTTCTTATTTTGGGTTCCTTTGGTCATGAGGAAAAATATCTCTGAGCAATGAAGGTATCTGTGAATGGATGTCTGAAAAATTATGTAGATAACCATGTAAGAATTCTCTACATAAGAATATACACGAACAAATCAAAATTAGTAATAGAATTTTTCAATGAGATTAACAAATTACTGAAACTTCACAAATTTTTGAATAGTTATAGTACTAGGTGACATTGAATGAAAATCTGCTGCTTGGTTATTCCATTGAAACCTCATTGATTTTAATTGAGATACAATTGATGAAATGTATACAATTTGTGTAAAGGAAAGATAAACTGCTTTCTTTATGTAAAGTTATTAGAAACATAACTCCACTGATATTGGAGGAGCCACACTAGATGAATTTAATCCATTTTATTCCAGTTATAGACAGTAATTCTTTTCAAAACATTACAGCCCCTGGTTGCACTCCATTTTAGCAATCCTGGTCCCACTTAGTCTCATATTTGCACTTGTAATGGATTTTGTGAGGGAATTGTCACTTCATCTGGATAAATTGAGTGTCTTGACAAAACACTGCAAACTTGTCACTGGAAAAGGCTTGAAAAGTGGCATGATTTCTGATATTTTAACAGGCAGAGGGTTGCCAGTGACATGATTCATAATATAAATTCATTTTTGTGATTAGTCAGAAATTGTATGTACTTGGTATCAACTTTTCTTTACGAGTATGCTCAAAGAAAATGTCAAGTTTGTATTGCTCTAGGTATAAAACAAATCTCTCAGGAAGTCTTTCTCCATATGGATGAAAGTGGGTGATCCCCTGGGGAAGTATGAGAGCTCGCTGTCTCTTTGTGATTCCACTAATGAATTGCCTAGAGAAGGTGAGTCTTGGCATTTAAGTTGAGGTTACTTAAAGCTTGACTTCCACATCATTTGCATAACACTGAAAACAGGAATCCTTCTTCTTAAAGTTTTACTTAGAATTTTCCCTGTGGGTGAGAATAGTTGAAGTGGAGCAGCACAGTGCTTGCCCCAAGCAAACAAAAAAAGTGCAAAAAGAGGTGCCATCAGCCTCTAGAGGACAGGCAAGAAGAGGGTCAGTTTAAAATGACCCTACACATACCAAGCTCAACTATGTAGATGAATAGTCATGGTGGTTTGTACACTGAAAAGAAATTTATAGAGAAAGTAACATTGCTTTCCTTAAACCTCTGTGGTTTGTTTATATGGTTGTACTCTAGTTCCATTATTCTTGATAGATGGAGTGACATGAAGTTTTACTGTATAAAGGTGAAAGTACCCCAGTTAAACTAGCACAAAAATATCTAATATTTCAATGCTCATCAGGGAATACTGAAATAACATTTCCCTGTAAGAAAGTGCTGGATTGTCACATGATTTCCATTTTGGCCTTTTGCCTCAGCAAGGGGATCTCACACTAATGGCAAAGGCAACACTTATATCTAACAGTACTACTTTCATCTGAAAAATATAATCTCTTATATAGTTTAATAAGGGCACTGTGTTTTCACTACTCATGTCTATATCAGGCTTCCATGTTATCATCTAGCAACATATCACCTGAGAATTCAGGGTTTGCACATGATCATGTCAGTGCAACAGCATGACTGACTCTCCATCCGTTCCTCCTGCTGGGGAGAAACAGTCCTGTGGACTTGCCCCCTAAACAGCTTCTTCCAGCTGCTGGCCAAAATTGAGAAATCTAAGGACAAGGTTGGCAAGGTACTCAACTTTCAGTAGGGTCGATACATATCCCCTCAGGGTCAAAATGGGGTGAATAGGGTTCAGGTCAACTTCAAACTTATCAAGATTCTGCAGCTTCCTTGGAAAGTACACAACTGTCCTGGAATATCTCTCATAGATGCTGGATGGTGTTTACTCTCTCCTAGTCTTGTGTAGATGTTTAATTTAATATGATGAATATGATGGGTCAGACATAGCCTCAGAAAAATATGTAACTGCTGATTCCTGACAGCTGATGTCCTACACTTAGGGTAGACTTGCTAAACCTCTGCCTTGAAGGAGGCTCTACTCATCACATCTTTGGCCTAACTTAAAGCAGAACTTCTGATATATTTTCCCTCCACCGTGTTTATCACTCTGTTCTTATAAACAGCAACCAGAGCACACCAGGTCTTTCATTTTGCCAAGTTTAGTAAGGTTCTTTAAACGAGGTTCTCAAAATTGTTTATGGACCTCACTATTTCCACCCCCCCTTCCCTCCCGTACCTGTCTGTGCTCCTTTAATTTGCATGTGATTTTATGCAAGTACTGCCTTTATACTCATTGGCTGTGCCTGCACCAGCAAGAAATTATTTGTTAGTTTCCACTGTTGAGAAAGCCTTGTGAGAATTTTTGGGTCTGTTCTCCTAAGATGAAGAGGATCAACATATTAATCTAGGTGATTACATCTCACTATTTAAAAAAAGGTGTCTATGTCTTTTCAAGAAAATATTTCAAGTTAAGTTCTGTTGAAAGCCTCCAGAGAAAGATTAGTGATTTATTAAGCCTCAGCATCTTAATAGTAGAATTCGTGTCGTCTAACATGGGATTAAAGAAAAACCCTCAAATTATGAAAATACTTAATTTCTTGGGATGGAAATCTCCTACAGATGCTTATTCCCCTTTATTTTACAGTAATGTTGGATCAGTATTTTTAAAAAAATGTATGATCTATTGATCCAACACCCTGTATGGTCCTCCTACCTTGACATAATTTCTCTTTTGTACATCTTTGATGTAAAATCATTCAGTTTACTCTTCAAAGATTCAAAATGAAATAAACAAGTCTGTACAGACTTCTACACTGATTGAACTAAGAAGAGATTTAAATAAACTACTGGAATGTCATCATTCAGATAACATCTTGAGACACATCCTAGTATGTTCATCATCACTCTTAGCTCTGTCAAAACTTAATGACAAGCAAACAAATTACACTATGTTTAGAATTGCTAAAGCAGAACTGGATGTGGGAAGCTGCTGCATCTCTATTTATACTTTCATATGGTGCAGGTGTCAATCTACAGCTGGCAATGTGTGTGCAGGATGATAATGAAAAGCTATCAGGAGACTGTCGTCACCTCATAACCTAGATCAGCACCAGGTGGATGGAACACCACATGCAACTCTTCCCATAACCTTCTATTTTATTTTGTAATTTTTGAAAATGTAATACAGAAGATAAAATGTCTTCTACACAACTTGGAAAATACTGCAATTACATTTCCTCATGTCAATGATTTCATTTACTATTAATTATGGTTCATATATAGCCATGGACAAGTTTGATATGGTATCATAAGTTCAGAGCTGCTGTACACATATGAGAAAGATCATAGAATCATAGAATAGTTTGGTTTGGGAGAGACCTTAAAGATCATCTAGTTGTACCACTACTGCCATGGGCAGGGACACGTCCCTCTAGACCAGGCTACTCAAGGCCCCATCCAACCTGGTTTTTAACACTTCCCTTGGCAAACTGTGCCAGAGCCTCATCACCCTCATCTTGAAGAATTTCTTCCTAGTGTCTAATTTAATCTTCCCAATTCCAATTTAAAGCCATTCTCTCTCAACCTGTTACTACATGCCCTTGTAAAAAGTCCCTCCCTAGCTTTCTTGTACACCCCTTTTGGTTACTGGAAGGCTCCCCAGAGCCTTCTCCTCTCCAGGATGAACAACCTCAACTCTCTCAGCCTGTCCTCATAGCAGAGGTGCTCCAGCCCTCTGATCATCTTTGGGGCCCTCCTCTGTACCCTTTCCAACAGTTCCATATCTCTCTTATGTTAGGGACTCCAGAACTGGACACAATACCCCAGATGAGGTCACACAAGAGCAAAGAGGGGCAGAATCACCTTCCCTCAACCTACTGGACATGTTTTTTTTTTTGATGCAGCCTAGGATACAGTTGGCCTTTTGTGCTGCAAATGCACATTGCCACCTCACTTCAAGCTTCTTGTCAATCAGCACCCCAAGTCCTTCTCCACAGGGCTGCTCTCAATCACATCATCCCTCAATCTGTACTGAAACCACAGATTGCCCCAACCAATGTGTGGGACATTTTTCTTGGCCTTGTAGAACTTCATGAGGTTGACACAGGCCCACTTCTCCTTCTTCTCCAGGTCCCTCTGAATGGCATTCCAACTTTCTGGTGTGACAATTGCACCACTCAGCTTGCAAACTTCCTGAGGGTGCACTCAGTCTTGCTGTCTATGCCATTGATGAAAATATTAAACAGCACTGGTCCCAAAATGGATCCTTGAGGGACATCACTTTTCATGCTTCTCAATCTGGACATTGAGCAGTTGACCACTACTCTCTGAGTGCAACCATCCAATTCTTTATTCACCAAACAGTCCGCCCATCAAATCCATACTTCTCCAGTTTAGAGAGAAGGATGTTGCAGGGGACCATATCAAAGGCTTTACAGAAATCCAGATAGATTTCTAAAATAACTTGTTATGCGTACCTGGATTGCATAAAGCCAAGTGCAGAGTAAATAAATAGTACTGACATATGAAGCACGTAAAAACAAGATCAGCTGAAGCAATACTCGAAACCCAAACTGACCGAACATTTATTCTTATTTAAAAAAGACAAAGCAAATAGACTTATTTCCACTTCTGGAATTTCATTTTCAGGCTAAATTTCTTATATTTATTGGTTTTATTTAGTTAGGTTTTTTGGAATGGGAATCCAAATTTAGTGGTTTTAAAAAGGGAAAATGATTATACCTACCTTTATAAAAAAATAAAAACAACAAAACGAAAAGCTGTATCAAGAGAATACCACAGCACTACAATGGAACAAGGAAAGTTGATGAAAGCAGCACTACAACTGATGTGCAATAATATAACTTATCCCAGTAATATCAGGAGAAGCTTTCCCATTGCATCACAGCTCATTTGTACCATCAGTTTGCTTCCAAAAACTAAAAACTTTGTTTTATTGCTCCATAGTCTTCCAAGTATCTTAATATTCCTTAGAATAACTTTCAGTTATATTTGGAACAAAAAAAAAGAAAGAAAAAGACAATATTTATGGAAGAAAATATTTTAGGAAAAAAAAAAGTTTAAATGTAGAACTGTGGAGTCTTCAGACTGGGTCAGTATATGGTCTCCAGGGGATAAGTACATGGGAAATTCTGGAACTAAACCAACAACAAAATACACTGTGTTTATGTCGGTAGACCAAAGGACCAATTCTGAAGAAAAACTGAGAGATGTTTTTTCTACTATATTTCTTATGAACGGGTCTCCAGTGAAGGATGCAATAAATGCATTACTCCTTGTGGTTTGAGGCAGTGAGTGGATATGATAACAAGGTCTGAAAGAACACCACCACAAAAAAAATAATAAAAAAAAGATACTGTGCCTATAGCTCTTTTTATTTAACAATTTAAGTAAAACAACTACAATCACCTTCACATCTTCTGCTGACAAAAAAATGAGTTCCTTTGAGCATCAGCTTGGTCTTTGGGAAGAGGCAACAATCACAGAATGGCAGGTCTGGTGAATAGGGTGGGTGCTAAAGCACAGTAATGCAGTTTATAGCTAAAATCAGCTTCACAGACAAAGCATTGTATGCTGGCATACACCAGTATTTTCTGACCAAGGTTAAGAAAACATCTATATTTGAACACATGTCCACTCACACTGAGTGAAGTGATGGAGTTGAGCCTTGTATCACTGACAATTTAGATTATGTTCTACAAACATCTCTTTGTCTCTCCCCTACCATTCTTGAGTTCTGGGGTTAGTAATATTTTATTTTTCTGGTGGCAGACCTTGTATATTCTTCCTGAAGTTCTTACCTTATCTCCAACTAAATTTATCTTGTCATATATGTAGTTAGCTACCTGACTTCACTTGTTGTGTATTCCAAGATAGGTGTTAGCTAAAGGTTAAATGTAGGCTACCTGGGTTTTTTACACCTCTAGAGTTGTCACTACAAACAGGAAAATCTAAAAGTGTATGTCTTCCCTGCCCTTACTCCCACTGCCATTTTTTACAGTGAATTCATCCATTAAAAGAAATATTTTTGTTTAATCTTGCTTAAAATATTTTGCA
This sequence comes from Clamator glandarius, assembly GCA_033459285.1. Lineage (NCBI taxonomy): Eukaryota > Metazoa > Chordata > Aves > Cuculiformes > Cuculidae > Clamator > Clamator glandarius. The sequence continues at coordinate 2,636,057 of JAUNZM010000170.1, forward strand.
CAAAACATTCTGCTTAAAGAAAGTATGTATGTTTGAAATGTGTGTTTCAAACTCCTTGCTCACATGGTCAGGGTCATCTTGTGGTTAAAGCAGAAATATGAGTCAGGAAAACTGTGTTCCAGTTATCACTCTGTTACTGATTTACTGTGAGATTATGAACAAATTCTTTTTCTCTCTGTGCCTCCAGTTCCCATGTACAGAGGATAAGAATATTATCCACTGAGGTTTTAAGATTCTTTGGAATATCCCAAAGATGCTCAATATTACAGTTAATTTTTGCCATCAGTATCTGTATAGAGTAATAAACACTGATGGCATTTAAATAACAAAGCTGCCTCTGGAATTTGTACAGTATTCAGATATGGGAAAAAAGTGGTATTTGAAATTTGAGACAAAACAGAATTAAAAAATCGGCGTGGTTTATTTTCTGTAGATAACTGCATCTTTAATAAACTCAATACAACCAATCAACAACCAGCCTAGGTAGTTTTATCTTTTGATTAATACCCCCTTCATTTTAAAGAATGGCTGAACTAAACTTATGGATACTTAAATAAACATATGTTACCAGGGAAGTGGATAGTTGCTCTCTGAAGATACATATTATGAAATATACTCTACATCCACAGCCTTTCCCTCATCCATCAAGTGGGTCACCTTGTCAAAGAAGGCAATCAAGCTAGTTTGGCAGGACAGGTCGTGCATAAATCCATGTTGACTGGGCCTGATCACCCGGTTGTCCTGTATGTGTTGTGAGGTGGCACCCATTCATAGAATCATAGAATCATAGAATCATAGAATCATAGAATAACCAGGTTGGAAGAGACCCACTGGATCGTCGAGTCCAACCATTCCCACCAATCTCTAAACCATGCCCCTAAGCACATCATCCACCCTCACCTTAAACACCACCAGGGAAGGCGAGTCAACCACCTCCCTGGACAGACTGTTCCAATGCCTAATGACCCTTTCCGTGAAGATTTTTTTCCTTATCTCAAGCCTGAACCTCCTCTGGCGGAGCTTGAGGCCATTCCCTCTCATCCTGTCCCTGTCATTTGGGAGAAGAGGCCAGCATCCTCCTCTCCACAACCTCCTCTCAGGTAGTTGCAGAGAGTAATAAGGTCTCCCCTCAGCCTCCTCTTCTCCAGGCTGAACAACCTCAGCTCTCTCAGTCGCTCCTCATAAGACTTGTTCTCCAGCCCCTTCACCAGCTTTGTTGCTTTTCTCTGGACTCGCTCCAGAGCCTCAACAACCTTCTTGTGGTGAGGGGCCCAGAACCGAACACAGTACTCGAGGTGCGGTCTCACCAGTGCCGAGTACAGAGGGAGAATAACCTCCCTGGACCTGCTGGTCACACCGTTTCTGATACAAGCCAAGATGCCATTGGCCTTCTTGGCCACCTGGGCACACTGCTGGCTCATGTTCAGTCGATTGTCAACCAACACCCCCAGGTCCTTCTCCTCCTGGCAGCTTTCCAGCCAGGCTTCTCCTAGTTTGTACGTCTGCTTAGGGTTGTTGTGCCCCAAGTGCAGGACCCGGCATTTGGCCTTGTTAAACCTCATGCCGTTGGTCTCAGCCCAGCAGTCCAGCCTGTTCAGGTCCCTTTGGAGACCCTCCCGACCCTCCAGCAGATCCACACTTCCACCCAGCTTAGTGTTGTCTGCAAACTTGCTAAGGGAGCACTCAATGCCTTCCTCCAGGTCATTGATAAAGACATTGAACAGGACTGGACCCAGGACTGAGCCCTGGGGAACCCCGCTTTTCACTGGCCTCCTGCTAGATTTAACTCCATTTACCACCACCCTCTGGGCCCGGTCGTTCAACCAGTTCTTCACCCAGGAGAGTGTGCGCCCGTCCAGGCCAGAGGCCGACAGTTTCCGAAGCAGAATGCTGTGAGAAACTGTGTCAAAGGCTTTACTGAAGTCCAGGAAGATACATCCACAGCCTTTCCCTCTTCCAAGAGTTTAGTCACTTGGTCATAGAAGGTGATCAGATTAGTCTGGCAAGACCTGCCTTTCATGAATCTGTGTTGACTGGGCCTGATCACCCTGCCTTGTTTAATGTACCCCGCACCTCTTTGCCCCGCTTCTCTTTTCCTGTGCTTCATAAGGCTTGTTTAAATCCCCCGCTGAAGCTTCTGGGACCGCCCTCTCCCGTCAGGCACCGGCCGCTGCCTGGGAGCCCAGGAGCCCAATCGGGTTTTTTAGGCTTTTCCCCGCTCAGGGAATCATCCAGTCGCCTTTTTAATGGCTGCCCCCACCACAGAACTCACTGTCCTGTCGCTGGATGCAGCTGTTGCAAAACTCCATACGTTTGGGTTAGGCTGGGAGCACAACCCTCATTTTCAACAGGCTCCTCACCATGAATGACAACCCAGAAGACAAGGTCTTGTTCTGTTTTGATCTCTGTGTCTACCTAATGGCTTGCTAAACCACAAAGTAACAATGGTTCTCAGTCATTATGCAAATTCATGTTAAACTGTTTTCCCACTCTAAAACATTGGAGTAAGAAAACTGCAAAATAAGCACTATCTCATAAGATTAACAACTTCAGGAAAACATGCATTCTATAAAATTGGTGTTGCATAATAGAAGATAAATATTGGGCCATATGGTCAGTAGCACTTAATGCTAAAATTGCTTCAAAATCTTGTATGTAAGCTAAAATTACCTTTGCTATTAAAAAAGGACAGTAAGATTGCGCTGAATCTAAAGGAACCACTTTAAAGTAAAAATGAATATTTTTAATGGAAATATGGAAATTATCTTGTAAAGTAAATGATTGTGGAAATATATTGGAAAAAGGATGCAACTTACTACAGAGAAAATAATTATTGCTTGATGTAGTCAAATATTTAATATTATCAGTCTTTCATTGTGGAGCCCAGCATAAAGCAGTATCTGTGTGTCTGTGTGTGTGGTTTACATCTAGTATCACAAAAGACTTCACAATTTTTTTATGGCAGTTTATGAGCTGTTTCTTCTAGAATGAATTTGTCAGTATCAGCTATTAATATAATATACTAAATTTTAAATAACAAAAATTTTAATTAATATTAAATACAAATATTAACTAAATCAATGGGTAAAGACATACCAATTGAACAATTTGTTAATTGTATTTCCTAGACTTAAACTGTTGTTTACGAGCTTTCATACAGTTCAGTATGAAACTTATTCAAGGTGTGAGTGAGATTCATTCTCTTAGTATTGAGTGTGAACTTTTAATTTAATCAGAAATAGCCTAAAGTCAAGGCAGAGGACTAAAATTCCTTATAAACATACATTAGCAGGAACTGCTTTTTTACACTTTTGATGTGTTTTGGCATTAGATATCTTTCCTTTCAGCATTCTACATACAATTGAGTTTAAAGAACCTATAGAATCATTTAACAGACTAACTAGTATTTTTGCAATTCAGTTTTCTAGATAAAGGTGTTTGATGCCACATGAAACACCCCAGAATATATGAGCTCTCTACGTGGAACTGGCAGATATGACACAGGATCCACGAGTGACCCTTGTGTTCCTGGAAAAGAAGTTAGAGGCCAGATAGGGTAGTGTAGAATACTAGAAATGTGTGTGTGTTCATCTATTCTCTAAATAAAACTGACTCTTACAACTTGATTTCCATCAGGAGATTAGTCTGATAATATGAAGTCACCAAATTTTAGGACACCTAAATACTGTCTGGTTCTAGAATGTGTCACATCTCACTCTTTGTGGCCTGTGATACAAGAGGTAAATAACATCAAAAATCTTTGTAGTGCAATCATTGTTCAGAAAATCTGAAAACTTATTTAAGCTTTCTTGACCTACAAAACTAAATGATAAGCTTGAACCTTCAGGGGGTTATGAATGAGAAGTGCCTGGAAATATAAATTCAAAGCACAGATTCAAGTTTATCCAACAATTTGGGAAAACATATCGAAAATGTGAGGGGAAAAAAATGTGCTTTCTGTATTTCATGATTGGTTTAGATCAGGAAGGGAATAAAAGAGAGATCCAGTTGATAATCTAGGCTAATTGTTAAATATCTAACTGTTATATATGTAACAAAAGAGAATGGAGAACTGACTTTAGTCAGACTAGAAAGCTAGACCCTAAACAGAGAAAATACTTCAGTTTTTGGCAGCTTGGCCAAAAGAAAGTAGCTTAAATGCTACAGGCAAATTCAAAATTGAACATTTATGATATTCCAAAAATTCATGGATAACTTTACTTTTAAAAATTAAAAAGTGACATGCACATGTCAATAAATGTTCTATAAAGTTTGGATTGGAATGTAGAGTAAGATGGGAAATACTACTAAGCAATTAATGGCTTTAAGAACTACAAATAGGCAACAATTACCCCAAATCAAAATAACTTAGAGATCTAATTGGGAGCTACAGATAACAATGGTAAATACAAAATAATTATTTTAAGACAATTGGCCGGCCAGCCAGAATTGAATATTAGGTCTTAAAACACAAAAAAACCCCATTCAGATTCCGTGGGAGTCACTACCAATCTGGTGAGCAACATTGGATGATTTACAGACTATATATCAGACATAAAAATAAAAACCAAACCAACAGAAGAAGTAGCTTGCTTTGTCCTGCTGTAATAGCTGGGTCTTATTTCATTTCAGGGTAGGCTGTTCTACATGACAATACACGACATCGACTGTTGTATTTATCAATGAATGCAACCTAACAGTGCAGTGCATACTTAATTGCTTATTTCCAGAAAGGCAGAGTAAATCTTGTACGCATAAAGAAATATAAGCGTGTTACTTCTAACAATTTCTCATTTTTATTTTATTTCTCTGTGGGGCACCTTTGGGCTGTAGTATTTTCAATCTATCAGATGAGTTTACTGCAGATTCCAAGCAGAGTTATTTTTATTACTCTTCTGTCAATATAATAACATAGAAATTAGAATTAAATTTATGTTTCAATATTGTGATTGACTCCTAGACCATGAGGGCAATACTGAGGACCTGGAAGAGCATAGAAGTATGTTCTCAAATGGTGCATTTGTTTGACAGTGGCAAGAAAGTATTTTACATTTGCTACCAGCAGAAACAAGTTACAGCTGCAAGATTATTTTCTAAATATTGTTCTTGAGTGGCAGGCATAGTATTTCCCAGGTATTAATTTTTGGAGAGGGAATTTATTTCTTTTTTATTTTATCTTTTTATTTAACATAAGAGAACCTATCAGAATATAAAAAAATCCAAGATGCATGAAATATTTTTAGCCTTGGACATTTTTTTTTTGTATAATCCTACTATATATATAGATAATTTTTTTTTACTTGTTTACTCCAGATGGAGTACAGTTTAGCTAGAGGAAAAGATATATTGACAGTTGAACAAATAGCTGAAAAACTATGTTGGACATGTTGAAATTTAGCTTAAAAGAAATATATGGGCTTCAGTCCACTTTTATTAGCTGTGGCAAAATTCACCTATGATTTGACCCTATATGTGGCAAAAGAAGAAGTGAAGACTAAGAACTCTTATTTTGGTTTTTTTTTCAGGACTTATTGGGTAGTTTTCACCTTTGTTTATGAAAGAAAAAAATGGGGGGGAGGGGTGTAGAGAGGAAGGAATGAGAGAGATATATTCAGAGAGGAAAGTAAAGTTGGGCTATTCAGTTTAATTTTCCAGTTTGATTTGATGGACTTCAGAGGAGGCAGAAACAGAAAGTAAGGTGTCCTATTTTATCCCTTTAGGAATCCTGGTTAATGAGAAAGTCTCTAAGGTAGACAAGGTAAGTTCTCATTCCACTTCATGTTGCTCCTTCCACCAAAATCACTCTGAAGCTTCTGAAGAATTTCTTTGACGGATTTGAAGAAGATTGTAGTGATGAAGTGTTTTGCGCAAGCTCAGACTCACAGTATTGACTGTAGCTCAAAACTCTGGACTGTGGTCTGAGGTGCTAAGGCTGTCGTCCTTTGTCCTTTAGCTTAGTGGCAGAGACAGGGGTATTTTTATAATTGCTGATTATATATCATAATTTGAAAGATGACTTTTCCACTGTTATCAATACAACAAAGGGAATCTGGGGAATAATGGAAAAAGGTGAAGCAGTGCATAATAGAGATGGAGAAGTCACAGAATGTGATTGGTAGCAAACAGTATTGTAGCTAGAAAGTTGTTGCATTTATTTCTGTTGCAGTAGATGCTCAACCTGTGGAAGTTCAAAAAAGACTGGAGACTTGTGAAAACATGTTATTAGCTCCTTTTTCCCCTGGATGATTTTCATTTTCCTTGAAACATTTTGTGCTACCAAAAAGAAACTCATCTGTCTGGTAATGTAGTATCCTCTTTTCACTAATTCTTGCCAGTCTGTGCTACATTATTCAAATTAATATGTAATGAAGGCAAAATATGTTGCACAGTCTCCTTGTATTGAATTTTATAGGCACATAAAAGGAATTACAGCAAAAGAAATATAGCCTGGCACGTAATGGTACTAGGTGAATTGCTGGAAGTGGTGCTAGTGCCTACATCAAGCCCCCAAGTGTAGAATTTTCTGTTTCCAGAGGTTATCTGTGGAGGAGCTCCTCATGTTCACTGGCACACTTCAGAATACATTACATTACTACTGAGCTAGTTCTGTTATGTTATATTGCCAAGAAAAAATATTCTTCTAGTGTGATTTCTTTTGTACAAACAATGTCGTCCAATAAATTGAACAGAAAACAGATTTGAAGTAACAGATTGTAATTTCTTTTCATGCTGGATGAACTATGTGTTTGGGTTTTTTGATTTAGTTTGCATTATCAAATACATAGTAAAATCATATAGTCTTGTTAAAGATGTTAAAAATGGAACTTGAAAAAAGAAGTATGCAAAAAAAAAGGATTCCAGATAGTTTATAACTGTGGGATTGTTAGTTTCATTTTTTCAAACTTGATAGGGTAGTGCCTTTTCTTTTGAAGGTATTTTCAATCATTCCATAAGTTCATGTCAAGTTTTGAGCCTTTAAATAAAGTTACTATTGTGTAACTTTCTCAGTAAACAGTCTTGAGGTTGTGACAATAGTAAAATTATGTCTAGATACACAACATGCCATAGTAGTGCAGACAGATATTTTATTTTTTCCTGCAGCTATCTAAACAGAATTTGGAAGATGAAAGTGCATATAAATATATCAGTCTGGAAGTGACAAGGACAGCTTTGCAAAACACATTTTAAATCAGTGAAACATGCTTTTTACCACTATGAAAATATACAATTCTCAATCCTGAGGTAGACAGGCAAGATTTGAGATCCTAACATAAGCTTTAGAAGTCTTAACAAGAATTATGGCAACATATTTAGGGGCCTGGTCTAACATCCAGTGCAATCAAGCAGACTTTATTTGCTAATTATTTAATAAAGACAGGAATTGAGGCCCAAGCTTTCCTGTAAAATAATGACTCTCACATATGTCTAAATATATGTTGTCCTATAGTTAGTGTCTATATATTGATGCCTTTTTGTCATAAAAATTGTAATCTGACATTTAAATTCCTCCTGTAAAACCCTTCCTTATGAAATCAAACTTGATTGTGATGGCTCTGGATCAGACATATAGAAGGAATATTTTGTTACACAGGTTGCAGCAGATGCAAAAACACCAATGTAAATATATGGAGGTTGAGAGGGCATAGCATGTAGTAGGGTGAGGGGTTTGCTGCAATGTATTTTGCAGATATGTTAATGATGAAAATAAATGATTAGGTAGACCTAATAAGTACTTAGGGTGCTCTGTGTTTGTTGTCTGGTTTGGAACAGAAAGTTTGGGCATTAAATACTGCTTGTGTTAGAGGGTCATGCATCAGTCTCCTTCCTAAAAATCACCAATATACCAAGGAATTCCTCTGATTATTTCAACTTTACATACTTGTTTCTTAAAGAATGCTTGTGCAGCATAATGGAAGATTTTATATATATATATAGATGTATTTTTAACATGCTATTTTGTTGACTTTTTTTGCTTGTGTAAATACTATATTATTTTTAAAAATACAAAGAAATAAATGTGTTAAAACATTCTTACTGTTCTTGTATTTGATTTGTGTTCCAATTCTTACTAAACAATCAGTGTGTGTACATTAGATACATTAGTTTTTAGAAAAAGCGTAAGAGAATACACCTCGAAGTTTTTCCAAAATACAAGAGTCTTCTATGTACATTACAAGTGGAAACAGTATACAACTATGCTCATATTTATCTACCACTTTCTTCCTTCTTATTTCTCAGCAAATTCCTAGAGAGTCAACATATCAACTCTTTGTAAAAAAAACTAAGCTTCATCTGAAGGTTCCTTACAGAAATGGGGCAAGAACTAACTGCCTTTTAAACTACTCTGTTTTTGATCCATGTAGAAACATCTAATTAATCTGTCAAAATCAAGCAGGCTGGACTTTCATAGGAGAGGCAACTCTCTGAAATGCTTTAAAGTCTGTGTGATATGACGAACACAGTATCATGCCATGATGTCTTTTTATATGGGGGCAAAGCAGGTAATTTTAAAGATGCTGCCACTTCGTTGCGATCTTTCCAGGTTAGTGCCATAGATTGCATAACAAAGAGCTGACTGTGTTTCAGGAACCTATCTGAAAGCAAAAGATGGAAAAATCTAACCATGAAGTCAATCTCAAAATCACAGGAACACTGGCTGGAAGAGGCCTCTGGTGGCCATGTAGCCTCACATATCCCTAGAAGGGGGAACATTGCCAAAACCATATCTTTCTGTATGCTGGAGTTTCTACTGTGATTTATGCTTCTGAATGTCTTTAGCTGAAGAATGAGTACAGTTTTCTTCTGGCCTTAACCAGCTATTGCATTAAATCTAAACATTTCTGTGTTGTAGTTCTGGTTGTGATGGAAAAATGAGTAGAATTCCATCTATTTTTACATGGTAGTCTTTATGTCTAGAACGTTTGCAGAAAACCAGTGCATACTAGAGAGTAATTGGTCTTCTAATTCCTAAGCTCTGTTTTGGAAATGCATCTTTAAGCCTCTTAGAAAAAGCTTTACTACACAGTGATCTAAGATTCCTGAAATGAAGACTGAAGCTGACATTTATTCTGTTCTGAAAAGGAAAAGAAATAAAAGGAGGCAGGAAAAGGACAGAAAAAGAAAAAAAAACCTCGAAGATGTACTGGTTGCTTCTTGAAAACTAAACAGAAGTTAACTTGTACTTACTGACAACCATGAGTTCTTTCCCTCCTGCTTCTGCAATCTGTTTGTAAGGATAAGAAATAATTTACTGTCACATAGTTCCCTCTCAGCTGACTGGTTTAAAGATGATTTCAATATCTGCTATATAATCTAAGGTGAGTAAGGTGGGTTACATTTTTCAGAGACTTAAAGGATTGTTTCCTGGCTAGATAAACACTCAGAGAAATGCATTTTAGCAAAGTTTTCCTTTGAAGTCATTGGTAAATTGATAAATTGCTTATGTCAGATTTACAATCCTGTTAATGTCAGATTTCAGAGTAGTTGATGCTATGAAACTCCTCACAGTCTCTTCACTTTCTCAATGAATTCCAGCCCAAACACTTCAGTACAGAAAGACTAAGATATGCAGATATGTTAAAGAGCAACAGACTATTAAGCTGATTAATTTTTTACATATTTAGTCAAATTAAATGGCTATACATTATAGGTGTGAAAATGATAAGCTATGTGAAATAAATCTCAGTTAACTTCTCTATTGTATATCCTTTCAGTTAAGAATGTAATTGTTACGTATCTATTAAATCCACAGGAGTTATCGAAACTTCATTTTACAAGAGACCTTGACATTGCATTTCTCACTGTTTGTCCTCACTGTCAGAACTTTATAGTATTAATGGACAAGCTTTCAGGTAAAAAAATCCCATTTTTTTAAAAGGGAGGCATTTTTCATATTCAATGACCTACTCTTATGGTCCATAATACAATTATGAGTATAAGATCAAGGTAACGTGGGTTTGTTGCATTTAATTTGGGGAATGGTGTTAGCAGCTGGAAGCTAGTGTATTTGGATTTTACTCCATTGTTAACTGATTTTACAGCTCCTAAAGTTGTCATCTGAAATTCTCTTGAAGAAACAATAACTATTAATTCCTTTTACATGGAGGAACAGATTGTGTAGCATGTATTTGACTTTGTGGATTAGTTCAGGTGAAAGTTTTGGCAAAGGGAAGACTTCCTCTGAGGAATCACACAATAAGGAAACTCTTCCACAGACAGTGAAATAAGACAGGTGCTTGGAAACAGCTGGAAATAGAAAGGAAAAGTTCTTTCCTGCATCACCTTTTCAATAATCTTTGTGTATGGGGAGATCAGAATTGAAAAATAGCTCAGCACAATCTAGCTGTAGTTTTGAGAAAACAAGCTGAAGCTTTTTACAGTTCATGTAGCAGCTCCATTCACTAAAGGCTTGGGGAATTTCTAAATATAAACAGTTCCTAAGGGTAATGGGTGAGGTCTTGGCTCATACAAAACTAGTGGCTTTAGGTACACTGGAGCCAAGATATAATTCAGTTCCTTTCAAGTGCTCACAGTGATGTTATATGACCATATGGACGGAAACAAATCTGTTCCTAATGGAACTGTTTGGGAAAAAGAAGAGATAAGAAAATAAAGTGATAGATCATATTGGTTCAAAAGGTTGCTATTCTTTTTTGTCCACATTAAGAAAAGGGAAAGACTAAAAACTGCTTGTAGGATGACAACCCTTCCCCCGCACTCAGTTACAAGCATAGAATACGTAAGAGAAAAGAAACAGAGGGTGAAAATGATTCATTAAGCGAGAATTTAGAATACGTAAGTTTTTTCAGTTCCAGAAGAACACATAATTTTGCAAAAAAATAGAGTCTCTTACTGTTTCTGGAGGTAGTGGGGGTTATTTATTAATATATTTTAGTTATTTATTCTTTACTTGATTATCTTTTACCTTTCAGGTCTTTTGAGCTTCCAACCCAGAAGCCCCCAATCCAACTTTCACAAGGAAGCCAGCAAATACAGAAAAAAACAAAAGCAAAATCAACCAACCAAAACCCCCTGAACAAACCAGCCAAAAAAAAAAAAAAGAAAAAAAATAGGAAAAGAAAAGAAAAGAAAAGAAAAAAAATAGGAAAAGAAAAGAAAAGAAAAGAAAAGAAAAGAAAAGAAAAGAAAAGAAAAGAAAAGAAAAGAAAAGAAAAGAAAAGAAAAGAAAAGAAAAGAAAAGAAAAGAAAAGAAAAGAAAAGAAAAGAAAAGAAAAGAAAAGAAAAGAAAAGAAAAGAAAAGAAAAGAGAAAAGAAAAGAAAAGAAAAGAAAAGAAAAGAAAAGAAAAGAAAAGAAAAGAAAAGAAAAGAAAAGAAAAGAAAAGAAAAGAAAAGAAAAGAAAAGAAAAGAAAAGAAAAGAAAAGAAAAGAAAAGAAAAGAAAAGAAAAGAAAAGAAAAGAAAAGAAAAGAAAAGAAGAGCTAAAGAAGTAGCAGCACTTTGCTCATGGGTCTCAGCTGATAGTCACCAAAGCTACCTCAGAGTATGCTTCCTTCCATGATGTGCAATCTCAGCAAGATATTCCACTGCTTCAAATTAAGAATAAGTTACTTGGTTTCCTGTCAGCACTGATAACTTCACATCTGAGAACTTTAAAGTAGTCTGATCTTGGTCTAAGTCTGCAGAGAGGCTGAAATATCTCCAAGAGATATGAACTGCCTTTGCCACCTGCCTCAGGATGCAGTGGATGATGTAATTGTGCTCATTTTCCCATGTTGATAAAAGTATTCAATATTTTGCTTTATAATTCACTATTTTGCTGCCATTAAGCATCAAAAATTTGTGTTGGGTGAGCTGCCTTCACAACTTGATTTTGTTTCGCTATGGTGTAGACATGGCACCCAGGCACCTTCATACTGCAAATACTGGAATTACAATGAACTTTATCTGGATTCAGGATTACCTCATTACTGAAAGCAGTTTTCCTGTTAGGCATACCATTGATCTATTGAGCCACTGGCAGGGAGATTACAGTAAAACACAAGCTGACATCTGTACTCCCCTGAAGACAGCAAGAGAAAGGTCTACTGAGACAATTTACAGTATCTTAAAAGATGTAGGTTCATAATCTAAGCTTGAATAACTTGCATTAAGGGCTGAACAAGCAATAAAAATGGGGAATTGCAAAGGAATTGGAGGGAATGGGAGGAAACCGTTCAAAGATATTCTCTTTCCATTGTAAAAATAGCTATGGAATATTAGAGGAATAACAAGTGATCTCAAGAAAGTTCATTCTTAGAAGTGAACATGATTTAATAATTGTCCTAAACGATAACAGTTGTTCCAGCACATAGATGAAAACTCATCTATGAGTTGGAAAATATACTTTCAAGAAGTGGTTCCTGGAGCTGAGTCAAAATTGGAGAAAAGTTTCAGCCACAGTTAAAAAAACCCACAAACACCACTACAAAAGCAACTAAACGGAAAAGCCTCCACCTATGAATATCTAGATTTCGAAGGAGGGTGTGACATTTTCACACATAATAGTGATACATTTTTCTTATACACCTTGAATCTCAGTATGATATTCATATGATTGAACCCATATTGTATTTATAATGGGTTTCTTTGAGCAGCTAGGCCTAATGGCATGTGTTTATGATGGCCCTCTCATCAAGATTGTTCTTATTAAGACTTAAATTTGTATGAAAATACATATATTTTTAGTAATTAAAAATCCAAAGAAGCCTTATAGCTTTTTACATTTCTATATTTTTAATATCTAAACCATTAAGAAATTTCAGTTCATTGTAGTAGCAAACATAAGTGGTTTTATTAGCCTTTTATTATCCTTTGTTTTATTATAAACAATTGCTTAATATTGCTTCATTCACAGAGTTTGGAATCTGATTTACTCTATATATTTCTTTGTCAGAATTATGTTTGTGTTTGAAAATAAACTTTGGATTTCTTTTATTTGAGAAATTATATAGGGAATTCTTTCTATATAATTCATAACATTCCATCTGGAATAGTGAGTTGATTTTTTTTCCAGCTGCAATGTAGCAATGAAAAAAGAAAAAGAGAGAGAAAGAGGGAGAGAGAGAGAAAGAGAAAGGAAGGAAGGAAGGAAGGAAGGAAGGAAGGAAGGAAGGAAGGAAGGAAGGAAGGAAGGAAGGAAGGAAGGAAGGAAGGAAGGAAGGAAGGAAGGAAGGAAGAAAGGAAGAATGGGTATATTTAATGCTTTTTTTTTAACATTTTTGTCTGGAAGTTGTGCACAACCACAAATAGCATTTAACGGACTGCAAAGAGCAAAGCATCCCAGAGCAGATTTGTATTTGTTAGAAATTATTGCATCACTCATTTCAAGTATCAACTTAGTTGGTCCTGTCAAATTACTGCTCTGAAAATTAGATTGGCTTAGTTGTGTTTCTATAAGAGACTGATCTATCTTTCATAAGAGAAATATGTATCTTAGGATGGCTGTGCACATATAAGTTATCAATAAACAACATACATCCCTTTGGAACAACCTTAACCAGTAGGTATAAGGTATAATTCAGGCCAGTAAAAACCCTACATTTAGATGATAGAGATGAAGGATGAAATTAAATTTCAAAAGAAGAAGTATAAGTATCTGCCTAAGTCTACTGCAAGAGGAGATGGAGAATAAAAGACACTTGCAGTCAAAAAGAGGTAAAAAATCCAGAACCCGGGGGAGCTTGCAAATAGGCAACAGTAAATTGAACTCATCACACACCAGGAATTGTTAGAACTTCATTGAGACCTGAAGAAGGACCTGAAGGTAATTTTTGTAAATATCTGTCACATGGGGATAAAAAATACAACATAACTCCCAAGTCTTTGCCAATAATATATGACTGAAAATCTTCTCTTTACAGAAAAGATTACAGTCTGTCAATTGCATAGCATTTTTGTCTGCATGCTTTGTAAAGGAAAAAATTTAGCAAGATATTCAAGTATTTTAAAGAAAGCCTCACTTAAAAAAGATTTTACAATAAGAGTATTAGTACTTCATGTTCAGATATTTGCCATATATAATAACACTTTCTTCAAAGAGTCTTAAGAGCGTTACTACTTAACAAGGAGGAAAAGAAAATCAATATAAAGCATTAATGAAACTTAGCTTTACCTTCCCTGGAGAGTTAATTGAAATACTTAAAATCATAAGTCATAGAATCATAGAATCACTAGGTTGGAAGAGACCCACTAGATCATGAAGTCCAACCATTCCCACCAATCTCTAAACCATGCCCCTAAGCACATCATCCACCCTCACCTTAAACACCTCCAGGGAAGGCGACTCAACCACCTCCCTGGACAGACCGTTCCAATGCCTAACCACCCTCTCCGTGAAGAATTTTTTCCTAATCTCAAGCCTGAACTTCCTCTGGCGGAGCTTGAGGCCATTCCCTCTCGTCCTGTCCCCTGTCACTTGGCAGAAGAGGCCAGCACCCTCCTCTCCACAACCTCCCTTCAGGTAGTTGTAGAGAGTAATAAGGTCTCCCCTCAGCCTCCTCTTCTCCAGGCTAAACAACCCCAGCTCTCCCAGTCGCTCCTCACAAGGCCTGTTCTCCAGCCCCTTCACCAGCTTTGTTGCTCTTCTCTGGACTCGCTCCAGAGCCTCAACATCCTTCTTGTGGTGAGGGGCCCAGAACTGAACACAGTACTCGAGATGCGGTCTCACCAGTGCTGAGTACAGAGGGAGAATAACCTCCCTGGACCTGCTGGTCACGCTGTTCCTGATACAGGCCAAGATGCCATTGGCCTTCTTGGCCACCTGGGCACACTGCTGGCTCATGTTCAGTCAGTTGTCAACCAACACCCCCAGGTCCTTCTCCTCCAGGCAGCTTTCCAGCCAGGCTTCTCCTAGTCTGCTTAGGGTTGTTGTGCCCCAAGTGCAGGACCCGGCATTTGGCCTTGTTAAACCTCCTGCCGTTGGTCTCTGCCCAGCAGTCCAGCCTGTTCAGATCCCTTTGCAGAGCCTCCCGACCCTCCAGCAGATCCACACTTCCACCCAGCTTGGTGTCTTCTGCAAACTTGCTAAGGGAGCACTCAATGCCTTCATCCAGGGCATTTATAAAGACATTAAACAGGACTGGACCCAGGACCGAGCCCTGGGGAACCCCACTTGTCACTGGCCTCCAGCTGGATTTAACTCCATTTACCACCACTCTCTGGGCAGTCATCTTTGTTCTTCCATTATTCTCCACTTCTCACTGAAAAGCATCCTGGAAAACCTCTTGGTCACTTGGAAAAGTTAAGAAAATTTCTGCTTTTTATGACAAAAAAAAATTGCAAAGCATGCCAGCTGATTTAGCCACTAAAATCAAGCTTCTGCTATATACTTTTGTGGGCTTAATCCCACTTTTAGATAACATCAAAATGAAATTCCTCTTACATTAATAGTATACCCTTGCTAATATCAAATGGGTAATTCAATGATTCTGTGTGAGCTCAAAGGATTAATAAGGTGCCACAATTTATTTTTAAGTGTTGCCAAAATGTCATCCCATCCTTTTTTTTTTTTGTGAGTGTATGTGTGTCTAACTGATTACATTAACAACACAACAGTTTGAGGCTAATCTCCAAAATCCTGAACTTTACAAAGCAAACATTTTGCTGATCCATCAACATTTATTAATCACACCAATTACTCCAAGGCCAAATAGCAAGATTACAGTGTGCAGTGCTTACACCATCGAGACAGAGAAATTATTCCTATAAACATTTAAAGAAAAAAGTCTCTTTCAAAGGAGCATCTATACCTGAAGGCACCTGGTTGAAAATAGAAGGTTTGTAAAATAGTCTAAAATGTCTTATACTAGAAAGGCATAAAACAAGCCAAATAATTTTTCAGATGATTACAAATTTGTGTGCATTTATCCTTTTCTGTTGTACCACTATCTGTATATGATAATTAACCAAAAGTTTTAAATTTATTATGATGCTGCTTTGAGAAAATTGATATAAAGGAAAGCTATTAGACAATGGACTTTAGAATGGAAAAGACTCCAATTATAGATTTACTGTCTACCAATCTGTTTGTCTATTTACCCCTTTGTCTAATCTGCAGTGCATTATTCTTTTGTTTACTCACATTTTCTTTCAGATCAGCTGAGAATTTGTGTCTTCATCTACTCAAAGTATGAGTAGTAAGCTATGAAAATGCTATTAGTGCTAATGTACATATTAATTTAGAATTTGTCCAATTTGAGAAAGTGTTTCTGCACACTGCCTTTTTTGAAATGTCCTTCCTCATAAGGCCAGACATTAATGACACTAAGATTAAGACAATGTGAGACAAGCTCCTCTCTGGTGCTAACCTTAGAATAGCTGCAGGGTTTTCAGATAAAGCACATAACGTTTCAATCATGACCTGTAAGATGAAAATTTTAAGCTTGAATGTATCATAGAAGAGGAAAAAATAAATATGGGTATTCATTAAAGGCCACAGTTTTGTATCTCTTTGATAAAAGCCCTGTACCTAAGATATTTTTTGAAAGAGAGCCTTCTGCAAGTCTTTGGTGTCATTAGAACAATTTGCAACATATAATTTGGTCACTATAATTCTTTTTAAAGAGACTTTGCTTAAGCAGAAAATTTTCTTTACATACACACTGCAAAAGATGATATCTGATGGAGTGAGACTTTAGCCAGAGGAAGTGAATTTCCAGACACCACAGGACTGATTAATAGTATAAATAAAGACATAAATTTAAGTCTCATATTTTTGTCTTGATCATGCTGCTCTGCTGTCTTGGAGAGTGCTAGTAATATGTAAGAGATAAACACAAATATATTTGCCAAGAATAATATTTTAATGGCTGTAATAGATGCATAACACTCTTTATATCATTTCCAACTACATGAAATTAAATGTTAATGAAAAGTAACATACAAGCATGTAAATAGTTGATAAAGACACATTGCAAAATCCAAATAAACTGAATAATTGTCCTAGTTTCAGATGGAACAGGGTTAATTTTCTTCCTTGTAGCTGATATAGTGCTGTGCTTTGGATTTAGATTGAGAATAATGTTGATAATATACTGAGGTTTTAGTTGTTATTAAGTAATCAAGGAATTTTCATCTTCTCATACTAGTCTGCCAAAAAGAAGGCTGGAGTTGCGTGAGAAGATGAGATGGGACACAGACAGGAAAATTGACCCAAACTGGCCAGAGAGATATTCCATATCATGCTTAGTATCCAAATCATGCTTAGTATACAAACTTAGGGAAGCTGGCCAGGGTCAACCACTTCTTGAGGACTGACTGGGCAAGTGGTAAGCAATTGCTTTTCATTTGCATCACTTGTTTTAATTTGATTGCTTTTACTTTTCTTTTTGTTATTTTTTGTTGCTCATTTCTTTTCAGTAGAATTTAGGATTATTGTTGCTGTTATTACTGTTATTATTTTATTTGGTTTCAATCATTAAGCTGTTCTCATCTCAACACATGATTTTTCTCACATTTACTCTTCTGATTCTATTCCCTGTCCTACCTGGGGCAAGGAAATCAGTCAGTGTCTGTGTGGTGCTTAGTTGCTAGCTAAGTGTAAATCACAGTAGAAATGAAATCAGAAATATGATATTCATCTAAAAGAATGGGAAACGAAGGATAAAAATTTACAGCTTATTTTTTTTTTAAAAAATCCTTCACATTTAATTGTTCCAATATTTTTTTTAAAGATAAGGTAATATTAGCATTTTATTCATGTAGGTGTAATCTCTATAGACTGATGGAAAGTTAATTCTGACATTATTAATTTTTTCACTATTTCAAGAAACATTTCACTCATTTTTTAAATATGTTATCATGTTATCTCAAATTATTTTGTAAGTAATTCATTTACATCTCCATCTTTGATTGCAAAGAACTCTCCCGAGATCTTTCTGTGAACTATGCTTTCTCTTTTTATATTGTTTTTCTTCCCTGCTTTTGTTAGGTGTTGACAATTCATTACCTTCTGATCTCTCATTAGATATCCTTGCTAATGAACCAGAACCTTTATGGGCATTTCACCTCCTGCTGTTCTAAAACATGCTATCTACTCTTCACTGAACAGTTTAACTAAGTGAGAAGGCAATATCTTTGATTTACCTTTAGATACTGATGAATAGAACTGCCTTGTAAGAACTTCTGGGTGAAGCTTTCCAGCAGTTTCATAGACATACTTGTTTTTCTAACAATGAGAAACTCATTTAGTTAAAAGAGATAACCAGGTTATAATTGCATTAACAGGTATTTAATTGTTACTCTGCTTATACTGTAGTTTCTTGAACATTTATACAGCTCCCTAATTAAAATTTATGCAGGCAGCAATAAACATGAAATATGGATGTTAGTTATTCTCCTTATTAGTATAATTCTTATAATAATGTCGTGTTTGAAAATTAAAATACAATCTGTTTATAACAAATGTGGAAGAGTACATCAAGACCTCTATTTGGTATTGTTCAATAAGGGATTTTGAAACTCTCGTCTTCAAGTACAGCTAGAGAAATCATTCCATGCAATGTGGATGAAAAGGTTATTTAGCAGGATAAGGTCAAATTGGGATTGAGCTAATAATAACCAGACTTCATTGTCTTAAAATAGTATTTTATATAGGGACCGAAACAATTTTCTGTCTTTTTACTTCTTGTGTTTAAAATAATGGAGCTCTAATGCGGTTATGCTTAATAAAAGGAGTGATAAATACTCAGGTCTAAATTTATGACAGCATTATGCCAGATTCTGGAAATAGTTATGGATGAGCGGAAAATAAGCATTTTATGATTTCTTTATGATGTATTCAGAATTTATATGTAGTCTTCCAAAACTACAAAAATATTATTGTACCAGTATCTAAAGTAGACATGGGTTAGTTATGAAAGGACAGACTAAACCTGATAATTCAAAAAAGCACAGAGATTAAAATGTTTACTTAAGTTTTTGTCTGCAGCAAGAGCTTCAAAAGAAAGCAAAGAAAAATTAAGAGCTAAAGGCCCATGAAGAATGGTTTAGTCTGATAAACTGTAGGAAAAATCTCCATTCCACCAGCACTTGATGAAACAAACCTTTTTCTTCTTTTCTCCATTTGGGGATTGGTCCTGGCCATTCCTGCAATACCAATGCAACCATGATTTTTTTCTTTCAAGTGGCCTTGAACATTTTCCTCAGATACTATTGAAACATACTGCATTTTTATGCTGCAAGATATTGATATTCTGAGGATTCAAAGTACTTTTTACTGGCTCTATCTGTAATTTCATTCTATTCATCACCTAGGATTAATTTTGTGTGCCTTACAGTGCCTGTAACACTTTGCTTATTCACCAGTAAGAGGCCAAAACACTTCTGCTGCTGTTGGATGTTCTTTGCTGGTATTCCAAATAAAAGACTTTCCTTTCTTGTCCTTCTATTTCCTCTTCCCCAGGAACGCAGTACTACACTGAAGCCAAATTTTGACAATCTTAAGCTGTAAAAGTATAGCTTTGTGTTTCCATCATTTGTCCAAGGCTATATCCATATAAATGTGAATGGTCTTTCCCTGGAAACATTTTGCTGCTTCTGTAAAATGAATATTAAAACTCAATTTCTAACTTCATCAGCCTGTAAGTGAAGTTAAGCTTGGTATCCATTGTCTCTTAGATCTCTTAGAAGATCTCTTTGTAATTTCTCCCTCATTAAGAGAAAAAAAAAACACAAAATTTTCCCAGATTGCCCTTTACTTTCCCTCGGACATACTATGTGAAAAAATTTATTTCTTTTTTTTAATTAACACTTATCAACTGATGCATTTTACAATAAGTCTTCCAGGGAAATTCTAGACTCTAGGCCTTTTTCTGAGTGTTTTAGCTTCCAGGTAATAAAGGACAGACAACATTCATTTTTTTGTAAAAAAAGTATTAGGTAACTAGAGCTCAGACATCTGTATTTAAGCTAGTTAACCCCAAATATGTTTATAGTCAATGAAAAGATAGTGATACTTCTGGTGTGCATCATGTCTCATGGTAATGAGTGTCTAAACAAGACCAAATCAACAATGCCCAAACCCCATATATTTATGAATTTAAACCCACTGCCCTTGTCTGCACATTCTTTCCCTCTTTCTCTTCTCACCACGATGAGGCTAACCTATGATGCATCATTCTGCTCTGATAATCTGTATCCTAATATATATTGACGGTTCATTTGCGATACGGAGAATACATAGATCCACCTTACTAAACAATCTGTAGATGCATCTGGAGACCATTACCTGAAAATTAGGGCATAATTTACTAGATGCTATGAAAAATGTTTGCAATACGTGTGGCTGAAGGGCAGAATTAACTCTGAGTTTGTTTCTCATTTGCGCAGTGTTAGGCACTTGCATAGAACCTGAGCAGTGAAAGGTTTCTTTACATTGAAAGAAGATGTTCTATAGAATTTGCTTTTAATAAAGGACTTTTTAGGCTACTTCCTGCAGCCCAAACACATGAAAGAATCTAAGCAATGAGGAGTGGAAGGTACTTTGACAGTGCAGGATCAACTATTGTTTAACCAATAATAACCAGCTATGTGGTATTCATGGCAGGTTTTCAGATTGCAATTAAAATTGTGGCATCATGTATTAAAGACCTCCTTTATTCTGGGGTTGGTTTATTTCCCCTTGAGTCATGAAATCTGCTCATACATTTGATTTTCACCTGTGAAATGAGGACTTATCATAGATGAGTGATCGAATCAGAGAATTATTGATTAAAGATTTTGCTTTTTCCAGGACTATGGAAATAGGAAGTCTGTAAGTACTTTAGATCTGTAGATAAATAAATTAAAAGTATTCAATTTGATCTGCTATGAAATTTAACTACCATGCTACATCTGGAAATTTGATGAAAAGTATATTCCTCTTTCAGTCACTATAGCAGTTATATGTTACAGTCTGAACAGAGATGGCTGAATATAGTTGCTCTGAGGTCAAGAGAGTACAGGGATGACAGTTCATATAAATTATACAGATTTCACTACTGCATTCCAAGGATCAGTGCATTCTTTGGAAATTCTTATTGCTTAGCTTTTGCACTTTCACTACAGATATTACATTGACACTGATATATAGGACTTTGGTTAGAGCTTATCTCCCTTAATATGATCATTCTGATAAGTCCTATTTCATTTTGACAGCTATTATACAATACAAGGCTAGTGAACCTAAACTTCATTATTTCTTCTCTCATTTTCCTTTGTGATCCTCTTCAAACTCCAGAGGACTGATCATGCCATATATTTAAAGGCACCACAGAGTGAAAAGAGCAGGCAGCATCACACCCAGAACGGTAAACTGCAACAAATACGCAATCCTAATATTCTGAAACCATCTGCTTACTTATTTTGTAGAAAGCTGAGTAAGCCCTGTGCCATCATCTATACTGTTTATATCTTTGAATGAAAGTAAAAAGAAAGTGTCACATGTTATGTTCTTGTACTATACCCATTTAATGTACTGAAGTGCCATTGAATTCAATGGGTTTTTTGTGAACAAGGAAGGGGAGTTAAGCCTTTTATTATCTTTGGTATATAAATATGCGATGGTGTGACAGGAGTGTGTTTGTGTGTGTATGTGTGTATATATATATAAAATAAGAAGTACCTGGCTCTGAACCTGGTGTGAGGAGCAAAGCTTTGGGGTTTTTTTTGACCATGGGTTAGCCTGCACAACACCAGGCTTGCTGGAAAAGGATAGGCTACACCTGTCCCCACGGGGCAAAAAGGTGCTTACCAAAAAGTTAGCAGGGCTCGTCAATAGAGCTTTAAACAAGATATGAAGGGAGAGGAAGACAAAACCAGGCTTCATGGGAAAAAGCCTGGGAATGGAACTCCAGTGTCTGAGAGATGGTGTGTTAGAGAGGCCCTTTGGTCTGCCAACTCGGAGGAAATGAGAGACAGCACTCCAAGTGGAAGCAAAGATGCAAAGGTTATTGGTGGGTTAGAAACTACAGAGAGTAGTCACTTAAGTATTAAGACTATTCCCCTCATTCACTATAAAATGATTAAATGTGATATGATGTGATGTCCAGAAAAGACAAATTAGGTACCAAGCCAGCAAATTTGTAGACTTCCATTTATTAAGCTTCTTGTATGGGTCATATCCTAGGCTATGCCTTTGTATTGATGTTTAGAAATCTTCCCAGAGCAAAGGCTTTGCCATTAAGCATATCTCTGAATACTCATGGCATGTCTTTAGAAGTTAATATAACTTTACTTTTTTTTTTTTTTTCCTCTAGAATCTAGTTGTATTGAATGAAGAGCTTTTGAATGAGAAGCCAGAGAATATCTTGTAAGGTTTTGAACATGTATATGCAGACATGTGGAAGCTAAAAATTCAGGATTTTAATGCAGTCTTGATATGAAGTTAATATGAATCTTGCATATCAGATATATTGAAATATATTAAATTGGCACATACTAAAAAAGGAATTGTCATATTGTCATTGTTCCAATATATATTATGTAGATAGTTTTGACAAAGAATGGTCTAGCAGTTTTTTAAAAAACATTTTTGATAAAATTTCAGTTTAATAGTTCATTTTGGTACTTCAGATATTATGTGTTTCTTTCATCCTGAGTTGAGACATAGAGTGCCCTTTCAGTTCTTTGTTTGGTTGGATATTGAGTTATATGTAAAGTATGATTTAGTTTTAGTATTAGAGTGGTAAGGATTTTCTTTTTTTCCTTCTCTTTCCCTGCTTTAGCTGTCACCAGAAGGAAAGACAGAAAACACCACTGTATTTAAATTAACTTGCTGAATTATCTTTGAGAAAAGAAAACCAAACCAAAACAACAACAAAACTCCCAATCTAAAGATGCCTTATGAATTCCTTACCATTCCAGATCATTTTAAAGTATTTTCAACTTAGAGATTCATTGATGACCGATGACTTCATTAAAAATATTTTTCCCACTCCTTTTTTTTTATTTTTTTTGAAGATCAGCACTGTTTAGGGAAGAGAAAATCAATATTTTTTTAATAATCCTGTGCTTTTTAGTTGCTGAACAGCAAAGTCTTAAGCTGTGAGAATACGCTCATTCTAACACTGAGTTTATCTGTACAGTACATAATGCTTCTAAGAAATAACTAAGGGAGTGTTATGGCATGGTTTTGAATAGAGTTCAATTTCCTCACATTACAAAAGTATTGAGACACGTGCTTTCATTGTGTGGAAAGTACAGGCTAGGTATGTAAGAAAAGATAAGATGAACTTTGGGCTCACCTTTTGAAAAGAAGCTTTATGTAATTGAATATCTGCCATGGAGTCACAGTTATAGTATTTGGCATCCCAGGTGGAAAAGACAGCCAAATTCTCCTTAATGCTGCTGATGCCAAAAGATGCTTCTATTAAATTACAATAGTAAGGGTAAAAAATGAAGTCAGGTCAGTTTCAGAACTGGTCATTGACTTCTGCTGCTAGGATGCTGCATGTTCTTTCTTGGATAATTACGAGAGTATTCAGAAACAGATACACACAAAGCTAAGAATATGCTTCTCTAAATACAAGCTGAAACAGAAATCAAGTAATAAAAGACAAAATTATCAAGAGAAATATAAGGCTGAAAAGTTGTATCTCAGATAATGTCATTAAAGCAAAGGACTAAAGAAATAGTAAAGAGTCCTTTTGTTTTGAGAGGGAAAGAGAAGGAGAAAGAAACGAGGGAGAAGTGAATTAAGGGCTCAAATATGAGATAAGAGAGTTTTGCTGTAAGAAACGCTTATAGATTTAGAATTTGAACCCAAGATAATTTATGTTCTAATTTACACCGCAGGACCTAGCACACGAAGTGCTGCAGAAAAGCTTTTTACTACCATCTGGGTAATTTGTTTCTCAATTTCAAGACATTTTAGCATCATGAAGCATTAAAATATACATATATAAGTTCCGCAACCTTTTAAAGTTTTCCTATCCCCTGTGGAGAAATACTGTAAATATCCTTGACAGCTGTAATAACTGGACATTGTTAGAGCTCTGCTAACAGAGGGGGTTAACAGCTTGTGCGTGTATGAAATACTTGAACTCAGACAGAAAGCCATTATTATGACCTTGTGCTGACCACATTCTATGAAGTGTTACATGATCAGGGACAGGGAAGTTGCTTAATGGAAGTTATATAGTAGCTAGATGTATCCTTGTCACACTTCATCTAAACTGATACATTGCAATGGTCCGCACTGCTCAGACCTGGCAATTACTGTCCAATTCCAATCTATTCCACACTGCCACTATAATGAAAAATAATTAGGATCTTGAAAATGAGTTTTCACATGAAATGGTTTCAGTGCTTGGACACAATCGCCTTTGGCAGATGGCTTTGGGTTTGCTTTAATATAATAAAGACAGTTAATCATCTCTAAAGAGTGTACAGAATGAATAAACTTTTAACACTACTTTCTCCTCTGAAACTCTTGTGTTGATCAAATGTTTAATATTGAAGATTTCATGTTTCTACGGGTGAATGTTCTTAAATAGCTGATACCCAAGAGTATGCACATGTTCTGATACACCCTGCAAAAGAACCAAATTAACTCAGAGGCCAATTTCTTGACACTGGAGCTTAGAAAATAATATTAAAGAAAAAAAAATTATTGTCTTAAATATAGTAAAGATAGAGATCTATTCAATGTTTTCATGAACTCTGAGTAAGAAATTATAGCTTACTTGAACTGCAGGAAATAACATGACATAATACTAATAAGATTATTGATAACTTTCAGAAAATGTGTGTCTATTGTAGTAGGCACATAAATTCATAAGAATGGAAAGCATTTCATCTGAGTTTAGTTATCTACAGTGCAGTTGTTAGTCAATGCAGGCTCCCTTTGTAGCCAAAGTAGAGAAATAGGCACATTTAAGGTTCAATTGGTATGACCTGTATGAGATGCCTGCTTTTGGTTGAGATGAGTTACACTGTGGAAGGCATATCAATTTCTATACCCTGACTATAAAAGTAGCCCAGAGCGATTAGCTCAGATGTGGATGTCAATAGTGTTTAAAGTTCAATTCAATAAATCTGCCTTGAATAACTGTTTGGTTTTCATTAAACTACTTGCTAGGTTTTATAACAGTTCTGTGTATTTGTATTTAGTATACAAGCTAAGAGACACTGAATAATGTCTCGTATGCATGTTACAAATCATGCACATAACAATCTGAATAAAGGTGGATGGATAAAGGTCTTTCCATTGCATCCATTGAACTATGAATTATACTTGTCAACAGTAGTACAAGAAAAAATAGAGATTGTTCTTCTGCCAAGCAAAAAGAAATGGGTAGACCATTCTTTTCCTGAAGCACTTAAAAAGTCAAAACCATGATGTAAGATATATGACATGTTAGCAGACGAAGATAATAAAGTCTACCTAGCTGTGTAGTTTTTGATTATTTTTTTGTGGAGAAGGGATCAGCTAAATGGAAATAAATGTGGAAAGAGATGTAGACAGGACTATGGAGAAAAGAGTATAAAGAGGAGCCGGTGTTACTGTTAATTAATCATGGGTCTGCTGAGGTAGAGAACAGCTCAAACAGCAAGATACCAAAGGTAGGAAAGCCCTGAACAAACTATGGAAAGTGTTCCATATGTCCCAAAGTCCTTATCTTGTCTGCTTCTACTCGATATCTGTTTCGTCTCCTTCTGATGTTTTTCTCCCAGGCCACAGGGCAGCTGGAATAAGAAGCATGTCATCTTAGTCATAATCTCTACAAAAGAGAATACTTTTCCCTTGAAAATGTTTGGTTACAGTATCCCCAGTGAGGGCCACTCTCCTATTTTACTTCTCCGACGAAGTCCTTGTATTTGAGAATTAATAAAAAAAAAAAAAAAAAAGGAAAATGAAGGAGAAGAAAGAGACTAGTGAACATATCTCTTAACAAAAATCAGTTCACTGTTGATTAGGAGAAAATATATAAATTAATCATATTTTGTTCCACTGGCAAATATTTGGAGTAGAGGTCAAGATTTTTGACCCATGTATATCATTAGGAAGATAATATTTCATTTCATAAGGCTAGTTAATACAGAAAACCAGCAGATTTGTATATATTTGTTTAGATGGAGAAGTTTAATATTTAGGATAAAAATAATAGGAAACAAAAAAAACCTAGTTTCAGCTAAACTTTTAAGTGTAGCTCTAAATTTTCTCTTACAAAATTAACAGACATAAATGCTCTAGGTTTTCCTTTCACTTTTACATTATTCATTTGTTTAGTCAGTCCTGATAACTATTAATGACTTTTTAGCTACTTCACCTTTACCCTTCAACATCTTTTTATCTCCTCGCTGGTTGATATCATTCTTCTCTAATACAAAGTTAAGTTTCTGAGGTTCTGTTATTCAAATATGGGTTTTGTTTGGTTTTTTTTTTGTAATTCCAGTATAAAAATTGCCAAGTGAGGTGAGGATCACAAGTACAAATAATTAATAAAATCTTTATTATGTATATCTGTTTAGTGATTCTGTGTTTAATTACAAACCCCATAATTATTTATCAAAAAAGAAAATTTATTGGAATACTTATTTTGGAATCTTAAATACAAATCAGAAGTGGTTTGAAGACTGATGAGTGTAGTTCACATAATAGTTGTTTTAATCTAAGTTTTAGTACATTCAGCTATATTGGCTATTAACCCAGCTTCATGTCATAGATATTTTTGCATACCTTCTTCCTGTATAGTCTGGAGCTATTTATTTGTCTGATGCACTGATGCATTCCCTTTGAACATTTTTTCTAATTGTGGAGATTACTGCTTTCTACAACATTTTATGGACTTTATTGGCTAACTTAAGCTATAGCACAGACGTTCTTATGGAAACTGTCTTTTCAGAATTGTAAATTGCTTGCAATGTATGAAACTCCTGTAAAATGTCCATTTAATTTCTTTTTCATTTTCAGCCTTCATATTCTATGACCTACGTATACAAAAAGAACTATGAAACCATTGCAAATGAATTGTTTCAATATTTTATAAATATCTCTGTATACAGAGGCTACTGAAAATTATCCTGAGAGCTGCTGTATTTCCATAACAGTTCTAGTTAACAGGTTCTGCAATTAGATCAAAAATAGTCTGGAGGATCTATGTGTACAGCCATCGAAAATTTTACACGTTTCACAGACATCAACCTTGTGTAATCAGTTCACTGAGCAGCAGTGCCAACTTGTGGTGCCATGTCCAGCTGGGACAGTCCATCAAAACTGAAACTCAGACAAGAGAAAAAAATGATTGTGAAATCCAGTCGCCATGTAGATAAGAATGGTCATAGGTCTTCTTCTAATAAATATGGTTCAGAGAGAGTTGAAAATGTTGATTTTCCTTATTTTTGCTCTAATAAATAAATGAATTTAAAAAATTATATAGAAAGTTTTGTTTGGAGAAAAGGTGGGGAAAATTAGTTACAATTATTTTTAAAAGTCCACACATTTGTGAGGTGGTAAGAGAATTTAAAATGCAGTTAATTTTTTTCTTTTTTTTTTTCCATTGTTTTGGACTTGTCTCCAGAGTACATTGCCTCACTGTGAATCTGAACCACTGCATTCAAAGCAATGTTAGAATGGTTCATTTGGATATTTTTTTTTTTTTAAATAGAGCATAGAATCAGAAAATCACAGAATTCCTAGTCTGGAAAAGACTTTTGGGATTGTCAAGTCCAGCCATACCTGTCCACTACTAAATCATACCCCTAAGCACTTCATCTACCCATCTTTTAAATGTCCCCCAGGATGGTTACTCAATCACCTTTCTGGGCAGCATGGTCCAGTGCTTGATTACCCTTTTGGTGAAGAAATTTTTCCCAATGTCCAATCTGAACTTCCTCTAGCACAGCTTGAGGTCATTCCCTCTCGTCCTATCACCTATCACTTGGATGAAGGGACCAACATCCACCTCTGAAACCTCCTTTCAGGTAATTGCAGAGAACAATAAGATCTCCCCTCAGCCTTTTCTCTAGGCTAAATAACCCCAGTTACCACAGCTGTTCCTCATAAGACTGGTTCTCCAGCTTTGTTGCTCTTCTCTGGACATGATCTAGGTCCTCATTGTGTTTCTTGTGGTGAGGGGCCCAGAACTGAACACAGGATTCAAGGAGCTGTCTCAACAGTACAGAGGGAGAAGAACCTCCCTGGACCTGCTGGTCACGCCGTTTCTGGTACAAGCCAGGATGCCATTGGCCTTCTTGGCCACCTGAGCATACTGCTGGCTCATGTTTAGTCACCGGTCAGCCAACATCCCCAGGTCCTTCTCTGCCAGGCAGATTTCCAGCCACTCTTCCCCAAAACTGTAGCACTGTACAGGGTTGTTGTGTCCCACGTGCAGGGCTTGGCACTTGATCTTGTTAAATAACATCCCATTTGCCTCAGCCCATCAATCCAGCCTGTTTAGATCCCTTTGCAGAGCCTCTCTTTCCCTATCTACTATATATATATAATATATCATCTATTATATGTACTGTGGTATTTGGTTGAGAAGATAGAAAAGGGAATGACTAAAAGAGACCTGTCTGAGTAGTGGAGAAAAATTCTTCCAGTCTGCAATAAAGAGCTCTAGTAATTGGACCAATTAGTAAGTCAGAGGTATGTAAGTGTGTGTCGAGGAGGAAGTGGAGGTGGAAGGAAAATGAGACTGTCAGATTGAAATATGTTTTCATGGTGTTGTCCAAGTGAATAATGCAGGAACTGGAGAAGAGAAAATTTAAGATAGATAAACATCAGGGGGTTACCGTTGAGATGATTCAAATAATTTTGTACTGTTTGTTGAGTGATAGCCTGTCTGAAGGCAGACTGTAATGCAGTTGGAAGACAATTCTTAAGTCAGACACATCTGAAATCACTCTGTTGCTATGTGTACAAGTTCCTTAGATTATAGAAGTGAAATTGGCCCTATATTTAGAAAATAGAAACAAAGAGATATAGTCAGGCAGACATACTAAAGTCATCAGCATGAAAGTGCTTGTGAAAGCTGATCGTGATAGCACTGTATGAATCCTATGGAAGACAGCACAAGTGAACATCCCTGTAAAGTCTGTTTCATAACCAGGGCCAATGGACCTCACACAACAATCTAACATCAATGATAGTATTTCTGCGACAAGATACTCCTAGTGCTTAAACATCAACTTCTCTGTAAGTAATTTCCCTGTGAAGCTGTGACATTTCAGAGGCAAAATAAGGCCTGTATGTACATACATGTGCACTAAGTATTCAGAATGACAATTTTATATTGACTGTCATATGAAATGTAATGCATTAACTAGCTAAAAGACACTAGCAACTTTAATAGAAAACATGTATATCTTCAAGGTATGCCAAATATTTATATATGGACTAAAATGTTCAATAAGTTGATTTTCTTTCACTACATGTATAAACCTCTAAATTTTATCAGCTTGCATACATAGCCACTGAGAGAATAATTTATACTTCTGTATTTCAGAGGACATCACTTGACTGATTTTATTCTTAAATATCTATGTTGGCTTTAAACATTTTACAATCAATCTATGTATACCTGATTAAGTTTAAATATGACATGAATCATTCACTTTTAGAAATAGAAGTTTATTTCTGTCTTAACTATACTTCAGCTACTCTGCTATATAGGCAAGACAAGCATAGCAAAGTACTAAAAGCATTGTTTTCCATGTAAAACTTTAAAACGTTCTCACAGAGTATATGATAGTCCTTAATATTACACAACAGCTACACTCCTTTTCAACCACTGTTGTCACTGCCAAGGGATAGACACGCTTCTTTAGTTTCTTAATACATTTTGTCTTCAAACTAAATTAAAGAAATAAGAAGGCAAAACTTTTTAGACTGAACTGGACCAGAATGTCCATCACCTTCCCGAAACCTTGCCTTAGTAGTTACAAACTCAGGAATATACAGAGCAAAGCCTATTATGCATCTTTATGCATGCTACATACACTTCTGAATAACAGCAAGGATATTAAAAATGGTCAAGTCACGCATTATGTCTTCATCAACAATTGAAATTAAAACATAAAATCCTTGGATTTTTCTTTCCATCATCGTGCCTGGAATTTAAAATAATAGTTTTTAAGACATCAGAAATAACTTGCTCGTGTTGCCTCTTCACATATAGTTTGCCTATACAGCACTGTATGCCAGGAACTCTTACGAACACATGCAGTAATGTGGTATAGTTGCTAAAATGTCAAATTTCATGTTTACAATCAATTTTGCAATCAGATTTTGAGCAGGGATAATTTTTAGAGCTACAAATCATTTCTGCTTGGTATCCATGACTGATGTCTAATTTCAGATTACAGAAGAAAATATTGAGCATTTTTTATATTGATTTGGGGGAAAAATAATGAATTGTTCTTGCTAGCTAGATAACAGCATGCTGGAAATGTACTTTTTCTCTGTGATTTTTTTTCAACATCCTATTAACCAATGACTAATTATTTCAATTCTTATTTTCATGTTACTATAAATTTTTTTTAAAGGAATACAGTTTATGAAAGCATCATATACTCAAATACATATATTCAAGTTGTAATAAAAAATTTTCATTTTACTAATGTCAACCAGATATTTTTCAGTGGAATAGGAAAATGTTTTAGATGGTTAGCCCAGGCAGAATTGCTATATTGTGTATTTCATTCTTGTTATAATATTATCTATAAACTATTTTGTAATGCGTGATTTTGTTGGTAAAATTCTGTAACATGAAATAAACATTTAGCATGGGATTCATGTTATCTAGAGGTCTGCATTTCTTAAATTTGAAGAAGACTGTTTCATAGTCAAAGATATGGAATTAAGTAGTTCTAGGGTACTTTCCCTAAAAACATACCTAGATCAGATTGTTTAACATCAAATGTCTCCCTGTCTCTACTAACTATGAAGTGTCTAAGTAGCTAGCTTACATTTAGACTTCTATACAATAGATTCAGATAAATCAACTTGGTCAGATAAATATTATCCAGAGACTTAAATTCTGGATTAATTTTGTGAACAGGAGGTAGAAAAAAGATTTACACAGACGAATGTGCAAACATATGTGTACGTGCATGCATGTGAGAGTGTTCATTGTGTGTACAGATGTTAGTTTGTTGTCTACTACTATGCATTCAGTGAAGTTTTTAACTGCATGACCACATGCTGTATTTTCATAGGAGCCTTCTTCATTCAAGGCACAGATAGATATGTGCATATTGCTCACTTAATGAAATGTTCAATATTTTGTTTTATTTTCTTGATGTGGAACATGCAGGCCCAAAGTTGATTCTGTATTTACCACAAAACTTGTTCCTAAGTCAGAAGTACTCAATTGCTCTGCTGTGGCAGTCCTCACTGCAATCTGCATATTATCACAAACACGAAGGAGTGTAGAACTACCCAGTCCCACCTACCAACTAACTGTCAGACTCACTTGGCTGGTTCCTGACTTTCAGCCCCTGTAGTAGCATTGACATCCCTCTGACATATGTAAGGTGGTGTCTCTGCTTTTCACTCACTTCCTCCCCTGGTCCATGTTTTGTTAGTCAGCTATTCGAGGTCACACAGTAAGAAAATCTTTCTGGATTTCCTCAAGGCCTTTGATACAGTCTCTCACAGTACAGTCCTAAACAAAATGTCCAACATACAGCTCGATAAACACGTAATGCAATGGATGATCAGTTGACTGATGGGTTGTACTAAAAGGGTCCCAGTGAATGGAATTACATCAAGCTGGTGACTAGTCAGTAGCCGGGTTCCACAGGGATCCATCTTAGGATCAGTATTCTTTAAGATCTTCATAAATAACCTGGATGCGGGACTCAAAGGTTTATCTAACCTATCTCACTGATGACACAAAACTTGAGGGAGCTGTTGACCTTCTTGAGGGCAAAGAGGTACTGCAGAAGGATCTAGACAAATTGGAAAGCTGGGCAATTGCCAGCCACGTGAAGTTTAAAAGGGGCAAGTGCCAGGTTATGCACCTGGGCCATGGCAGCCTTGTATATACTTATAGTCTGGGAAGCAAGAGGCTGGTGACCAACTCTGAAAAAAAAGAATCTGGGGGTTCTGGTTGACAGCAAGTTGAACATGAGCCAACAGCGAGCCCTGGCTGCCAAGAGGGCCACCTGTGTCTTAGGGTGCATCAAATAAAGCATTGCTAGCTGACTGAGGGAGGTGATTGTCCTTCTCCACTCCATACTGATGTGGACCCACTTGGAGTATTGTCTGTAGTTTTAGGCATCACAATATACAGAGTCTTTAAAAATAACATGCAGCTTCCAGGTACTTATAGTCATCTGCATGATAAGATGAGGACTAGATAACCAGTAACCACGTGTGAGAAGTTCAGCTAAAATAAAGAGATTACAATTATATAAAGGTCATGTAAAACCAGATACTCTGACTTGGTTTTGGAACTTCACAGTGTTTTGAGGGGATGGAAGAGAAGCATGGGTTTTGTTTAGAATTTCCATTTATGAAAAAGAAGGCAAGCTGGAAAAGCAGAAAGCTTGTTATTGCAAGGTTATCTTATGTTTTGGGTGGAAGATTTGGATGGACGTCTGATGCTCCCTGTATTGGAGGAAGTGATAGCAGTAGGTGTGTGTAGTTCCACACTCCACCTTTTGGGGTTTATTGATGTACGTGCTATACTTTCAGTCTTCTTGCTGCAACTTTTTTCTCCCCATACTACTAGCCTCCACTGTCTTATTCAGCCATTATCATTTCCACTTTGAAATTTAAGCCCTTTCTGACTTTTTCCCTTAGCCTGTTACAGTAATGTACTCACAAGGTCTTTGTACCATTGGTCTCTCCACCTTTCACCCATTGCACCTGTTCACGCTCAGTCTACCTGCTCAGTTCCAGCCTTCCTGCTGGTATCCCTGTTCCCTCACACTACCTGACAATTCAGATATGATTTCCTTCCATTGTTTCCCATGTCAGGCTTTTTATCCTAGTGAGCCATGCTGG
The DNA here is from genome assembly GCA_033459285.1 of Clamator glandarius. Lineage (NCBI taxonomy): Eukaryota > Metazoa > Chordata > Aves > Cuculiformes > Cuculidae > Clamator > Clamator glandarius. The sequence continues at coordinate 2,668,988 of JAUNZM010000170.1, forward strand.
AATTTAGCCGATGCCAAGAGGGATTAATTTTAGGGCTAACTTCTTTAGGGTCTAGCAGAATATTTTAGGAACTTTCAAGCACATCTAAGTATCTGTTTGTTGGTAATCAAACTGAGGCCCATGGTGAACCTTAGAATGAACTACATTACTCTCTCTTCTGCTTTAAATTTATTGACCAGATTTCCACTACATATGGTAGTCATACATACCAAAAGCCATCCTGGAATATCTCAGGGATGTCAGAGTATCAAACCTTAGGGATTCTGCCAATCCAGGAAACCACTGCTCTACTGTACATCTTCTGGCAAGTCTGATAAGCTTTAGTGGTTACCCAAAGGTATCTGACAGAGTTGTGGGTGCCATTTAGGTTGCTGAATACTATGACTGAACTTAGGAGTTGATTTCTACCTTTTCTGCCTCTCCTAGCCATGAGATCAGTCTTTGTTCTGTGCAAGGAACTAATCTTTTAACACAGTTCAAAGCTACTGAAAATGCGATATTACATGTATTATACCATGAACTAATAGGTAATAAAAAATATTGGTTACTGATTCTGTTTGAGACAGAGTATGTGAACTCCAAGTCTGTTAAGACTCATCCATTTTATTAGTATGAGATAGCTATCACTCTGCTATGGGAAGTTTATTCACCTCAAACAGTATGAAGAAACAAAACTAGGCATTTTCCTCACTTGAAGTTGTCAAGTCTGATATTCCCATGGTTCTGCTCTGAACTGAGCCTTGTCTTTCAGCCTCTGACTAGGTCAGAACTGCATCTCGAGCTCTTTGCTGGTTTGATCAACTGATGTTTTTCCTTTCAGATGTGCATAGCATGATGAACAACACCCTGCATTTACCACCAGTCCTGCAGAAATCTCACAAAGCACCTTGATTACACCTGCAATGTATTTCCTCAGTTATTTAACTCATTCCTTATAGCGGTGGGGTTTTGTCTTCTGGATTTTTTTTTCCCCCACTTAACAAAATGATCACTCAAAATACGAGAGGGCTTATAAGCACTCTCATTGCCTATCAAAGAAGCCTCCTAATGGCCATTAGTGATATCTCTTATGAAAACCTCCAGGAAAAATCTACGAAGTTATAAAGTGCCTTTATTCAACATAGTATATTTCAACATTACAGCATGGGTTTTTTTTTGGTTTAACTGCTTTCCTAAATTTTAGTGTAAACTGGGTAACACTTTTATGGATTATATGGTATTATGTAGTACGGTGTGGGGGTTCCTTCTTATAAAGAGTTTAGATACTTGGCTGAAGCTAATGAAATGGAAAAATGCTGGATATGTGATATGAAAATCATAACAATAATCACACATTCCGAGTGCAATTGTCTGGCAGAATTGGATTTATCACACATGGAAAACTTGCATAAAAAAGCCAGGCCAAACTTTGCCAAAAATACATAGAATTAGATCTGAGATGAAAAGTTTTGCTTTCTTTTTCAAATAGCTAGATGGAAGCAATTTGATTTCTAAAGAACCAGATATATAGGTAAATTCACTAAAAAGATATTTTTCTTACATAGACTTCAAGATCAATGACATATTCATTTCCAAAGTGAAATTCAGACAATCCAGTATTTTTTTTCCTAGAAATACATGGGATATCTATTTTAATATTACACATATATTAACGGGGTCTGTTGAACTGAATCAGAATGTTCAGTGCCTTTTAAGATCAAACTATGAATTATGCTAATATCAACCGTTAAAAACACTTTCAGTTTGTGTACATGAACTGTTTGGTGTTTTTTTTAAATACATCTCAGATAGGATTTGATTCCACGTGAATGACAACAAGATCTTTTTTAGACCATGTTTTAGTCTCAGTGTCCATTAAACGTACATGTTGGTCTCTGTATCAAAGCCATTTACTCTGATAATCAGAATATTTGATATTTTCTCATTGTAATAGCCTATCATGCTAGTGTTGCTCAAGAAAGTGTAATAACATAAAAAAATATCATTGGAGCAGCACATTGAGTCCAGGTAACTTGAATCATAGCTGAGAGCCTTAGTTACTAGGCTGTTGTCAATCTTGCTCTTTTACATTGACTGAATATCTAACTATGCATTTGCAAAGCAACAGCATAGCCTAGTGGTTAGGTTTCTGGAGAAGACAAGGACCCATGTTCAACTGTATGACCCATGTCACACAGAAGAGGGAAAGCAGACCATGTCACATAAGTTGGAGCTGAAAAACTCTTGTCAAGAAAAGCTTTATCCTCCCTGAAAATGTTTGAGTTTGTTTTTTCTTTTCTTTCAATTCCTCTCCTGCCTCGTGTTTGTTTGATCCATCCATAAATAAATTATTTTCTGACTAGATTTAATTTTTAAATAATGTAACATATGATGTCTACTATTTTTTTGTTAAGCCTTTACCTTTCAAACGGGCCCTTTAAGGTCTTATTTTAAAAGAATACATTAAGAACAGAGAATTCATAAAAAAAAAAAAACAAATAGAGGCTGGTAGGACTGGTGTGTGGAGTGTTTCTACGTGTCACAAAGAAACTGGCCCACTACTTTTTCTGAGTTGACCTTTCTGTTTTCATAGACTAGAAACTTTTTTCTTGGCTTTCTAGCAAAGCATTCAGTCAAGCTTTAGAATGATAGATATATGGGTCTTTTGGTTAGGTCTGTGGTTACATTTCACATCACAAATGTCTGGAATTCCTTAAAAATAAATTATAAGTTGCTATTGCTAGCAATTGGTTCTAGAACAGTAGTTACAGATAACAGCATATCTGAGGTATGAGAAGATAATATAGATGATACACAAAATATTTCTGACTATTTAAATAAGCTATTAGTCATAACAAGATACTGTTGCCCTGACAAGTCCTGGGAAATCCAATTGCATCCCTTTCCAGGAGCTTCCTCTTACCTTATGTTGTACATACCTGAAATTATGTTTCACATTCTTTAGCATTTCCAGGGAAAATTAGCTCCCTCAAATGAAAATATGTGGCAGATTAGCAAGTATATTTCTATAAAGGCTTGTACAATTAGGTTCTTTAATTCAAGATGTAACAGTTTTAAAATAATTTAATGTATTGTACTTTAGTCAATGGTAAATCTATTTCAGTCTTTCAATGTAGTTGTAGCTGCTAACTAACAGACAAAACTTTCTATTCTCCTCTACTTTTTTTTTTTGGTGAAACTGAAGTAATTTGGGGAAATAAGTCTATTTTCATAGAAAATATCCAACACGCTACCTTGAAAAGTTCAGATGAACTGATGGATCACTACCATTAGTTGTGAATGCTCTAGCCACTAAGTTGCTAAATACCCTGAGACATTTTTCATTGCTTCCTGCTTTTACTTCTATTAATTTTTAATTCAAAAGCTTTGCACAGTTTCATATCCTTCTTATGCTGAAGGTTCCAGAATTGGACACAGTACTCCAGATGAGATCTCACAAGAGCAAAGAAGAGGGGCAGAATCACCTTCCCCAACCTGCTGGCCGCTCTTTCTTTTGATGCAGTCCAGGATACGGTTGGCCTTCTGTGCTCCGAGTGCACATTGCTGGCTCATGTCAAGCTTCTCATCAATCAGCATTCCCAAGTCCTTCTCCGCAGGGCTGCTCTGAATTACATCATACCCCGTCCTGTACTGAAACTGCAGATTGCCCTAACCTAAGTGTAGGATCTTGTGCTTGTAGAACCTCATTTGGTTCACACAGGCTCGCTTCTTCAGCTTCTCCAGGTCCCTCGGGATGACATCCTGTCTTTCTGGCTTGACAACTGCACCACTCAGCTTGGGGTAATCTGCAAATTTGCCAAGGAAGCACCTGATCTCACTGTTTATATCATTGATGAAGTTATTAAACAGCACTGGTCCCAAAATGGATCCTGGAGGAACACCACTTTTCTTGGTTCTCTATCTGGACATCAAGCAGTTGACTACAACTCTCTGAGTGTGACTATCCAATTCTTTTTTCACCAAACAGTCTGTCCATCAAATCCATAGCTTTCCAGTTTAGAGAAAAGGATGTTTTGGGGGGGCATGTTAAAGGCTATACAGAAGCCCAGACAAATTACATCCATTGCTTAATATCACTGTAAAGCTAAATGAAGAGAGGAGTCAAATTAAGTCCTTTAAAAAAATTGTCCTTGTAGTCAGTCAACATAAATTTTATCTAGCTGGACAGGGTCTAATATCATTGAACTACAGGAAATGGACACTTAGGCTTGGATACTCAGTATGTATTAGATATCCAAAACACTTTTGAATATTTAACTCAAGTTATTTGTGTATTGTTTAGAGGACTGAAGCATAACTAAAGACATCTCAAGGTTCTATTAATATGGAAAAGAATGTTTATTTAGAAAGGTGAGAATAACATATTATAGTCATGGTCTTGAAAATGTCTGGACGTCTTTAAACTGGAAATACTGAACTCAGGAGTTTATCATTTGAAACTAAGCAGAATTGTGCTCAGAAATCCTGAATCAACTTATTCAGAAAATGGCTGTTTCCCCTTAGGATCTGCAATTCAATTTGAGCTGTAAGACGGAAAGCCTGAATTTGAAAAATCCTCCATATTCTTAAAAAACTTAAGTCCCTGCACTTTATTTCCATGGTTTTGCTTATTCTTTTTTTTTTTTCAGAAGAAAATAATATATACTGACTGATCTGCTACAGACTTATCAATAAGGTAATGGAGGAACTCTTTGATAAAAACAAAAAATAAAGTCTATTATGGGTATTTGCACTGAACCTCAGAACACACAGAATCAAACAGTAAGGCAGTGAAAGAAATCATTTCAGTGCTGATGATGAGGTAAATCTGTTGGATGTCTTTCAAATTATTATGCCAGTCCAGACATTTTTTGCATAATGAGAATATCTTCATATGTCAGAACAGGTTTTGAATATAACTAAATAAGTAAAACAGGGATATGTTGATAAGGTCACCTTTAATGTAAGTTTGGTCTGAGTTGTCTAAAGTATTTAATGGAATAGGAAAATCTGCTGATGAAGAGAGACATTCTAAGAAAGAAATATTGTAGAACAACATATGTTGGAGGGAATAATAAGCATATCTTTCCTTAAAAAAATAATGTAAGTCATGAGTTTTAGAAAAGGGATCAATTACAGTAAACAAATTGAATGCTAAAAATGAAACAGAAGTTTTATTACTTATCAGTATAAATAACTTATTCAAACTCACAATATTAAATTAATTGTTGTGGGGGTTATTATGTTTATTACAATACCTGTGAAAACCTTGCTTTATATCTGTTATAATACTCTCTGTCTGGATGTAGCAGGTTCTTCATGAAAGCTATCATTTCATATGTTCAGAGTATGTAAAATTGATTTGAATAGCATGCTATTACCCACAGAACCTGCTGTCAAAAAGTATGTGTGTGTGGAGAACATAAGCTTTATTTATATATCAGATGTTGTAAGTGTATCATTTCTATATAGTCTTGCCCATTAATACTAGTGTGCTCCCCTTAAACATTTCAGAGCCACTCAATGGCCAAAATATTTTGATAGCAAGGGGTAATTGAAAGACTAAGAGAGTTTGATATTATTGCAAGAGGGTTGCTATTACTGCAGTAATAGCAATAATTTTTCCATAGTTTATTGACTAATTTTCTAGATTTTGCAAGAGGTTTTGGATCTGGATGAAGACTTGGATCCCACTTGGACTGGACATACTTTGCTATCACTCTCTCTTACCACAAGGTGATAACCTCTTCTGAAGAATAGTGTAACTATCCAATCCTTGTCCTTCTTCCTTATGTCATTTACTTTAGAAAAAACATATTGCCTTATTTATAGGCAATACTTTGTTGCAGCCTGTATTTGGTATTATTATACTACACTAATTGAACTCACAGAAATTTTGTTGCAACTGCTGTCATTTTCCTCTGTTTTTATCCAGTGTCTGAATATTTGTTCTCTCAATATGTCTTACAATGCACATTTTTATAACTAACAACAACAAAAATGAAGGCATGCTACTAGGACTTACTGAAAAACTTTGAATAGTGTTACAAATGAGAAACTTTGACAATAAACAAATGAAAGTAATGAAGTATTGTAATAGCAATGTAGTGTAAGAAAGGCTATTTCGGATAATATATATTAAACTTACTGTTTTACAAATAATAGCTAAACCTTTAATAATATCATTCAAATATTTCATAGAATCATAGAATCACAGAATCATAGAATCACCAGGTTGCAAGAGACCCACTAGATCATCGAGTCCAACCACTCACACCAACCTCTAAACCATGCCCCTCAGTACCTCATCCACCCACGCCTTAAACACCTCCAGGGAAGGCGAGTCAACCACCTCCCTGGGCAGACCGTTCCATTGCCTAATGACCCTTTCAGTGAAGAATTTTTTCCTTATGTCGAGCCTGAACCTCCCCTGGCAGAGCTTGAGGCCATTCCCTCTCGTCCTGTCCCCTGTCACTTGGGAGAAAAGATCAGCTCCCTCCTCTCCACAACCTCCCTTCTCCCTTCAGGTATTTGTAGAGAGCAATGAGGTCTCCCCTCAGCCTCCTAAATAGAAAGTCTGTTTCTGCACTCTGTCTCAGTTACAGAGAAATTATCTTAGAAAGTCAGGTTGTGTTCTGTGTAATGGTCAATGTATTTAGCCTCTGATGAAGTCATAAGTTTGGTAGTATGGTATAACATGTTAGATTAGCTTGATGATCAGTAACCCTGTTGACATCAAAAGGTCATAATTTGTACCCAGTTGTGTGAGGGCTGTCTACTCTATACAGACAGACATGCATACATGCACACAACTTGTCACAAATACGTGACGTTTTTGTCATCAACTCCATGGTATATGTTTCATATAGATACAGGCACAAACATATTTTATGTGCAGTGAACATTGTTAAAAAGATCATTGAATTATTGTTTATTAAAATGAATTTGCCTCATTTGCATGATTTTGAATTAATAAATTCCCATTATATCCTAGTAGGCTATATGATCCCAGTCACAGAAGCGGATAAACATCTTCACATAGTTTTCTTTTTTTACTGAGGTGTAGTTTTGTGCTTCTGGAACATAAGAAGCATAACACATATAATCTACTACAAAAATCAAGTGTCTTTTTTTAGTCTAGTTCCAAAATTTTTCCAATAACTTCAATTTCAGTTTTCATGTTAATTTATTTTTAAAATGCATTTTGGACTCCAAAGTTTGAAACAATGTTCCAGCACTGAAGTTTGTGATTTAAAATTAAGTGATTAATTGACAGTGTTATGTGTATAAATGTTAAGATCATTTGTTTGAAAGCTAAGAGGCAAATTAAAATCTCAAGCCTTATTGTGTTATTGAAGAGCACGATTTTTTTGAGCCACTCCTGTAATTCAGAGTCTTGACTCATGAGTGAAGAAAAAAAGGCACTGGAAATACTGGAGATCCTGTTTAACAATGCAGGGGTCAGGGAGTTGATTTGTCTTGTTTTAATCATTTTTACAGCAGGGCTGCATAGCCTAGTTATTTAGATACATTGCGACGGTCAGCTGAACAAAGAAAGCATTAGTGTGTAGCAGTTCTCCAGAATATAACTTCATTATGGGTTTCCTAAAGGCTCAGTTCACATAATCTACAGTATCCCTTAACCAACATCCCCAACTGGCATAGGAATAAGTGAGGTAAGGAGAGTGTTGCATACATAGCACTATTCCTTTTTTGTTTCCACGAGTATCGAGGATTTTTTTCTTTTGAACATACTTGCTGTGAAATTAGCAGTTTTGCTCACGTCCTAATTTCCATGATGTCTGTAGGTATATATGCCTATATATAGAGGTACATATACATGTACATTATGCAATTATGCACATATGCACAAACTATATATATAACAGTTAGAAACCGAAACTTCTAAAAGACCACATTCTGCCTTTAATAATTTACTTACAATTGTATGGAAGACAGAGTTTGGCAAAGCATCAGTTCTGCTTGTTTTCTATTTCTGTTTGAATAAAAGTAATTAAGATCAGAACAAATTAAACACAGTATTTTTTTCCTTTTATTGAATATGATTCTTCTTCAACTACCAGTGAAATCTTCAAACAGGTCTGTTTTTGTTGTTGAGTTGTGGTTGTTTTTTTTTTTTTCCTGCAGATTCCTAAGTCTGAAAGACTAATAACAAGACAAAATAAAAGTAATCTGCTGAAAGAAATTATCTTGAAAAGTGGAAATGAAAAAATGCCAGAAATATAAGAGAAAATTCATCACTACAAACTGGATAAGACAAAAGTACATTTCTACTCCTTTTAATGCTGTATCTTGATAACAATGTTGGGATTAATGATATATATAAATTAGATATTATGAATTTTAATAGTTTGGTGAATAGGTCTGAGAAAAATATGGAAATAACATCCTTCCATAATACCAAGAATTTCAGGCTACTTTGTGAGGGTCTAGTTACTCCAGTATAAAATCTTTAACATTTAAAAGTTTTTGTCAATCCTGTTAGATATCAATAGTGTTTGCCTTTATTATTTGAACTGTGCCTAAGTAATCTACTGCTAATTGTAACTGGTTGCTAAGGTAGCATCACCAGGAAGAAGCTGGTCAGTTCACATAATTTAGGCCAGAATCAGAACTGAAGAACTTTATTCATTTAGTAATGACATGCAATTAACACGCAGTGAATAATGCATTCAGCATCAATATTAGTAATGTAACTGATAAATGATGATACTAGATACTTTCAGAGCATTAATAAACAGCTACACGTTTCCCAGCTCCTGTAATGAATCCCCAGTAGCATAGACACCACCCTCCATCTCCCACAGCTCCAAGGTAGCCCCCTCTGCCCCCAGCCCATGGTCCCCACGTGTGTCCCCATGGGCACCTGGTTGCTGTTGAGGCTGTGCTGCCTGGCCCAGGGCAGAGGGTGCTGCTGCAGCAACTCAGGTCTCCCCCACCTGACAAATCCTCACTATGCCTTTGTGCCTCTTTTCAGGCTGGCTCCATTCGCATTTCTGTTTCTCACCCTGTGCCCACAATGCATGCATGTCCCACTCATTCTCACGATCCTGCCCAAACAACTGGGGCTATTGGTGCGGATAATGCAAGCACCCCACAAAAGCCCTAAGCTGGGAATGGTAAAAAAATTCATCTGAGGAAAACGTTAGAATCAATATAATACAGAAAACTTTTTTTTTTAGTTCCACTTGCATCATTTTGTTCTTTTTCCCCTTGTAAAAGAAGTAGTTTGCAGTCAAGAAAGTCACTTGAGTCAAGGATAGATGGGAAGATATTTAATGAGGCAGAGATTACAACATAGAGGGAAGATAGTAGCAATTTAGAGCCTTGTAAGATCTCGTTGCTTAAATATAAGATAGCTTTCATGGAATTCCCAGTAGTCAAAGAGATACTCAGTCACCTCCACAGGCAAACTGATGTAGTCTGTCTGTTCTAGACATTTTACTTTGTTTAGGACAGGATGGATTTTCCTGTGTAAGTGGCTATTTCTGGACAATGGATTTGAAAGGCACTTAGATTGATTATTGTGGGTTTATGTAACAACTCTAAAGATATATAAGACCTAAAATCTACCCACACAGTCTTTATTCCCTATGAGTAGACATTAAAGTACAAGTCCTTGTAATGTCTGAATCACAGCATAGTTTCCCATTGAATTCTGGAAAATATTTCCAGAAGAATACACAGTTAATTCTACCTCTATACTGGTCCATTGAAATAATAATGAAAATGAGCTTCCAACTGCAAACAAATTGACCTACATTTCATTCTAGTTGTGATGGATTTTTAATCCTGATCAAAGCAAGAGTGTTCAGAAAATCACGTTAAAGAGAAGAAAAAAGTGATTGTGATTATAAACAATTTCTGTATAGGGTGTTTTTTTTTTTTTTTGCAGTCTTGGAAGGTGGTTTTTACAGTTTTTGTTCTTAAAGTGTTTGGCATAATGAGATCCTGTTCCATGAATGAGTAACCTGCTATAATATAATATAATAGAATACAACCATAAAAATTATTATTACAGCCTGTCAGTATAACACATTGATGCAATTTATCAAGAAAGTGGCACCAAGAAAGTGGCATGGAAGAGCTGTTGATGGAAAAGTGACCATCACTCTTATATTTAGTTCTTATCCCTAAAGGGTAACTGTGGAAGTGTTCCATGTAACATTGGGTTCACTAGGGACAGGTATTACTGGGACAATTATTGTAAGGAGACTGATGACACTCATGGTTTTACCCTCAGTCAGATGCTCAGTTTGGTTCTGTCTTTTTTTCTCAGCACCTGTCTTAGTCCTGTACAAAACTGTGCTTGTGCAAGGTCTGGTAAGCACTGCGTGTATTTAAATGATAGTGAGCAGTCACATCCTGTTGGTCTTGATGTGTTCACACAGGAAGAAACTTGCTTTGTTAAAATCATTGTATACCTAAAGCAAAATGAGCTGTTGATGCTAAAACAGGACAGAAAGAGAAATACTATTTCTTTAACAAATGTCCCAAAAGATTTCTATAGGGACAGACTACTCTCTGGAGTAAATTGTCCCCTAGCAGATTTGTCCTCTCTCTCTACACTTGCTACTCCTTACTGCTGTTTACCAACTTTCTCATAAATACCTATAATAATTTATGATCCAGAACATTCCCAGGTAATGAATTCCAGAGCTCAACTTTTTTTTGGTGGTGGGGGCAATATTGCTCTTTTGTGGTAATATTTCATATTTTTTGTAATGTCTAGACTTAATCACCTTAGCTACAATTTAATCCCATTATTTTTAGTCTTACTAGCAACTGAAATCTGGAAAACAGATTTTTCCATTCTTCTTTTTCTCATTTGCAGTAATATTTTGCATAGTTAAAAATTATTGTTGCATTCTCTTTCTCCATAATCTTCTTCAGACTAAACAGTCACAGTTCTTCCCGTTTTTCTTTATAATCATGACTTTAAGATCATGTATCTTACACATTGCTCCCCTCTGGATTTCCTCCAGCTGGGCCACAGCTTCCTTGAAATAGGGCACCTTAAACAAATGTTGACTTCTCCGTTTGAAGATGCTGCTTGCATACTTTTAGCCGGTCTTTCAACAGCTTTAATGAAGAACAGTTGAACTGGATTTAGAAGAAAATAAATATAAGTGCATTTTTGTTTTTTTGGTTGTTATTGTTCTTCTTCTGGCAAGGAATTTCATGACATAATAGCTGCAATGTCGGGAAACATTAAGAGTGATGTTATATATCCTTCAAAAAACACATCAGCTGTCCTTATACCAATGTCTGTAAAGGCCTCTGAAAAGGATCAGGGCTTCTATATAATAAATTATTTCAAAGCTTTCTGCTTATTGTAGTGACAGCTCATGGCAAAAGAAGCTTATTCATTAAGAATTTATGCAATGAGGAAAAGACCAATGTGAGTAATTCTCATTTACCTCAGTGATCTGGCATTGTAGTCACTGGGATCGGGCACTTGGTCAATACCAGCTGTCTAACTTAATTTTCTGCAGACCATGGTTTCTTACACTTATGTATCTGTAAACTTTCCAGCAGCTTCTTTGTGCCAATGAAGAACAGAATACTTGCTCTGCCTTAATAGTATTTCCAGGCATGCCTGCTGCTATATGTATGCTCATTGTATTTATTTCTTACAGCTCAGGTCAGATTTTAATATACCAGGTCTTGAAAACTGACTAGGGATAGGTTAGATTCCAGATATCTGTGACGACTTTTAAACTGAAGATTAATATTATTTAAATAGCTTTTCTTAATGACCTTGGATTCTTGTAACGCTTATTATAGAAATGACTCAGGATCTGATAGCTACATATTTCAGAATTTATTTGCACATATTGGAACAGAGCTTTGGTGATGACTGCATATACTATTTAGACATAATACTTATTATTATAACAGTTGAAAGCTGGTACAACAAGCAACAATGAGAAACTAGTTGTATTCCAAACAAACTGCCATACTTCATAGTTCCTATAGTTTCAGCATAAATTCTGAGGCATGGGCTTATCTCTTTCCATTAACTAGAGCAGACCAAAAGATAAAAAATATAGCCATGAATGCCAGGTAAAAATTGCAAATAACATTTTCTTCTTCTTCTAATATAACCTTCTGTATTCCCTTTTCTGAGTATTATCGTATGGTTTGCCAACAGATTGTTCACTCAGGGAGTTCATTTAAATGAAGTGTATTCATGCACATTTGTAAACACAATTATTTGAACCAAACCTAAAAAGGTATGCTGATTCAGTTCTGGAACATGCATTCAATCAAAGTTAAACGATGACATTAACATTTCAGATATTGATTATTCTCAATGGCTTCTTCCTAAACAATTTAAAAATAAGAGGTCTAAGAGATTATGGTGTGTATAGAAATGCGTCTAGCAAACAAATATAAGAAAATTATAATGGGAAAGTAATATAGACAATGGACATAGCGAAGAAATTATGTGGAAAAGTTACAAAATAGGGAACACAGAGAACATTTAGAATTAAGAATAGATTTAGAAGTTGGCAAAAGAATGGATAGAATTGATTTATGAAGCATGGAACTATATAAATTTGGTTTGAATATGGAAACAGTTACATTATTCAAGACTAGTGTGTTTATTACTTTAACCCATTATGCTCTGCTTCAATGCTCACAGTGCCAACACATTAAATAAATGTCCACATTATGTTTATTACTTAGGGAATTTGTATATTGTAAGCACTTCTGATGCCAGAAGAATAAAATACCTACATGTCAATTCAGTACATACAATGCCACTTTGGAATAAAAAAAAACTCTATATCAGGTAAAAGTGTATTATTTTCGTGCTCTGCATAACAATTTTCTCTAGGACAACAAGTATTTGACAGCAATCAAGGTTTAATTTTGCTGTAATCACCGTTACATATAAGATATATATAGGTGACATGAATTAGCAGCAGATCTCTTTTCTTTAGTCTGCTTAGAAGTATGGAAGTAGTCCTGAGAAGTCACTGTGTCAGGCATTGTTCATTAATCCCAATAGCAGATTAAAGTAGATGGATGTAAGTTACTGGTGAAGTGAAATGGAACAAGAACTGGATGAGAAAAGAACAAAATAGACTACAAACAGTAATAAATTGCAGGACTGTCAGTATGACTTGTAAAAAGGTAAGTTATGATCTAGGGCTATATTGAGACTATATTGAACTCATATTTTAAGATAAATATAATTATTTTAGTATTTGGCTTCTGCACTTTCTTCAAAAGGATATGTGTCATAGTTTTAACCCTTCTCCGTATCCAGAAATGACAAAGGCTAACTTGTGGCTTAAAATAAAACATTGCTTTAATATGTAACATTATGTCTTTGGCAGCTACAGTATACAGGACAGTGGGTTTCATATAATTTGAGATTAAATTATGAAAAGTGGTGAAACCAGAACAGAAAAAGAAACTTATTTTTTAAGTTCAGAAGGGAGTTAAGTTTGACAACTGGTTAAATCTGCATTTTTCCGAGGTCAGCATAGACATTCACATGCCTGAACTGCAAAGCTAGAAGTGAACTTTCTTTGCTAAACTTCAGTCTTTCAGAACAGTAGAAAAAAGTGTTGCATAAATTGTGCTTGATACAGGCAAGATTGTAAGGGGTTTTGTGAGGGGATTTATTTCATGTTGAGAGATTAAAAGTATCTGAGATCTTGTATCTTATTTCCTTGCTTTCAAAGCACTTTCCTCTGAGCACTTACAAAATTGTGTCTGCTTTCCCAACAGACCTGAAATAGTAACATGTTGTTCAGGCTCTAACCTAATCAATCTATTTCATCTCCCCAAAATGTCTGTTATAATCCACTAACTTAGAACGAACGTAGGAATTACCTTCCTTTCTCCCCTGTGCATTTTGAGAAGATAACTTTGACTGATGTTACCATTCTCCATCCTAGACCTTTTTCTGGGAGGGAATAGGACAAGGAAGAAGGATCAAGTAGAAGGCAATCACTGATCCCCTGAACTCAAATTTACAGGGACATTTGAAGTTCTTTTAAAAAATATATTAGTTTCTGGTTACAGTTACATGACCTCTATCAGGGTCACAAATCCCAAGACTGGATAATAACTTACCTTACCCATCACAGCAACTATGAACAAATGTACTGTAGTAATGGCATTACTACAGTGAGGAAAAAGATATTTTTATATAGCTGCTGTGAAGCAAAGTCTTCAGTTTTGTGCAACAGTGCTAGTATCACTAACAGATTGTGTTATTATGTTATTTAGGAAGTTAAGTTGATACTATTCAGCTGCTGTGATTTCAGATCTTAAAACCAATTATTGATGGGTAAAAGAAGACAATCCTCAGTACAATCCTTAATAGTGTATGGGTTTTCCATTAAGCTGGTGTCCTAGCACTGATAAATGGTTCCATGGGAAACAGGCTTCATGTTCTTCAAAACATGGCTAATGAGAAGTCAGGCTTATTGACTTGCACAATTAGTAGCTAAAGTGGTGGGAAAAAAATCCAGCTTCCCCTGGGCTTAGCATTGTAGCTCAGAATACAGCAACTTTTAAAAATGATTGTTTGTGAGCCCCTATTATTATTTTTTAGTTAATGTGAGACACATGAGAAAATTGCAGATTGAGAATTCTCTGCACTTTCCATTCTTTGCAATCATTCACGAATATATATACACTAAAATGTAACTTAACATAAAATAATGCAATACAATATAATCCTACAGTCTCAGGGGAGCAATGAGACTCCTAGAAAAGAGGGATAGAGAGATATTGAACATTTATCCCACACTAAGATACCTAATTTAATCTGAGACTACCTTTCCCCTAACAGCTGTTTATATTGATTGTCATTTTTAAGATTACCCTTAAACAGCCTTTTCTGTTATTCCAAAACTTCTTCAGGAGTTGTGGCAAATAGCTGAAATACTTCCTGGAGAACCACCACTGCCAGAAAGGGAAATTTGATGAATCAAAGGAGTGACACAGACAAAGCTCAAGGCAAGCCAAAATTAGGACTCTTAAACTAGGATTTTAATTTAAAAAATGTCTGTATTTGAGAACTCACAAAGAAACTAAGTTTTCAGGGAGAGAATGTTTAGTGCTTTCTGAAATTTGACCTCTAATTTTCTGTAAGGTGACAACTGACGACTGATGGGTTGTAAATTATCTTGTAAAAAAATCTCGTGTGCTGTTACATTGTAATTCCCCATTTTTTGCAAAGAATGTATCTACATTTTACTAAGTTAAATTTACGTCTCTATGTTCTTTGCAAAACTCTATGCTCCTGTCAGTAGACCAGCATACGATAATTCTTGACCTGAGAGGCTGGAAGTGAAAGCTAAAATGTTTGAAACTGAGCAAGAAACTTCAAGAAATCATCAGTTCATAAAGCCACCACACTGTTTAATTTAGAATTAAAATGCAAGTTATCTGAGACTGATATTAGGCCATAATGATTAGGACACTATTCATTGAAGATTATTCACTATCCATTGTTGAAAATAAATAATTTAAAAAGCCAATGTTTTTCCTGAGAAAAGCAATATCTCAGCTGATCAACAAACCTTGAGAACTGCCTCAAAAATTCACCAGACCTTGAGAACTGTCTCAAAAATTCCTATTGTTTATATTATTCTGTGAGGTTTATTTTGCTAGTGAAGTACTGTGAGCAGAAAATGATGTGTAAAACATCACGATGATCAGCTTCCCACCTCTCCAAGCACGAGAAGATAAGAAAGTCATTCTGTAAAGTAAATACCAAGATACAGTATGAAATTATCATTAGTAAGTGTCTCAAACCACTTAGGAATAATTTTAAAGAACAGGTGATTTGAAATAGGTCAATGCACGAACTCATTAAGCCTGAAAATAATAATCTGAAAAAGATAAATATTTGTAAAATGAAGATCACTTATACTTAAACTTGCTGTACTGAAGTATTTACATCATGAGAAGCAAATTTCCTTATTTTGGTAGTATCCTGTGTTATATTTGTGTATTTGGGCAAGGCTTACTATCCTTTCTCTTTTCAGTCCCAGTTTTTGCCATGGCACGTTTCTTTTATCATCTGAGTCTGCATAACATCACACACTCAGTGCTTTCAAAACCTGAAGCCATCTTGTTTTTCTAAAGCAGCATTGCGTGTCTACAGGTAATTCTGTAGAGACTCTGGCACTCTGTGGCATAAGATACTCTTATAGAGCTTTTTACTTGTGCTGGATTGATAATTCAGAATGTAAGGTCTTCAGTAACTGAAATGTTGTCAGTCAAAGAAGGTATACTTTTCAATTAAATTGTAACTAGTCTTAAGATACTATGAAATGTTTGAGTATGATAACACACTGCATAAGATGTTGTTAATGATTTACAAAGCCAAGTACTATGTTTTCTTCCATTTAAGCTTTCTTTAGTATTATTAATGGATGGTAATTTATAGTAGAACATATGATATAATTTATAGTAAAACATATGATAAGCATAGTAAAATCTGTAAAGACAGATACTTGTTTTAGGTACCATATTTAAAAAGAGTGCATTCAGTGACCTCTGGCCTTTCTTTTAGAGATTAAGACCCTCATTTTAGGAGCCAAATAAGTGAGACATTTAGCAATTTTATATAATATTTTTGTTTATTAATATCTTTTCATGCAGATGTTGCTAAACCAAATTGTGTTCACTGTGGTTTTCAAAGAGGAAGCTTTCATTTTTCTGATCTCAACATGAAATTTGACAAGATAAGAGTCTCCTATACAAAAATAAGAAGGTGAAAAAAGATTTGTAATGTTTACATCTTGACTTTTTTAATGTCATTATCTTTTTTTTTGCATCTGGTTTTCTGATATTCATATCAGAAATCTTCTCTGTGATTTCTTTTATCTCACTCCTAGCTGGACATAAATATCACTGGAACATAAACATAACATTTGAGGACTATAAATGCATCTTGCTTACTCACTTTGAAAATGTCATTCTTTATAACACCTGGAAGCTTTGGATACAACCATTTTGTTATGATCTGCTGGAGCAAAATGCTCTTTGATAAATGTCTTGTTTTCTCTGACAATCACATCAAAACTAACTAACTAATCAGACTATTTTTACCTTGTTTTCTCTGTTTCCACTCTTTCTGTGAGTATCATAGAATCATAGAATAACCAGGTTGGAAGAGACCCACTGGATCATCTAGTCTTCATGGAGAGGATGGTTAGGCATTGGAATAGTCTGCCCAGGGAGGTGGTTGAGTCACCGTCCCTGGAGGTGTTTAAGGTGAGGGTGGATGAGGTACTTAGGGGCATGATTTAGGGATTGATGGGAATGGTTGGACTCGATGATCCAGTGGGTCTCTTCCAACCTGGTTATTCTGTGATTCTGTGATTCTGTGATTCTGTGTCCAACCATTCCTATCAAACACTAAACCATGCCCCTTAGCACCTCATCCACCTGTGCCTTAAACACCTCCAGGGAAAGTGACTCAATCACCTCCCTGGGTAACCTGTTCCAGTGCCCAATAACCCTTTCTGTGAAAAATTTTTTCCTAATGTCCAACCTAAATCTCCCGTGGCAGAGCTCGAAACTGAAACAAAACTAAAAAACACCCAAACCTAGCAGGTATTTATTTGCTGCTGCCACCAATTTGCCAACAGCATCTAAGCAATCAAAGCCTTTAGAAATGATCTGTGTTTTACTAACATTGAGAAATGTTACTTTACTGATGTAAGATACTGTGGTTTGACTGTGAATTGACTTTACACCTAACCTTCTGGGATAAATCAGGGAAAGCAAGTAATTAGCTGTGGTCAGAAGTCTGCCTCTAATTTTCCCTTTGCTCACATCAGTTTTATGGTAATATATTTCTGTCTCCCTGAAGATTCTCTTCTCTGATTTCATTGTTACTGTGGGGAATATCCTACTGCCTTTACCAGTGAGGTACAGGTTAGACTCACATAACATTACTGTCTACATCACCCAGCTACAAAGGCTTTGCAAGTCTTTTTACCAAGTTCAGCTTGTGTATTGTATTTTTTTTAAAGTGCATACTCTTATAGACTAAGTGCCTACAAGGCAGAGATACTAATAAAGCAAGAGAAAGACTCATAGGTCTGCAGACACACAAGAGTAAGCTATTAAGCATAAATTACTGAGCTTAATTCCAGGAGACTCTGTAATGAAGTTAAGACGTCCTTCCTAGTCTCCTGCCCCTCCAAAAAAAAAAAAAAAAACCAAAAAATCCACACCTAAAGTTCGCCCTCTCCCACCCAACAATTACTCTAGTATGAAAGTTGTGGAAGAGAAAGAAAATACTGTTTTCCAGAGAAGTTAAAAATGTGTTAATGTAAAGGTTTATCTATGGTACAGAGATGCCGTGTCTAAGCGATAGGTTACTTTGAACGAGCATGTGATGCTTCTCCTCTAAAGGAAAACAGGAAGATGGGTGATGCTACATACAACTGTGGCAACTTTTCATCATAGAAATATAGAATAACCAGGTTTGAATAGACCCACCGGATGATTAAGTCCAACCATTCCTATCAAACACTAAACCATGCCCCTTAGCACCTTATCCACCTGTGCCTTAAACACCTCCAGGGAAGGTGACCCAACCACCTCCCTGGGCAACCTGTTCCAGTGCACAATAACATTTTCCATGAAAAATTTTTTTCCTAATGTCAAACCTAAATCTCCCCTGGTGGAGCTTGTAGCCATTTCCTCTTTTCCTATTCCCTGTCACTTGGGAGAAGAGGCCAGCTCCCTCCTCTCCACAACCTCCTTTCAGGTAGTTATAGAGAGCAATGAGGTCTCCCCTCAGCCTCCTCTTCTCCAGGCTAAACAACCCCAGCTCTCTCAGCTGCTCCTCATAAGATTTGTTCTCCAGCTCCTTCACCAGCTTCGTTGCTCTTCTCTGGACACTCTCCAGAGCCTCAAAAATCCTTGTTGTAGTGAGGGGCCCAGAACTGAACACAGGATTCAAGGAGCGGTCTCACCAGTGCTGAGTAAAGAGGGAGAATAACCTCCCTGGACCTGCTGGTCACACCATTTCTGATACAAACCAAGACACCTTTGGCTTTCTTGGCCACCTGGGCACACTGCTGGCTCATGTTCAGTTGCTGTCAACCAACACCCCCAGGTCCTTCTCCTCCAAGCAGCTTTCTAGACAGACTTCTAGTCTGTAGCTGCACAGGGTTGTTGTGCCCCAAGTGCAGGACCCGGCATTTGGCCTTGTTAAACCTCATGCCATTGGACTCTGCCCAGCACTCCAGCCTGTTCAGATCCCTTTGCAGAGCCTCCCGACCCTCCAGCAGATCAATACTTCCACCCAGATTAGTGTCATCTGCAAACTTGCTAAGGGTGCACTCGATGCCTTCATCCAGGTCATTGATAAAGACATTGAACAGGGCTGGACCCAGCACTGAGCCCTGGGGAACCCCACTTGTAACTGGCCTCCACCACTCTCTGGGCCTGGCCACCCAAACAGTTCTCCACCCAGGAGAGTGTGCGTTTGTCTAGGCCAGAGGTTGACAGTTTCCATAGCAGAATGCTGTGAGAAACTGTGTCAAAGACTTTACTGAAGTCCAGGAAGATACATCCACAGCCTTTCCCTCATCCAGTAGCCGAGTTACTAGGAGAAACCTGGCTGGAAAGCTGCCAGGAGGAGAAGGACCTGGGGGTGCTGGTTGACAACCGACTGAACATGAGCCAGCAGTGTGCCCAGGTGGCCAAGAAGGCCAATGGCATCCTGGCTTGTATTAGGAACGGTGTGACCAGCAGGTCCAGGGAGGTTATTCTCCCTCTTTACTCGGCACTGGTGAGACCGCACCTCGAGTACTGTGTTCAGTTCTGGGCCCCTCACCACAAGAAGGATGTTGAGGCTCTGGAGCGAGTCCAGAGAAGGGCAACAAAGCTGGTGAAGGGGCTGGAGAACATATCTTATGAGGAGCGGCTGAGAGAGCTGGGGTTGTTTAGACTGGAGAAGAGGAGGCTGATGGGAGACCTTATTGCTCTCTACAAATACCTGAAGGGAGGTTGTGGAGAGGAGGGAGCTGGCCTCTTCTCCCAAGTGACAGGGGACAGGACGAGAGGGAATGGCCTCAAGCTCTGCCAGGGGAGATTTAGGCTTGAGATTAGGAAGAAATTCTTCACGGAGAGGGTGGTTAGGCATTGGAACGGTCTGCCCAGGGAGGTGGTTGAGTCACCATCCCTCGAGGTGTTTAAGGTGAGGGTGGATGAGGTACTTAGGAGCATGATTTAGGGATTGGTGGGAATGGTTGGACTCGACGATCCAGTGGGTCTCTTCCAATCTGGTCATTCTGTGATTCTGTGATTCTGAGTCACTTTGTCATAGAAGGCGATCAGGTTAGTTTGGCAAGACCTGCCTTTTGTAAACCCGTGTTGACTGGGCCTGATCACCCAATTCTCTTGCATGTGCTTCATGATCGCACTCAAGATCACCTGTTCCTGGCACTGAGGTCAGACTGACAGGCCTGTAGTTCCCTGGATCCTCTCTGCGACCCTTCTTGTAGATGGGCACAACATCAGCCAGCCTCCAGTCCAGTGGAACTTCCCCAGTCTTCCAGGACTGTTGGAAGATGATGGAAAGGGGTTTGGCCAGCACATCCGCCAGCTCCTTCAATACCCTTGGGTGAATCCTGTCTGGCCCCATAGACTTGTGGGTGTCTAGTCAGGCTAGCAAGGCTCTGACCACCTCCTCTTGGATCATTGGAGCCTCATTTTACTCCTCTGGCTCTGGGGTTTGTACACAGAGGGAACAACAGTCTTTACAGTTAAAGACTGAGGCAAAGAAGGCATTAAGTACCTCAGTCTTTTCCTCATCTCCTGTCACTGTTGTTCCATCTGCGTCCAAGCTTCACAAGCATGTTAAATACACCATATACACACTGCAGAAAGAGCAATAGAAGGTCACATAGTACAAGCTGGGAATTATGAAGTATAAAGCCCAGGATAATAATGAAGAGGTTAAAGTGAAATACTTCACTCCTAAGGAAACACAATGCCTGACAGAACAGTTCAGGTGAGAGGGTACTTCAGAGCTTCTCTCACACAGACTTCTTCTTTCACAAGCCTCTTTCTGCAGCAAAATAGGCTTGAGTGCACTGTAGATGTCATCACAGTTATTTACAACTTTTTGCCATATAGTTAGTTTCTGAAGCATTAGCTATCACTATAGACTTTTTATAAAGTAGGCTCTACCTGTTCACATTCTTTCCTCTTGAATGAGGTTATCTTGTTTTAGTTGGGATTTTTTTTCCTGTGACCACATTTTTTTCCTGTTCCTTTATTATAATTAACATTATTCTTGGCTTCCATTTTTAACTCATAACATATCTGTTATACATCCCTCAAAGAATGTTAAAATGTGCCAAATACATTATCAAGAATATGGACTAAATTATATTTTCATTTTTGTCGACTTAATTTAGTCTTCTATGATCCTTCCACTGGTAAGTCTCACAATATTTCTTGTGCACCCATTTCAATAAAATTTAAACCATGACCTCGATTGATCTCTAAGGGTGAGTGGGTTAGGAAGAGGGAGACATGACAAAATACCGTAGTTCTCGATGCAAGTCCCAAAGAGTATATATCAAGTCTTCTCTTTTCAGATCATTCTTTCCCCAAATCACATGGAATTTATAAGGTTGATCACTGCTTTTATTTAGAATTACTTATATAAATTCTGAGAGTAATAATAGTGAATAATATTTTTTTTTTTATTCTTTCACATGAATAGCACTTATATTGCCCTGCTGGATCTATAGATTCATGGAGAATGCTTTATGAATATCACCGTGTTCACCCAAATCTGTTTTCATTAGTTTAACAGCTGGTTTTTTGCCCCTGTATCACCCTCTGAAGCACACTACTACTAACTTAACTGCACTTGGACTTCATGTCGTTGATGACAACACTTTGAACCCAGTAGTTTACCAAATTTTAGATTCACTTGACTTCACTGTCCACTTGTGGTATCCTTACATAGTCAGCTTGAATATGAGGATACGACAGTGTGGAAACCTTTACAAAAGTCAACATAAGCAACATTTACTGCTATCCCCTTATCTACCAGACCAGTTATCTCATTATTGGAAGAACTCAGACTGGTAAAGCATGATATTCCCCTCCATAAACCCATGCTGGCTACTTCCTATGTTGACTTCTTCCTACAAAAGGGAAGAATTAAAATCCAAATGATCTTGGCAGAGTACTTGGGAAGTAATTTTTCTTCTTTGGTACTGTCCTGTTTCGAAACATTATTAAAAAATATCTTAAAAGATATATGTTGATCTCTTTTTTGCTATAAACCATGAGTAATTTATTTCAGGTATTCTAAAATTATCTGTGTACAGATAGTGAGCAATTTTCTACAGAAATCATGCATATTAGTCCTATTTCTCCCTATTTTTGATTAAGTGGTTTATAGTGATGACTTATGAATACTTCACTGACCAGACATCACAGAATCACAGAATCACAGAATAACCAGGTTGGAAGAGACCCACTGGATCATAGAGTCCAACCATTCCTACCAATCCCTAAATCATGCTCCTAAGTACCTCATCCACCCTCACCTTAAACATCTCCAGAGACGGTGACTCAACCACCTCCCTGGGCAGACCGTTCCAATGCCTAACCACCCTCTCCATGAAGAATTTTTTCCTAATCTCAAGCCTAAATCTCCCCTGGCGGAGCTTGAGGCCATTCCCTCTCATCCTGTCCCCTGTCACTTGGGAAAAGAGGCCAGCTCCCTCCTCTCCACAACCTCCCTTCAGGTATTTGTAGAGAGCAATAAGGTCTCCCATCAGCCTCCTCTTCTCCAGGCTAAGCAACCCCAGCTCTCTCAGCCGCTCCTCATAAGATTTGTTCTCCAGTCCCTTCACCAGCTTCGTTGCTCTTCTCTGGACTCGCTCCAGAGCCACAACATCCTTCTTGTGGTGAGGGGCCCAGAACTGATCACAGTACTTGAGGTGCAGTCTCACCAGTGCCGAGTACAGGGGGAGAATAACCTCCCTGGACCTGCTGGTCACGCCGTTTCTGATACAAGCCAAGATGCCATTGGCCTTCTTGGCCACCTGGGCACACTGCTGGCTCATGTTCAGTCGATTGTCAACCAGCACCCCCAGGTCCTTCTCCTCCTGGCAGCTTTCCAGCCAGGCTTCTCCTAGTCTGTACCTCTGCTTAGGGTTGTTGTGCCCCAAGTGCAGGACTCGGCATTTGGCCTTGTTAAACTTCATGTCATTGGTCTCAGCCCAGCAGTCCAGCCTGTTCAGGTCCATATCACAGAAAAGTAATCTTATGGCAACATGAGATAGGTCTGCTCCATGTTATCTTTGTTTCTCAGACAGCATGTGCTGAGTTTCCCATTAGAAGAATCATTTGTAAATGAGGACTGATCTGCTGCAGACAAGCCCATTGGGCTTTTCACAGTTCAGTTTGTGAAGTTTCTCCAACTTCCTAGAAGACTTTGTTACACTTCTGGAAAACCAAGAAGCCTAGAGTAAACAACAAAATAATATACTGATTAAAATGAAGTGGATGCCACCAGGCTGCTGGAAGTAGGAAGACACAAATACTTGAAAATGAATGAGGACAAACAACTGCTGCAGTCCAGCTCCTTTAAAATAGACCATGGTGAAACAATCACTAATCATATTATCCGATTTAGATGTTGCTCAGTAAAGGTGTACTCATAAAGGAAGTGTAGTGATGTTGAGACCTTGAGGTTTAGCAATGGTGGTGTTCAGGACTTCAATTTTTATGTGAATTGTGGTAGGCCAAAGCTCTCAGTGGCATGAAATAGCCATTTTCTCATGCTTACACAAAAATAAATCCTTAATTTAAAAACAAACAGATAAAACCTCCCCAAACCAAACTGACCAATCAAAAATGAGCGTAGGAGTAATCATAATTTAACCTGGTTTATAGAAGTCTTAATAAAATTAGTAACTGTTTTAAAAACAT
Source organism: Clamator glandarius (assembly GCA_033459285.1). Classification (NCBI taxonomy): domain Eukaryota; kingdom Metazoa; phylum Chordata; class Aves; order Cuculiformes; family Cuculidae; genus Clamator; species Clamator glandarius. The sequence goes on from JAUNZM010000170.1 coordinate 2,692,949, forward strand.
ATAATGAAATATAAAAATAGCAGGAATATTAGAGATTTCTATTTAGTTGCTTTAGAGGATAATTATCATTAAGAAAAATGAAGATTCAAGACCAGGATATAGAGGCAATTCATTCCGGTTTTGAGCCATTCTGCTGTCTTGCTATATGACTGAATTTTAAAGTCTAACTGGAGTGCCAAAGTATTTTGGTAATATTAACTGAGGTACACACAAAATCAGATTGACTGTGGTGCTGTGCGAATCAGCTTGGATCCATACAGAAAATTACTGTTAAAAGGCCTCTAGGAATATAACTTTAAATGCATTTAAGGAGAATTTTGTATTATGCCTAGAGTTCCTACATTTCCAGGCACACAATTTCCAAATGAAATATGGGATCATGCACCATGCAGTGCATGTGGAGTAAGTTTGATGAATTGGGGATGCACTACTAGGCATGTTCAAGTGTGTTGTTCAGCATGTGTACAGATAAACTATGCACGCACAGTGGTCATTTATCTGTAAATTTGATTTATAGTCATATGAAGGCAACCAAGGCATTTGGTCACCATGATTTTCCTGTTGTCCTTGGAAATATGATCACAACTCTCTTTCTAAACCGGAGATAGTAGATATTCATTAATCATAGAATGGTATCTGTTTCAGGAGTAATGAGTCTACAGTTCAAAGGTACTCTACCACTTTGATAGAAAATATGTCCAAAAATAAAGTCTTGTTCACTCGCTGGATGATATTTTCTCACTTTTTTCATTTCCTTTGTTCCTGTTTTGAGCCTCTTCCTATTTCTTTTTTTGTCTCTTGGAGACTTTGAATTACTCTGATGATGCTGAAAGGAGTCACTAGAGGGTTAAACACTTTTGAAATTAATGTATCTTTCTAGTTTTGGCATTGATGAATACTGAATGAGATACAATATACCGTGTTTCAGTAGCTGTCCTGAATGTTCTATATTAACTTCTGTCAAGCTTGTTTTCATTTCATACTGGATAAGGCTTTACACTCATATTTTAGGAGTTATTAAGGAGCTATCATTAAGATAATAGGGAATAATGCATCAGAGGATGCAAGAATTCTTACCTTTCTTTCTTAGTAGCACACAGACTTGACTGGACACAGCTGTGAGCAACATGAATTGATCAGACCTGCTTTGAGCAGCAGGTTGGACTAGATGGTTTCCAAGGTCTCTTTCTGCCCGGTTTATTCTGTGATCTGCAAAATGAACTGAGTTAGCAACTGTAAAGAAACTGAAGATAATCCCTGCATGGGAAAACAGCAAATGCAGGTGATGTGAGTGCAATCATTTAAAGACTTTCCCTCTTTCCATTGAAGAAAATTATACTTTTTCAGAAAAATATATGTAGAATTAATACGGATAAGACCAAGTGACAAAATACATTTGTAACAGGAGATTTACATAAGTACAAGAAACCCTAAATTGGACAATTGTAAACTAAAGGCAAAATTCAATCCAGAGAACTATGCAAAAAGTAATTATGTGTTCAGTTTTCAAGAAGCAAGGGAAGTGTAGTATATTTAATAGTAAAAACATAACTATCAGCCTGGGTGATCTTTGTTTTCTCTCAGCAATCCTATTGACTTTAGTAATGACATTTATGGATTAATCAATTACAGAACATGAGTGAATATTTTATAATATGGTCCTCAAATACTGATTTTCTAGATGGAACAGTATTTTTACCGAATGAAAGAAAAAAAGGAAATTTGAACTAAAACAACCACAACCAGAGTAGAAATCACTTTAAAGTTATGGTCTCAGGAAACATGTGAAATGTTTTTCGTGTGTAGCTGCATTTTACTGATGCTTATTAGAGAGTTAACTTTTGAGAAAAGTTTTCCAATTATTAATATAATTTTTTTAGTTATGTAAAAACATTTTTGTAGCAACTGAAAATGTAAAACAGTAAAACTTGTCTCTTTTTCATGTGCATTTTAAAACAAATAAATACTTCATTTACATGAATAATGCAATTTCATTTAAAAATCTGCTTAATCCCAGTTATGAAAGTACAAAATGAGATATGTTTCTTGCAAAATATTTCCGGTGGTTAAAAATTATTAAAAGCAGGCCTAATGCTGATTTCATCTAAGCTATCAGTAAGGTATCCTATAATCATATTTGCTCTGAAAGAGAAACTGAGAAAGGATTATAACAGAGTACTGAGTGCAGAGGGCAGTAAAGCAGAAGCAACAAGCCTGTCTGGACAGGCACCCAGTGCCTGGCTGAGTCATTCCTCTGACTTGCAGGTTAAGGCTTTAATCCATAATTATGCAGATATATCATTATTTAACTAAATCTGATAATGTTCCATGGCCCAACTTGTATGACATCACATCTGCCTGAGTTTCTTCTGGTACCACAGCATCACTGTGTTGTTTCTGCAGGTAGATTTTACAAAATGGATTACCTCTTTTTTTTCTGTTTATATGTCAATATAGCTTCTACACTTCTTGCACAATGTTCATGATAAAATACCAAACATATTCACAGTAAAGTTTAGACAAGTAACTATTCAGTGTTTCTGAATGCAAGCTAGAATGTGTTAAAATTTTCACTTAAGATCACCAATAATCTAATTGCAATAAAGTAATTCACCCAGCGTGGCACAGGTAACTAAAAGTTAGTTATTTACACCTAAGCATTCCTGTGCATTCAATGGAGATAAATGCACCTCTGAAGAGGGTGTTTCACTTCTTCATAAGATAGGTGTCTACAGAAAGTGAGATGAATCAGCCTTTGCATGGGCTTATTTCTTTCCTAGTCTCTCAGGTGACATGACTGGCGTTTTTTTTCCTCTTCAGATCTACATCCAAAGGTATTGAGAGAGTTAGAGACTCTTCTTTATAACAAATGAAGTATAAAATATGTCTATACAGTAGGCCCTGGAAATGTTTCCCAGTCTGTATCCTGATGTGTGGCTCCCCTGGCTCTATGTTCACATGTTCAGATGAGAGCTAACTCCTTAACATCATTGTCTGGTTTCTGTGCAAAGGAAACAAGGACACAGAAACAAGTTACGGTTCACTAGGATTTTCAGGAACACTGAAATACCAGCATCTTCTGTAGAAAATCTTTAGCACATACTGACAGTAAATACTGGTTGTAAAATTTAACCAGTTACAACCATCAGACAAAGGAGTTTTCCTTGGCAAGACATATTTCTACACAGACTTTGTTTCTTATGGTTTTTTTTTTTTTCTTTTTTTAATCACGTACTCCTGGTTGTATCTACTTATGAAACATAGGACAAGAATGGCCATTGGATTGACTCAATATGGTTATTCCTACATTCAGCAAATTTATTAACTCAGAGATTCAAAATAATTTAGGAAAGGAAGGCTATCTTCCATGTAAATATGAAGGGAAACATCACCAAAATGAATTCAATGTATACGTCTAATTTTGTCAAGTGTTCTAGAAAAAGCAGATAATAAGCATATCTCCACATCTAAAGCATTATATTTTGTCTAAGTGGCATGAGATGAGAACAGTCTGTCTGGATATCATTATAAAGAGCACTGAAGTAATTACATCCATCTTTTCTATCCACTTTTTTCTGCTTTTAATTATATAATTTGTATATATAAATATATATATATTCTAGTGGCTGACAAAGAAAAAATAAATAAATAGGGATGTGCTCTGTTGTTTATACATAACTTGTCAAGCTGGCAGGCTGGAAACTTATTTCTTCTTTCTTTCAAAGGAAAGCAGCTGATATAGGATACAGTTCTTTATTTTCATGTGACATTACACTTCTCCTTTACTGTGGGTGGTGAGCTGCACTGCAGTGTAGAACTGCCTCATACAGGAAATAAATATGTGAGATAATTGTTCAAAGAAGAAAAAAATGCTGGCGGAGGAAATGAAGAAGAAAAAAGTTTCCCTAACATCTGTTCTTCATATTATAAAGGATGAAATTCAATTATATGCCAGACAGCTACAACCATGATGTGTTCCTAAAATTATGAAATTAAAAAAAATTCTTTTTATGATTTCTAAATCTCTGGCTCTTTTAAGCTTCAGGGCTGGTCTCTGCTTAAAATACATGGTTCTAAGACCTGTTATTTTTAGAAATATAGTAAACTTCAGATGTATTCATGATGCTTATAATGCCTAGGTGGAATATCACAGAACCACAAACTCATCTATAAGCAGAATATTTGTGTTTATTCTCTATAGTTATTTTAGCAAATAAGTGTCCTAACAGAAATACCCATAGAATTGACAAGTAGAAAGGTTAAGAAAAATGTAAAACCTATAAATGTTTCCCTACCAATGCAAGAAAAATGACATGTTGTTACTTAATTTTATTTAACACTAAAAACTTTAGTAAACTCAAGAATATAATATCAAAAGAAAGTACTGAAATAAAAAGCCTGACAAAACCCCTTCATGCTTAAATTTGAGTGCATCCAGTCTGGAAACATAGCAGTCCAGAGTTTTGTTACTGTTGGTTTTGTTTTCATTATAAAACGAAGCCATCAAACCTCAGAGACCAATTATATTAATATTTACTTTAAAGAATACTGCTGAACTTTTTTTTTTTTTTTTTGTAAGACAAGCAGAAATCTTTCACTGGTTTCAACAGCAAAGCATGAGGAAAAAGAATTTTAAAATATTGCAGGAGATGGAACACACCTTTTTATTGATTAATGCATCTATTACCTTTCATGTAGTTTATACAAATGGATTCTCTGTATAAGACAGATTCGCTCTTCACTATGCATCTGAGAAGCAGTTAAGGATTACAGTTTCTGATTCTTATTACAGTAACACATAGGTTTTGCAAATAAGTTGGACAGCTTTTAAAAACATGTGAAAAATGACAGAACAAAAATCAAAGGAACCTCATTTCCCCAGTGTTGTTGAACTACTGTTCTGATTTATTTATCTGTGTTAAGGTGACTTAAAGGTTGTTGTTTTTAAAAGTTATGCTAAAAATTTCTCATTGCTATGATTCTTTAGCAAGCTTACAAGATAAGTGTCAGGTCTGTTGCAAACTGTATTTTCTCAGCTGCAACCACCCAGGCTGATATTATCTGGTTTATTTACAGTGTGGAAAGGGTTAATATGCTGCTTTTAAAGACAGTGTCTGTGTCTGTATTTTTAAAAGTAAGAGAAAACTTAATCATTGAAGCATAAAATACTGAAAAAATGTATTAAGTGCTTTATCCTTTAATTTTGCTGATGGAACAGTTTTAATGCATAATCCTCATGATGGTAACCAGTGTTATTAGAAAATCTAATTAGCTCTTAAAGTCTGTGTTTGGAAAGAAATTGTTCAATCAAGTATTAATATTTGTAAACAATGTGAATTATCAGTTTTTGCATGGAACGTTATGATTTTGAGGGGGTGATTCTTTATAAGAAATATAATTACGGGGGGTGAAATATAATACATCAAAAAAAAGTTGCCTACTGAATGAGGGAAAGTCTGTGGTTGTAGTTTTCTTGGACTTCAGTAAAGCATTTGACACAGTTTCTCACAGCATTCTGCTTACGAATCTTTCAGTCCCTGGACTGGACAGGAGAATGTTCTCCTGCCTGGAAAATTGATTGGATGGCTGAGCCCAGAGAGTGGTGGGAAATGGTGTTAAATCCATCTGGAGGCCAGTTACAAGTGGGGTTCCCCAGGGCTCAGTGCGGGGTCCAGCCCTGTTCAATGTCTTTATCAATGACCTGGATGAAGGCATCGAGTGCACCCTTAGCAAGTTTGCAGATGACACTAATCTGGGTGGAAGTGTGGATCTGCTGGAGGGTCAGGAGGCTCTGCAAAGGGATCTGAACAGGCTGGACTGCTGGGCAGAGACCAACGGCATGAGGTTTAACACGGCCAAATGCCGGGTCCTTTACTGGAGGCACAACAACCCTGTGCAGCTACAGACTAGGAGAAGTCTGTCTAGAAAGCTGCCAGGAGAAGGACCTGGGAGTGTAGGTCGAGAGCCAACTGAACATGAGCCAGCAGTGTGCCCAGGAGGCCAAGAAGGCCAAGGGCATCCTGGCTTGTTTAGCCTGGAGAAGAGGATGCTAAGAGGAGACCTCATTGCTCTCTACAACTACCTGAAAGGAGGTTGTGGAGATGAGGGAGCTGGCCTCTTCTCCCAAGTGGCAGGGGACAGGACAAAAGGAAATGGCCTCAAGCTCCACTAAGGGAGGTTCAGGCTTGACATGAGGAAAAAAATTTTTATGTAAAAGGTTATTGTGCACTGGAACAGGCTGCCCAGGGAGGTGCTTGAGTCACCTTCCCTGGAGGTATTTAAAGGATGGGTTGATGAGGTGCCGAGGGGCATATTTTAATGGTTGATAGGAATGGTTGGACTCAATGATTCTGTGGGTCTTTTCCACAGAATCTGTGATTCTGAGATTCTGTGAAATGATACCTTAATGGTGAAATATACATCTTTGTGTAGAAAATCACTAGTTTCACTTATTATGAAGAATGAATCCTCTGTGATTAAAGTAGAGATAGACAAGCAAGACGCATTCATGGAAAACATTTTTGCAGTCAATACTGCTGCTACTGTTACTTATTGGTCTCCTGTATGGTACTTCAAGGGATGCAGTCTCTTTATGATCTCCAGTTGCTGTTATAGGTAAAATATGCGTAAAATTCTAATCTTTTATTTCTCAGACTAACAAAAGTAAGTTGCATCTAAGCAAATTGTTCAAAAAGTATGAATTCTGAAACAAAACAAACCAAAACTGTACTAAGCGCCTCATTATTCAATCCAAATTTGAATTAACAAATATCAGATAAGCCTCCAAATATTCAGAAATATTAAAATACAGCTTGGAAATGCACTGTTATTCAAATTCTAAAGAAGAATGCCGCATTCCTTGTAGCCACTGTGAGTTATTATACTTGATGACCTAAAATCTTTCTTTTTTTTTTTTTTTTTTTTTTTTATGGTTGATTATTTTTTCCTAGCTTTGCTTTTTGGTAGAAAGATCTAATTGTGAACCCAAGCAACAGCAACATGTTTTGGTTGATCCACATGCTTCCTTTTTCATTTTTAATTTTGTATCTGACAGTGGGATGAAAAAGTAGCCATCATCTTTTCCATCTATACAATCTTTCCTTTAATTTCATTACTTACTTGATCATATTTTCTACTTTCCTTTACAGAACAAAATGGGAATATCCAGCAATGTATAAGGGTTATGAAAAGCTGTGAAATAAGAAAATATAATTACACTGTGACCTGAAATATGACCATGCAAATAGTGAAAGCTAAAATTTCTCCTTCTTTAATATTTTGCTCTCAGGGAAAAAGGGACTATTGTTACACGTCAACAAAAAATAACAGTCCTTAATTAATCTGGCCTATGGCCCACAAGAATGGAATTATATTTCTACCATCCCATTCACCCCTCTTACCTGATTATACTCTTTTTTCTTCTGCTAATTCCAGTATAACTACGCAGGAAGTTCTAGTAAATATTTGCTGGTCATATAGACGTTGAAATGTTACTTCTGCAGGTATAGCATAGTCCAAGTTGAGACTTATGCCTAGGTATAAATATACTGTGCAAATTAACTAGGAATAAAGTATGCATTTATATTTGACAGATCTGTTTCTGCATAGGTATTTGCTTAAATTTATCTCCATTAATTTAAATAGATTCTTCTTCTGTCTCTCATTTGTGGCTCGCAAGATCAAGTTGGATATGAAACGGGAACATCATCTTATTTGTACATTGTCAAATAAGCTGTTAACTTCTAATTACATAGCCAGGTGGTCTCCTGAGCTACCATAATTCACTGAAATCACCAAGATGCAACCAAATCTACAATTTGGTCTTCATAAAATTTTTGTTGATGAGGATGTACCTGTCTGAAAGGAATTTGGACAGGCAGCCTGTCACTTAGAGATGTAACCCGCTAGATTTCAGCTAGAGAAACAAAGCAAACAATAGAGATTCTACAATGACATTTCTAAGGTAAATATTTGCATTACTTAGCTACTTAATCCTTGATTTTTTTTCCTAATTATTATAGTTCTTTTCCTGCTATGCTATGACACTGTAATAAGTAAATCAGATGAATTAAGGGTCTGCATAACTTCAAGTTCCAACCACAACGGTCTATAAAGCAAGAGTAAAATACTTTCAATTCAAAGAATAGTAATAGTAGCATTTAAACAATCAACAAAAACATAGACATTTCATTGCAATAAAGGGGAAGTGCCAGAAACTCTTTGGATTTCATTTTGGCTTTTGCTGTTTACTCCATGTTCTACATGGAAATGTTCAAAAAATAGCCTAGATTGGCACAAGTCCAATGATTGAATCTGAATGACGATTGACAAACTCCAGAATTAAATAAGTAATTGGGAACAGTTTCTTGTCTGTAAGTGCTTGACCCCCTACCTACTTCATTGTCTTTGATTTTAAACAGAACAAAATATAGTAATATAGCATGAATATCCATTAAAATTAGTAGTGTTTGCACTGTTATAAACCATCTTGCTCTATGGATTATATCTGCCATGAAACTAGTTCAGTGGCATATGTTAATCTGTTACAAGATATTACAGCTTTTACCTGCACAATTAAAACTCTTCTTTCAAAAATTCACAAAAATCACAGCACAGGCAAATAAGAGATCTATCTTTCTGGCAAAGATGTATAAGTGGTAAGAGAATTTATTATCTAAAAAAAGTACGATATAGAGTATTTTGTACTTTATGTTGGAAAAAAAATAAAAATTATCCTGAATTTATGATGGAATGCTAAGTAGACTGTTGCTGATTTATATATTGCATGTTTTTGTTAGCCTAACTATTATTTGAGATTATTGTCAATTTGTACAATACGTGCTTGAATCAGGCCTAATAACCAACTATATATTATCAGAAAGCTGGACATCATGCAGCATCTGAGCCCCTGAATGTTTTTATAAACTCATGTAGGAAAGTATATTATATTTTGTTCATCAGTGACACATGGACCAAATTAAAATGAAATATTTTTATATTGTTTTACTTAGTGTAAATTGAAAAGTTAGATCATATCTCAATGAAAATGTTTTTGCTCTCTTAGAACTGCCAGATCTATTCACTGTATGTGAGTTTCTCCAGCTGTAATAGCTCTTCATATTTCTGAAAGAGATTCCATAAAATATAAAAGTCATGAAAGTTAGTGAAACTGGGTATGGTCATGGGCACATTGAGAATCACTAACTATTGTGTCAATTTAAAGTAATATAATCATAAAATAATAGTGTGTTGAGTGACGTTTTGCATTTCATCTGTAAGTTACCGTAGGTCTGTTATTCACAGAGAGAGAAAAAGAGAGCAGCAGCTAGAAAGAAAGATAGAAAACATCACAGCTTAGCTCCTCTCTATCATGCACAAAACATCTAGGAAATAAATGCATGTTTATAAACCAAAAATCTTTCTGAACATTTTGTACAACATTTGATCAAGATAAACTACACCTTCAACAAACCTGCCAATGACCAGGTCTCAGTCTACAGATCTCCCTTGGACAGAATTTTGGAATGATATTTTTTGCCAAACATGTTCTGTATTTAGCCTTCACAAATGTCTATATATGGCCTGTAAGCATTTTTTACAACTACTGTGTTGCAAAATCAACCTAGGAGTCTAATCCAGAACAGGTGTATTATGAATGTCTTTAAAAGATTAGCATACAGAGTATAGCCTTTTGGACTATTTTAGAAACTATTATTAGCATTAAGAAGCAAATCCCCCTCCATATTTGCAGTGTGAAAGGATCCTATTTCAGCACATGTGCTGTTTCCCCACACAAGAAAAGGAACGAGATGTGGGGTTAGGCTGAAGTGACAAGGTTAAGCTGGAGATGGAAGGATCAATGTGCTGCAGTGCAGGAATAGGAGGTGGCAGGAGTCAGCAGAAAAATATCTTCAACTTCATAAGTTCTCGGTTTAACATACCTCAGTAAACCTCAATGTGGAGCACGGAAGTCAATAACCAGTAATCAAGAAATGTCATGAGTGTTGCATAGACTTTAAATGAGCTGATTTTATTTCCTGGCCTTGACAGGTATTTCGTCCCCCTTACAACTGAATAAGAACACAGTTCAAAACAGTTTTATGATGAAAGATAAAATAAAACGTCACTGAATGCAGAATATTTTTAATGCTTTTTTTTGTATCTGTATAAACACAAGTACTGAAAATATTTTTCTTGATTTAAAAATCTTCCAAGTTTAATCAGAGAGAATTCAGTTTTCAATTATCTGAAATGGTTAACAAGACAAAACAAATAACAGTTACAGTGAATTTTGCTAATGTTATTAAAATGAATGGTATATGTGTTCTGGAATTTCAAGTGTGTTTTTGTTATGAATATTTTGGTTTGTATAAAAGGCTATTTTCCTCCTCAGGATTTTCTTGATAAACTTATTCTATAATTTAAGACAACATATACCATTTTTGCTGACATGTATTCCTTGGAGATGTAACCTAAATGTTTAATACAATTAAACTTCATTTAGAAGTAGTAAGAGATTTCCCAACTGCTCATCTCTGACAGTGGCCACAATCTGTTCCCATGGGAACCAAGTACTGCCATAACCCCATGGCCTTCCCTCCCAGTACCAGCTGCAGTTCTTTAATTTTCCCTTTTCTAACACAGATGTGTAACAGCATATAAACGGGTGTCCATTAAAAAAATAGAGTTGCTTACATATAATTTTTAAATGAAAAGCCTATACTAAAGAAGTCATCTTCTCTAAGGCATTTCACATTGAGTCCCAAAAATTCCAGAGAAGTTTATGTGTCCATGAACACTGACTGCTACATTCAGAACTTTCTCTGAACTAACTGGAAAGCCTTTTAAGGTTCTGTTGTGCTGGCCTTACAAACAAGATGGAAAATTCAAAAAATATGGGGCAAAGCACTGATCTTAGGCAAAATGTGTGACATCAGTGCTGAAGAGACGATCTTTCTGCTACAACCACTAATGAAAGAAAACAAGAGAAAACAAAGGAAAAGGAGATTCCTGAGGTAAGCCAAGAGCATTTTTTCCCAGTTCTGCCTCATTACTAATGAATTAGAGAACCTTATCAGCTGCATTTTGGGTGGTGATGGGCAGTTAGAAACAGAAATGCATTAATCTTTATTTCTTTTGAGTATACAACAACTAATCATTTGATTGCTATGACTGATATATTACATTTCTGAAACAGGTAAAGAAAATTTAAGTCAATTTTATACTAAAACAGCTATCATAGTGCTCATTTCTTTAATGAATTGTTGAATTACTTAAGTTTTATTGTTGAATTACTTAAGTTTTATTCTAATAAAAAATCATTCTTCTAGTTTTGGTTAATCCTTTTTGCAAAATACAGGCATGAAATGGATAAAAAGGGCTTGCCAGAAAAACTAATACCTTCTTAAAATTTCTTAAACTGCATTCAGAAATAATTTCTTATTAATTCAAATTTGGTATGTTACACTGGATCGTACAGTACTGTAATGTTTCCAATTACATTCTGACAACAAATAGAGTTGGGCCAAATCTTCTTTAGGGTCAAAAGGGCCCTAAGAGGGCCTGAAAATAGAACAGTTGTAGTAATTATTATTAAGAGACTTGTTCCCTTAAAATAACTTCACATCTAACTTTACATTACTATTTCATGTCATCTACACTTGTAAGCTTGTGTTGCTTTCCAGTGGAGCTCTGAGTCCTATTTGTAATAGCTCATGTACTCCTGGTATTTGTTATTATGTAATAGCTCATGTAATAGCTGGTTTTGGAATTATGTAATAGCTCATGTACTCCTGGTATTAAAGTTCTGTTTCATTACATTATGTATGATTAAGAATACAGGAATAGAAGAAAAGATAATGGTGACTGTAAGCAAAAGCCAGGAGAACTTTAAGACCATGGCAGGCAGACAGTTTATAATGTTCCATTCAGCTGCTTGAGTACTGGGATATTTAAAGACAGATGTATGTACTGTTTTCCATATACAGTAACCCTTAGTGGCTTTCTATCACATAAAGATCTCTCTCTGAATCCAGTGAAGTCCACAGAATCTTTTGACAGGAAGTTAGACAATTCTCCAACAGCGATGCAGAGAATAACTGTTTGAGGCTTGTTTTGAATCAAGGTCCCACATCTTGGGCCCCTCACCACAAGAAGGATGCTGAGGCTCTGGAGCGAGTCCAGAGAAGAGCAACGAAGCTGGTGAAGGGGCTGAAGAACAAATCTTATGAGGAGTGACTGGGAGAGCTGGGGTTGTTTAGCCTGGAGAAGAGGAGGCTGAGGGGAGACCTTATTACTCTCTACAACTACCTGAAGGGAGGTTGTGGAGAGGAGGGTGCTGGCCTCTTCTCCCAAGTGACAGGGGACAGGACGAGAGGGAATGGCCTCAAGCTCCTCCAGGGGAGATTTAGGCTTGAGATTAGGAAAAAATTCTTCACGGAGAGGGTGGTTAGGCATTGGAACAGTCTGCCAAGGGAGGTGGTTGAGTCGCCGTCCCTGGAGGTGTTTAAGGTGAGGGTGGATGAGGTACTTAGGAGCATGATTTAGGGATTGGTGGGAATGGTTGGACTTGACGATCCAGCGGGTCTCTTCCAACCCAGTTATTCTGTGATTCTGTGATTCTGTGATCTTTAGTTGACATTCCATCATTCTTGTGATGCAAAATAAGTAATAAATGAACAATAAATCCATTGCCCTCTCCAAAGCCCATGCATTTGTGGATCTCTTACAGTATTTCTTAGCTATCACTTCTGCAGAATGAGGACTCCTAGCTTAATTAGTTGCTCCTCTTAAGGAAGCTGATCCATACTTTTGATATTCTTTGGTGGCCTTCACTGATTTTTCTGCAGAGACAGTATTTTTTTGACACAAAGTCACAGGAGCTATATAGAGCACTTATTATGCAGACGGACCATGGATTTATACAGTAGAACATTCCTGTGTTCTTTCATACTCTTTCATTACAGTCCCTCACCTTTGATATGCCTTTCTGACCACTACTGAGTGCTAAGCCGATGCTTTCATTGAACATTCCCTATGGTCTTGGAGCAAATGTTAATCATCTGCTCACCATTTTGCTTTTGGAATTATTATTTTCCTTCCCACCTGTGCTGAAGTGCATCACTTATTATCAGCATGCATTTTAATTTGACATTTTACTTTTGACTTGCTCAGTTTTTAAAGCTTTTTTAAATTTCTGCATGAGATCCAATCTTGAAAAACTTCCTGTCGCCAACAAATTTTGTCAACTTGCTGCTCATTTCTCCATCTTTTTCAGTTCATTTACAAACATATTCAACAGCACAGGTAGATAAACATCACAGAGAGTATCTAACTGTCACTGATATTCACAGATATTCCAGCAGTCGTAGTCACTGGAAATCATGGCTCTATATGCCAAACTTTCTGATGCTTTCATGTTCCTTCTGCCAGCAGGAAAGAAATACCATTATAAAAAAACAACAAACAAACAACTGAGAGAGGGTATGGATCAGAAAGCCAAAGAGGTTGGTAGAATAATGTTTAATATTCATTTGAAGTTCAGAGACAGCTGATGTGGTACTAAGAATACTTGGTTGCCATGGAAACTCTATGATTTATCACTTACCTATGATGCCAAAATGTTTTTAAACCACCTGTGGGGAAACAAAAAAAAACCCCAGCTAAATAAGCCCCGAACTTTATAAAAGCTTATTTCACAGCTTATTTATAACCAGTGTAAATACCATCAAACACTATTTTGTCTTCAATATTTTGATAAAATATTATTTAAAGTCATACTAAAAAATAGTAATTTTTTATCATCTTCTTATAGCAAAATATCAGTTTTACCCCGTCTTGAAATCTTTCATGAACAGATTTAGTGGCCAGATAAGCCATTGTAATGCAACTGGATGGGATGTATCTAAGACTATATATTTTACTTATGCTGAGGATCTTTTTTCACATATTTATTTACAGTTTATGAGGAGCAGCCATTTGTCTTCAGAACAGAATACAGGAAAAAAAATAGGGTAGGGAAAACAAAAAATCATCACAAAACTCAGATTCATTATAGAGGGACAGAAAAGCTCCTTCAAATCAACTCTTATTTTCTCTGTCATATATGATTGATATATTTGATAAATCCTTAAGTATTCTGGTAATACTCTCTCCCCATTTTCATGGAAATTGGTCTTTGTTATGACAGGTGGACCACCAGCTGTTTGTTTGAGAATGTGTACTGTAAGAACTATCTTCTAGCCAGAGTATGGAATCCATAAATGAAAATGCAAGGTGCATGAAATTCACAACTGCAACATTTAGTGAGAACTGCATCAGGGGCTATTAAACACAGTGAATCAATCCATGTATGTCAATCCATGGAGGATTCTCCAGTTTATGCACTCAGTGAGCTGTCAGCTCAGACACAACATATCATGCAGACTTCTTACCTTCTCTTCTGACTGTTTTTCATTAGGGCAAGACAAAAGAATGATAAAATGGAACAAACTGAACATGAATGTCTTCCCAGTCATGATTTTGTAATGCTGATAAGACAAAAAGCTGTTTTAAAACCTGTCGAAGTGACGAGCAGTTTAACTGGAGAAACTAGTAAGGCAGTGACCTCAAAAGAGGGCTGGGATCTGAGAGATTAGCAATGACAGAGTGTTTTGTTTGGGTAAATAAGGGTTTTCACCCACCTAGGTATTTTGTGGGTGATAGAACCCTGAAATTAAGCTTGTCAGCATGGTCCATGCAAGTCTTTGCAAGAACAAGATAGAGGGTTTTCCTATTACCCAGGGGAGATGGCTCCTTCAGAAAATGACTCTACAGTTGCTGGTTGTTATCAATGCTGCTATTTTGTGTTTCACCAGTGGGTTAAGGTGTTTGCCAACAAGAATGATAATGTTACTTATTCCAGGAATGCTAAAAAGCAAAAAACCGTTGCAGATTTGTTGAGAGATATAAAGGCAACTCTAGAATAAACTATGCTACAATGGAGAGAATGAGTGCAAAAACCACAAGACTATCCTTAAGTCTTTCCCAGTTACGGACCTCACATGATAAGCCATAGCAGAAGTAGCGTCCTCTCCAGAAATAGCCTCTGGGTTTTCTTCAGGAAGACCAATGGGCTCCACACTGACATCTTCAGAAGCTTTGGAGATGGTCCTCACCTAGAGGTTCTAGTGTTGTAGATCTTATTTCCTAGCTTTAATCCTAGAGGTGACCCTCTTAAAAGATTCAGGAAAAGGCTTATAGAGGAAAAAGGGATGAAAAGGCAACCAGAAAAAAGAACTTTTGTAAGTGTCATTCTTGTTCTGTATATGAATTCTGGCTCAGTCTTCACTCTAGATCTTCACTGGCAGATCTGCTTCTCAGCTGGTTGCAGACCTTATTCTGATACCTAAGTGAGCTGGTTCTGTGACACATTAAATAAAAGTTATTTTGATAAAGCAGTATCAATGTTGATGTGATCTCCTTCAGTTCTTGATTTGGGGGCAGTAGCTCTCCTTCACAAGTAAACTCTGTAAACTCTGCAAGCACTCCCTCAAGTGAGGTTAGAGAAGATATCAAGCTTTTCATGTGCAATAATGCACTCAGCATTTGGACTGCTGTTGTCAATGATAAAGAAACTTTTCCTCCTGCCAAGTTCCACTCAATCACATTTTGTGGTCAGCATTATATAATCATAGAATCATCAGTTTGGAAAACAACTCTTGGATCAAGGGAGTCCAAACATTCCTATCTGCCACTAAGCCATGGCCCTGAGCACCTAGGCTACCTATCTATTAAATACTTCAAGGGATGGTGACTCAACCACCTCCCTGGGCAGCCTCTTCCAGTGCACAATAACATTTTCCATGAATTTTTTTTTTTCCTGATGTCAAGCCTGAACCTCCCTTGGTGGAGCTTGTGGCCATTCCCTCTTGTCCTGTCCCCTGCTACTTGGGAAAAGAGGCCAGCACCCTCCTCTCCACAACCTCCTTTCAGGTAGTTGTAGAGAGCAATGAGGTCTCCCCGCAGGCTCCTCTTCTCCAGGCTAAACAACCCCAGCTCTCTCAGCTGTTCCTCATAAGATTTGTTCTCCAGCCCCTTCACCAGCTTCGTTGCTCTTCTCTGGACTCACTCCAGAGCCTCAACATCCTTCTTGTGGTGAGGGGCCCAGAACTGAACACAGGATTTGAGGTGCGGTCTCACCAGTGAGGAGTACAGAGGGAGAATAACCTCCCTGGACCTGCTGGTCACGCCATTTCTGATACAAACCAAGACACCTTTGGCCTTCTTGGCCACCTGGGCCACTGCTGGCTCATGTTCAGTCGGCTGTCAACCAACACCCCCAGGTCCTTCTCCTCCAGGCAGCTTTCTAGACAGACTTCTCCTAGTCTGTAACTCTGCACAGGGTTATTGTGACCCAAGTGCAGGACCCGGCATTTGACCTTGTTAAACCTCATGCCACTGGACTCTCCCCAGCCATCCAGCCTGTTCAGATCCCTTTGCAGAGCCTCCCGACCCTCCAGCAGATCCACACTTCCACTCAGATTAGTGTCATCTGCAAACTTGCTAAGGGTGCACTCGATGCCTTCATCCAGGTCATTGATAAAGACACTGAACAGGGCTGGACCCCACACTGAGCCCTGGGGAACCCCACTTGTAACTGGTCTCCAGCTGGAGTTAACTCCTTTTACCACAACTCTCTGGGCTTGATCAGTATTTGGGCAATGGCATTTGTCAGTAGTAAGTGCACATATAAATTTTACCTAGCGATGTGAAGAAGCAGAGATAAAAGCCTGCCTCTTAAAAAACAAACAAAGGAAGCAGGAGGTCAGAACTGATGAGGAAGGGCAAGACTGAGGTTAGCAAGATCCAAGAAGTGAAAGAGTGGCAGTCACCCTGGAAGGGGATAATTGAACTTTCCTTCTCCTTTCCCCAAAAGTCTCTCCTTAAGCAAGTATTAGAGACTATGAAAAGCATAAAGAAAGCAGGGGACATCTTTTCACATGGTGACTGAGCCATGCTGCACAAAACAGTGTGAGGCTGCAGCTGTGGTTCTCTTCAGATCCAATAATATTTGGACAACAGCGTAGCTGTCAGTAGAAGTAGGATGACAGCAGTGGTACCTGTAGTTGTCATGTGGTATTAAATACTGCTGTGAGATTGTAGGCTTTTCCAAAACAGAGAGATAAGGGGAGGGGCAAAGGTGGGGGAGGGAAGATTATCTGATGTTTTTTTCTTATTCTGGTAATGAAGAACAACAGAGTGAAGGTCAGGACATTATAAGGCGCAAATGTTTAGTTATTATAATCTATCAGGGATGCAGGAATATGTGGCAGAAAGAGAGAGTGACTGCTTAATTAAATGCCTTAATTTATTTGACCTTTTAAAAGTCTTTGATAAGGTCATGCTAGAATCTATGGTGAGCTGCAGAACATCTTTAGCTCTCCAGAACTGTAAACTGGTCTGATTGTTTTCAATATTCTGAGATATTTAGAAAACAATATTGTTCCTATTGCAGATTTTAAATCAAAATTAATATTTAAATGTTGAAAGCATTTGACAAAATAGGGAGATATCTTATTAGTCTCCCTCCTGGCAGTGGGGAGTAAAAATACAGAGCCAGACTCTTCTGAGTCATGCTCATTGAGAAGACAAGAGACAATGGGCATGAACTGAAAGGTTCATTTAAAAAATCCTGAATTATTTAGGCATTGGAAAAAAGGCTTTATTCCTGTATGGGTTGCTGAACACTGAAACAGCTTGTCCAGCTGATGCAGTCTGGGAATAAAAGGGGGTGTGGAAACTAGTACTGATATGCTATGAACATTGTCAGCCAGGCCTAAATTTGCTAAATGCTAAACCGGAGAACTTGTGGCATCTCAGTCTTTGGACATACTCAAGATTGGTCTGGTTACAGTCTTGACTACCCAGTGTTAGCTGACCTGCTCTGAGCAGTAGTCAGTTCAGGTTGTCTCCAGACATCCCTTCTTAACTCAGTGGTGCTGTGATTCTGGGAAAGTTGTCACTACATTGCAGAAAAATATTAACTTAAATGGAATGTAGATTCATATAAGAGTTGCTGATATAGAAATATATATATAATTATATATATAAAACTATAATTTGCAGATACAGAAATATGGTCATCTGATAGCCTTGTCCACAATTTTCTCTAATAGTCATTCAGATTGTACAGACACATGCAGAATTAATACTGTGATCATTTTGCCTGCAGGACCAATATAAAAATGAGATGTGTATCTCAAGCTAATGACTAAGAGGAAACTTGTTTCAGTAATGGCTCAGGAAGCATTGATTTTCATGTATTGATATAAATCTTGGGTCGTCAATAGTACAGATGGTTGCAGGAAATGAATGACTAATCTCCAGGCCTAAAATAATTTCAGTCTAATGAGGACAAGCTATAACCATAGTGGCTGGGGCAACATTGTGCACTTTATCAAAGAGAAATTATCAAGATGAGTGAGGAAAACAGCATGAACATAATGGATGGGGGACAGGAGAATGGAAGAAGAAAAGGCAAAGATCCCTTTATACAGCAGAAAGCTATCTTCAGGACCAATGCAGAATATGGCAGAAGTATAAATGTCTACACAACCTTCGGATATTTCTACATGCTAGGGAACTCAGAGTATGTCCTAGGTTGCACATTCAATAGTAAGCATGATGACTGGTCTTGTGCCAAGTTATCACTGCCTGGTTGCTCACAAGCAGTCTTCAGTCTGTCCAAGAGACAAGTCGCATGGCAATCAGGCAGGAGAATTGGCAGGGTACAATGGAGTGTTTCATGCTTTGCGTTGCTCTAAGTCAATGTTCCAGGATGACAGAGGAATGTTGTTAATGGAATATTATGCCTCTTTCTGATGTCCATATTGTAAAATTCTTAAGATAAATTGAGAAGAGTAGATAAAAACATTCAAAGATGAATTGGAAAGTGAAAAAAAATGCATTACCATGAAGCTCAGTACATTTTGTTTGATCAAACAAATGTTAGAGTTGAAACATAGATTCTCTGACATTTTTTTCACAGTTGGTGGCTCCTAAATCAAGTAAAAAGGTGTTGTACTAACAAGAAGCTTGAAAATGCAGCTCACAAAAGTGAGTAGTGAAACATTTTTAATGCTATTGTAATGCACATTTAGCAGTAGAAACAGCGGAATAATTGATCTGAAAATATGACGCATTTCATAACACTGGGACATCTAAATATAGAGCTAGCCCAAGTAGGCAATGTAGACTCTGTCTTTAAGATATAAGGGACAAAAATTTGTTTTGGAGGTTGAGACCAATGATATGGATGGGGCCTTTGACAGCCTGATCTAGTGGGATGTCCCTGCCCATGGCAGCAAGGTTGGAACTAGATGACCTTTAAGGTCCCATTTAACACAAACTATTTTATGATTTTATGATCTTATATGAGGTTCAACAAGATCAAGTGCCAAGCTCTGCACTTGGGAAACAACAAGCCTGTACAATCCTACAGTTTTGGGGAAGAGTGGCTGGAAAGCTGCATGGCAGAGAAGGACCTTGGGGGTGTTGGTTGACAGCTGACTGAATATAAGCCAACAGTGTGTACAGGTGCCCAAGAAGGCCAATAGCATCTTGGGTTGTATCAGGAACAGCATGGCCAGCAGGACCAGGGAAGTGATTCTCCCCCTGTACTGAGCACCACTGAGGCTGCACCTCAAGTACTGTGTCCAGTTTTGGTCCTCTCAATATGAGAAAGACTTTGAATCCTAGAGCACATTCAGAGAAGAATAACAAAGCTGGTGAAAGGAGTGGAGAACAAGTCTTACGAGGAGCAGCTGCAGGAACTGGAGTTGTTTAGCCTGGAAAAGAGGAGGCTGAAGATTATCACTGTCTAGAACCACCTGAAGGGAGGTTGTAGAGAGGTGGGTGTTGGTCTCTTCTCCCCAGTGATATACCAAGAGGGAATGGCCTGAAACTGCACCAGGAGAGGTTCAGGCTGGATGCGAGGAAAACCTCCTTCACTGAAAGGGTTATTAGGCTCTGGACCAGGCTGCCCGGGGAGGTGATTGAGTCATCATCCCTGGAGGTATTTAAAAGACAGGTAGATGAAGTGCTTAGGGATATGATTTAATAGTGGATAAATATGGTTGGACGTGAAGATCTCAAAGCTCTTTTCCAACTTAGAGATTCAATGATTCTATGAAAATAATTATTTTTATTGACCCTCTGCCACCAAAATATAATATAGCTCTCTTGAAGTTTTGTGGCATGTGATGCACTGTGTGAAAGGACTTCTTGCCTGCCAGTTGATGAAATGTTATCACTGTCAATAAGTTGAAAGTGATAGGAGAAGACTTCAGTGTTCTTTATATAAAGCAAGAAACATTAATAGCTGGCATTTCATCAATAATCTTCCTATGGGTATATGAGTGCAATAGAATTTAAAAAATTAGAAAATTATAGCTTTTGATGAATCACAATCCTAATTATCTCAGAAAATAAATTTGTAACACTAGCACTTCTTCCTCTTCTTCCTCTTCTTCCTCTTCTTCTTCCTCTTCTTCTTCTTCTTCTTCTTCTTCTTCTTCTTCTTCTTCCTCTTCTTCTTCCTCTTCTTCTTCTTCTTCTTCTTCTTCTTCTTGCTCTTCTTCTTCTTGCTCTTCCTCTTCTTCCTCTTCTTCTTCCTCTTCTTCTTCTTCTTCTTTCTCTTCTTCTTCTTTCTCTTCTTCTTTCTCTTCTTTCTCAAATGTAAAGTAGACTTTAACATATACAGAATGAAAATCTTCTAAATACCTTCACACAAGGCCTGGGCTTTGGAGGATCAGCCATGAGTTCCAGACTCATTTATGCACCTTCCTTTGGATATTCTATAGAGGTGTGGGATATCTGTTGAGGCTCTGTCCTGATACGGTTCCCTGTTACAGGAAGTATAAGGACTTTTGTCAAGACACAAGAGTTCTTGAGAGTTTGAAGGAAGAATGCCCCAGGAAAAAAGGAATATACTGTTTTAACTTCTTTAACCCAATATAAACATGCTAGAGAGCCAGGATGCTAATCAAGACCTTTGGCTTACAGCTAATCCTTTTTAATCTAGGGCAAGAAAAATCACAAATATTCTACCTCTTAGTATGTGGCAGGGCCTCTAAAATGAAGAATTTAATGTTTAGATGCTTTTCAAGCATACTGAATAATACTAGGCAGAAGAAAATTCTTAGGTAACATAGAGGCAGCCAGTATCTTAAAACATCCTCTTAACCACAGGCTCTGCCTTAATTCCCCATTTCCCCTACTCTGTAATACAGATTGTGGGTCTGACTTTCAGCTTAGGTTGTGCTGCATCAAATAGTTTGCCTCTTGACCTTCAGGTCCTTCTTCCACTTTAATATATATGTTTTGCTCTCTCAAACTAAAAATCAATTCTATCACTGAAAGTACTTTAAGTTAAGACAGAATTCTTTAAAGTGCCTCAAAAGAAATTATCCTTATTTTTTCTCTAGCCTCTCATTAAAACCAGGATAAAGACAAAACTTCTGGGTTTTGGGTTTTTTTTATATATAGAACTTTGCCTATAGCTTCATCTCCAGATTTGCTATCTCATCCTAGAAAGTTAAACAGAATTAGAACACATTCTCTGGCCATAAAACTAAACATAGGCATTAAGAAAAAAAGAAAATTATTATACAACCTCTGAAACAGTCTGAATGCCTAGCATAACCTCTGCTTAAAAGGTATGTTATTATGTCCTCCTAAAACATGACAAATAGCCTATGATAATAAGTAATGGACGTGCCATCATTAAATTCAACTACACAAATGAAAAGAGCTAGTTTTTAAAAAACATGGGAATATTGGAAACCAGAGTATAGTGTAAGAATTTCATCATGGGTATGGTACAACACTGAAAATAAGATCTATATTAGTAGATGAAGACCTGACCTAAATTGTCATTAATATAATACTCTGGAGAATCATTGCAATTAGGTGCTAATAACAAAAAACTCGTTTCTTTATATTAATGACTTTTTCTTTTGTATTAGAAAATTTAGAGAACCATGGTTCAAACTTCTGTATTCTTTCTGAAGGCAGATACATGACCTTAATATGGAGTAAAGATAGAAGGACAGTGAGGTATGTAATTGTGCAAAACATAAGCAGGAACAGAGGACACTGTGTATGTATTTCAGTATTTTCTTACTTTCCCCATCAGTCTGTGATGCACTTTTTCTCTGAGAAATTACTTTCTTTCACAGACTGAAGATGAAAACCATTGTTTAATGCACCTGACATTTTCTGTAACTGTAATTTATTTTTCAAAAAGAATACACATACATATCTATTAAATAAAATGTATTTTAATGTATCATAATCATATTCAACACGGATTATCGTAGGAGAAGTGTCGAAGTGCTGTAGTCAAATGCAGTGGTGTTCTACAACAATTTTGTTGCAAACAGCTACATGAGACAATATTTTTGGGTCCCTTTTTTGCTTTTCTGCAAATCTTGCATTATTATGAGTTTCACAGCTGAAAACTCTTTCTCAGTTTGGTTAATACTTTGTGTCTTTTCTGTTTCTACTGTCTTCAAGAGCCACTGTGTTAAGTGTGGCTTATCTAATGTATACTATCCATGTGAGCAGAACTAAGACTGGGGTTTTACTTACTGACATCTACATAAAAATATTGATTGCAAATAATTTTAAAAATCATAGAATAGTTTGGATTGGAAGGGATCTTAATTATCATCTAATTCTAACCCCCCTGCCATGGTCGGGGACACCTCCCACTAGACCAGGCTGCCCAAGTCCCCACCCAACTTGGCCTTGAACACCTCCAGGGACAGGGAAGCCACAGCTTCCCTGGGCCACCTGTGCCAGTGCCTCATCACTCTCATGGTGAAGAAATTCTTCCTTATGTCTAGTCTAAATCTTCCTCTCTCCAGTTTATACCCATTGCCCCTAGTCATATGACTACCTTCCTTTATAAAAAGTCCCTCCACAGCTTTTTTGTAGGCCCCCTTCAGGTACTGGAATGTTGCTCTAAGGTCTCCTCGAAGCATTCTCTTCTCCAGGCTAAACAGTCCCCAACTCATTCAGCCTGTCCTCATAGTAGAGGTGCTCCAGTGTTCTGATCATCTTTGTAGCCCTCCTCTGGACCTGTTCCAACACCTCCATATTCTTCTTATGTAGAGGATTCCACAACTGGACACAGTACTCCAGATGAGGTTTCACAAGAGAGGAATACAGGGGTAGAATCACCTCCCTTGACCTTCTGGCCACGTTTCTTTTGATGCAGCCCAGGATATGGTTGGCCTTCTGGGCTGTGAGGATGCGTTGATGGCTCATATTGAGCTTCTCATCAATTGTTACCTGTAAGTCCTTCTCTGCAGGGCTGCTCTCAATCACATTATCCCCCATCCTGTATTGAAACTGTGAGTTGCCCCAACCCAGGTGCAGGGCCTTGCCTTTGGCCTTGTTGACCCTCATGAGATTCATACAGGCCCACTTCTCCAGCCTGTCCAGGTCCCTCCTGATGACATCCAGGTCTTCCAGTGTGGCAACTGCACCACTCAGCTTGGTGTCATCTGCAAACCTGCTGAGGCTGCACTCAATCTCCCTGTCAATATCATCAATGAACATATTAAACAGCACTGGTCCCAGTACCCTTGAGGGACACCAGTTGCAGATCTCCATCTGGACATCAAGCCGTTGACCACTACTCTCTAAATACGACCATCCAACTGATTTCTTATCCACTAAACTGTCCACCCACCCACCCACCAAATCCATATCTCTGCAGTTTAGAGAGAAGGATGTTATGGGGACCATGTTAAAGGCTTTACAGAAGTCTAGATATAGTACGTCTACTGATTTTCCCTTGTCCACTACTGTGGTTACCCCATCACAGAAAGACACTAGGTTGGTCATACAGGACTTGCCTCTAGTGAAGCCACGCTGTCTGCCTCTAATCACCTCCCTGTTCTCTACATGCTTCAGCCTCCTTCTAGGAGGATCTGTTCCATGATATTTCCAGGAACAGAGGTGAGGCTGACAGGTCAGTTCTTCCCAGAGTCATCTTTTCTAGCCTTTTCAAAAATGGGGTCTATGTTACCCTTCTTCCAGTCACCAGGAACTTCTCCTGATTGCCCTGACTTTTCAGATCTTGTGGAGAGTAGCTTGGCAATTACATCAGCTAATTCCCTCAGGACTCTAGGAAGCATCTTATCAGGTCCCATAGACTTCACAGAATCACAGAATCACAGAATGACCAGGTTGGAAGAAACCCACTGGATCATCGAGTCCAACCATTCCCACCAATCCCTAAATCATGCTCCTAAGCACCTCGTCTACCCTAACCTTAAATACCTCCAGGGACGGTGACTCAACCACCTCCCTTGGCAGACTGTTCCAATGCCTAACCACTCTCTCCGTGAAGAACTTTTTCCTAATCTCAAGCCTAAATCTCCCCTGGCGGAGCTTGAGGCCATTCCCTCTCATCCTGTCCCCTGTCACTTGGGAGAAGAGGCCAGCTCCCTCCTCTCCACAACCTCCCTTCAGGTATTTGTAGAGAGCAATAAGGTCTCCCCTCAGCCTCCTCTTCTCCAGGCTAAACAACCCCAGCTCTCTCAGCAGCTCCTCATAAGATTTGTTCTCCAGCCCCTTCACCAGCTTTGTTGCCTTTCTCTGGACTCGCTCCAGAGCCACAACATCCTTCTTGTGGTGAGGGGCCCAGAACTGAACACAGTACTCGAGGAGCGGTCTCACCAGTGCCGAGTACAGAGGGAGAATAACCTCCCTGGACCTGCTGGTCACACTGTTCCTGATACAAGCCAAGATGCCATTGGCCTTTTTGGCCACCTGGGCACACTGCTGGCTCATGTTCAGTCAGTTGTCAACCAACACCCCCAGGTCCTTCTCCTCCTGGCAGCTTTCCAGCCAGGTGTCTCCTAGTTTGTACCTCTGCTTAGGGTTGTTGTGCCCCAAGTGCAGGACCCGGCATTTGGCCTTGTTAAACCTCATGGCTTATATATGTTCAGATTCCTCAGATGATCACGAACCTGATCCTCCTCTACAGTGGGAGGGTCTTTACCCCTCTGGTCACCATCTTGTTGTCCCATGACCCAGGAGCGATGAGGAGAGCTGTTGTTAGTGAAGATGGAGGCAAAAATATTGTTGAGTACCTCAGGCTTCTACTCATCTGTTGATATGAGGTCTCCATTTTCATCCATCAGAGGGATTACGTTCTCCTTAACGTTCCTTTTCTGATTGACATACCTGTAGAAGCGTTTTTTTCAAATGAACAGTACATTTTTAAAATTCTAGGGTCTGAATGGGGGAAATATGAATATATTTTGGATTACCATACTCACTTAGCAAAGGTTATATTATATTTATCAATTTTAAAATATTAGACTGCTTTCTAACTGGGACATATTTTTTTAATTAATTAAGATTAACAAAACACTCTTTTCCTTTTGAGGGAAAGGAGTTTGGTTTCTTGATAGTGCTTATTTAAAGATAAGACAATTGCATAGAGTGAATGTATTATAGTGAATAAGACTCCTTTACTTTTCACAGATTTTGCCTTATCAAGCATATTTATGGAACTTCTGTAGATCTTAAGAAGAAATGATGCATGAAACCAGCAAATTGGGCCCTAAGTGTGTGGGTGGTTGAAATGGAGGATTTAAAAGGATTAATACTTATTGGAGTACCTCATATAAAAGATTTTAACTGTGTAATAATGCAAACCAAGAAAAAGAAAAAGAGATGCAGAGGCATGTTAGAAGTGGGATGTGCAGTTTTGATATTAAAAGAAAGTTAGAAGCTTAATCATAAACCTAAAACTTTAAAATTTTCCTGTAAATTACATATCATCAGTCTGGTTTTCCTGATGACATTTAAATATGATATTCAAAGTTGTTGAGAGTTAATCCATGCAGCTGAGATGGACGTGGAGAGATTTATCCAAAATTCCTGCATTATTTAGCATACATTAAAATAATAACTACATAACTACAAAAGGTGTCTTGTTACAGAGATCAGAGAGTTCTTTCCATGGGATGTCTAACTGCAAGCTGTGTTAACTCGTAGGAACTGGTAGGACCCATTCCTTGATGTATCAGCTACTGAAGGACATGAAAAAAGCAGAGTTAATCTGTAGACCAGCAAGAGGATGGAAGAACTCCTGTTTCCAGCAGCCCATTCAATGGACACAGAATTTCAGGTCTCAGGGAACGCACTGTGCCCATGCAGCCACACAGAAAATGTCCTTGTGAAATCCTAGTGTCTATAACAAATACAGGTGACATATACTACCTTAAGGAGAAAATCCTTGTACAAATGAATCTTACTGTTCAGCAGCAAAAGTTCTTACTTGTGATACAAAATCTGCTCCTGGACAGCCCTGCTTTACATGTATGGGAGGAATACTAAGGACAGAGTGAAAGGTGCAATTTCTGTTAAGAAATAATGTATGTTTCTATGGAATCTATCATTTTTGGTTTACAGGACACTTTCCACAATATGACGAAGAAGGACTCTACTCCATAATATCTGAGACACAGGGGAGTGTTAATAAGAAAAGATTAACCAAAATAAAAAAATATATATATTTTCTTTCATTGTCTTTAATGTCTCCATAGGTAAACTTTAGCACAAAATTATGACACTGTCAACTAGATACAAAAAAATAAATGAAACCCACAAAACTAAAAAAAAACCTAACAAAAATCACAAGAAAAAAACAGTCATAGCTGATTCCTGAAAGCATTTATATGCTTTATGTACATTTATGATGTATCATAAGATACAGAAACCCACTTAACATTTAACATTATTAATAAAAGTAAGAAAAAATGTTGAAATGTTTTCATGTAAAGAGAGAGTAGAAAGGCACATGAAGGATATTCAAAACAATAAATGCAATTAGGAAGTCAATCTGAGTATTCTCTTAGGCAAAGAGATCACATGGCTTCTGGTTTTTAATCAGCCTAAGCAATTTCTTTTACATAGTGAAATTAGTTAAACAAAGGATAAAACTATGCATGTTGTCACTTCTAACCTTCATTCTAAACTATTAATTGCATTATAGAAGGCTTCAGAAATGTCAGAATTAGCCCTGGAAGTTTTACATATGTGCACAATATTCACAATCCAGTCACTACACACTGATTTGGGGGATGTGAAGGTTGGAGGATGCCTAGGACAAAGTGATCATGAGATGATAGATTTTTCAGTTCTAGGTGAGATGAAGAGGGGGGTTAGCAGAACAGTCACATTAAACTTCCAGAGGGCAGACTTTGGACTGTTCAGAAGGCTGGTTGGCAAAGTTTCATGGGAGACAGTCCTTAAGGGCAAGGGAGCCCATATGGGTTGGGAGCTCTTCAAAAAGGAAATCAAAGTAACTCAGGAGCAAGTCAATCTCCTTGAGGGAAGGAGGGCATGATAGAGGGATCTGGATAGGATGGATCAATGAGCAGAGGCCAGATGTATGGGGTTCAACAAGATTAAGTGTCAGGTCCTGCACTTGGGTCACAACTCCATGCAATGCTAAAGCTTCAGGAAGGAATGGCTGGAAAGCTGTCCAGCAGAAAATGATCTGGTGGTGTTGGTCAATAGCTGGCTGACTGTGAGCCAGCAGTGTGCTCAGGTGACCAGAAAGCATCATGGCCTGTATCAGAAATGGTATGGCCATCAAGACTAGGGAAGTGATTCTGCCCATGTACTCGCTGCTGGTGAGGCATCACGTCAAATACTGTGTTCAGTTTTGGGACCCTCACTGCAAGAAAGACATTCAGGTACTGGAAAAAGTCCAGAGAAATGCAAGGAAGCTGGTAAAGGGTCTGGAGCACATAAGTTATAAGAAGCAGCTGAGGCAACTGAGACTGCTTAGCCTAGAGAAAACGAGGCTGAGGGGACACCTTATCACCCTTTACAATTACCGGAAAAGAGGCTGCAGGAAGGCGGGTGTTGGTCTCTTCTCCCAAGTAACAAGGGACAAAATGAGAGCTGTGCCAAGGTAGGTTTAGGCTAGATATTAGGAAATGTTACTTCACTGCAAAGCTTGTAAGCGTTGGAACAGACTGTCCAGGGAAGTGGTTTAGTCACCGTCCCTGGAGGTATTTAAAAGAGGTGTAGATGTCATGCTCAGGGACATGACCTAGCAGTGGACTTCATAGTGTTAAGTTTATGATTGGACTCAATAATCTTAAAGATCTTTCCCAACCTAAACAATTCTTTTATTCTCTGATTCTGTGAAAAAATCACATTATTCTCCTCTGTGAAAAGAAGTATCATAGGCTGAGTAATTCTCATTTTCACGTGAATGCAATCTTGGTTTGTTTCTTGCTTCCATAACTTTTCAAATTCCTATGCTGCAAAGTGTTTTGTAAATATAATACTTGCAAAACCAGATTTGCCACTTAAAAACTCAAAGGATTTTGAACACAACCTTTTCTCCTCTATTTTAGCACAGGAATTTTATTTATATCTAAGAGATAAATGACATTAAGTATTCAAATTTCCTTTTTTAACTTGATTGTATTAAAACAAAGCCTAGAGTACAGACATAGGTAGAGGAGTAAACATTAAACAGCAGTGAGAAGGAGGATTAAGGTTTATTTTTACTTGAGATTCCATACATTCTGCCATCATATGATGATTTTCACAAATAACTAGTCTCTTGAAATTATATTTACGTTTAAGAACAAAGAAATTGGCATAGAAACTGAAGTTTAAGGGTTTTATTACTCAGTAAGCAAGGAGGACAAGGACTTTTTCTTGCTGGATTGGTTGTCCTGGAACATCATACTGCATCTGCACTATATTTAACATTTTACTTCTTTGTTTCACCAATTCTTCTAGCTTTTGTCTGAGCTACACATTTTTCTGATTTTGTTTCCTAGTTTATACTGAACCGAATTCCTTAAGGATTACTTCTTGGGGCTCCTCTTTCTTATTATCTTCTTCTTTACCCTACCTCCCCACTACCAAAATTACTCAACCAGTGTCTTCAGTGTGTAGTGATGCTCACATTCATCACGAGTTTGTCATTAATCTACTGTTCTATCCTGTCATGAAAACAGCAACATTGTCGCCCAGTACTAAAAAATCTACACCTGGACTTTGAAAAACATAATTCTACACCAGAGAACAAATTTATTTTCCTTCTTATTTTTCCCTCCCTTAGCTGACTTACATATTTCTAGTGCATAGGCATACTGGAGCCATGTGACAGGGTGTTTTTACTCCTTGCTTGACAGCTGTGTGATTGAAAGTCAAACAATGAGAGTGTATGTCCTACAGTTATTTCCAGTGTCACCTAGTGATCTGGTTACATTCATATGTTTATATTCTGACTGGGTCCATACAACTCAAAATACTTAAGTGAAAATTGCTAGCAATAAGGGCAAATTTCTCAGTTTTTAAAGAAAAACATACACTACTTCAGCCAATACCAGCTGATTAAAATGATTTGCAGTTTTCAAAGGATGAGAAAAATGTGGATTCTATTTCTGAAACTTTTTATGCATGGTCTTTATGTAGAGGTGTATGTGAATAAATTTCAGGCCGACATAGTGCAATTTTCATAATTAAACTCACATTGGATATGAGAATCAAGTCCATACATTTGGTTCTCCTCCAGCTGTTCTTTCAATGCTGGCTGTATATTGCTGTCTAGGCACAGAAGAAACACCTGAAGCTTAAGGTAAAAAGGTTGGTTGCATAAGCAAAGCATACTAGGTTCTTGAAATGTTCACAAAGAGAGTAGCTCCTCTAATACCCTTCACAGTCAATGCAGCATTAGCATAGCTTTAGGACTGTACTACAGATCCATCAATTCTTGCATCAGCTGTATGAAAGCATCTACTCTTCGTTCTTTGAATTATCTGCTTTACATATTCTTTTGCAACAGTATTTTGTGGTTACTGTTTGAAACACAATAAAAGGAAAAGCTATCACTACTAATATTCTATACCTTTGCATGAGGCATCAATGTATTTTATTTTCATACACTTTGAGATAGATCCTCTTTGATATTTTTAATCAAATAATTTTTATCACTACACATATTAAGAACTAGTTTGGGTTTTGATGGGTTTGGTTTTGTTTTTTTTTTCTTTGAGGAAGCAATGTTAGGGTTTTTTTCTTGCAGGAGAACAATCCTAACTCTAAAGTGCCAAAGCACATTCTTTCCAGAGTTTAGATTTAACTGGAATGCAAAATGTCCTGGAGATCTGTGCAAGAAAAAAAGACATACAAATTCAAAATAAGCCTGAATGTAAATGCACACAGGAAATCCTAATATGTACACACACGGACTTTGGTGCAAGTAGTTAAAAAGTCTGCAAAACATTTTGACAGATTCTGACCACTAAAGGTAATCATTAGTAAAAAAATTAATGAGAAGTTGAAAAAGTCCATTTAAGAATGTTTTTTATGTCACTGTGTGGCTTCAGGCAAGTCTTCTTACCTCAGTGAATCCGTATGTGATACAGAAGCATTAGCCACTCTCAGTGAAAACAGAACATGCATTAACTGAATTTGAAAAAAAGTGGTTAGATAGCTTGCACATATGACCAAGTGATGTACCTGTGTCACTGCATATGCTTGAAATCATGGAAGTATTATCACAATTGTAGAAATACAACGTGGTATTTGTTATTTGTGCTGGGAATATCTGTACTTTGTCACAAAATGATGTAATGGCCAAGTTTTATATGTTCAACGATTTAGAACCATCTGTTGTGAAGAAAAAAAAGGTAACTAGCGAGTCATCCTGAGGTCACAGTTAAAGTATGACTTGAAGTGCAGCTGGCAAAAATCTGTAAAGACTAAATTACCAGTAAGGTAAACCACCCATGAGACATCCAGCTGGGAAGTGGCTAACAGAAGGTTCAAGGTGAAACAGCTTCCTTTACACTTACTGAACTGCTATTTATACTGTTGTAGGCATCCTGAAACTTCTGTCAGCACTTACAGGGCACGTATCTCCATGAAAAAATCATATAGATGACAAAATAGTGGTTTACTATTTAAAGAATGATTTATAAATAATTCAATGGCTTACTTTGATGGAATATTTTGATACTGACTCAGCTAAGACATTAAGCAGAAAAAACACATGGTCTTATGAAAATGACTTGGAAATACTGACATTTCAATTGTTAAAATGAAATTAATATTTTCTGCATGCTAACATATTAAATGCATGATAATACATAAATATACATAAAAATACATTCCTATTCATGAATGCAAGCTTTTAAAGTGAATTGCTTATATTTCCTTTGAGGCTGTTCTGAGCAAACATTTTTCTGTTCCTTGCTTGGTTCTGGGCTTTTTTGGTACATTCCTCAAGAAATGTCTGTATATTAATAGGGAGAAATTAATAAAATATTTCCCTGTCCTACTTCTCTTCATGCCTCAGAGTCGTATTGTGTTACAATAAACATGCAGGCTGCTAAATCTTTCTTTTGATCTTTTACACTAACTAAAATGGGCATTGAATCAGCAATTCTGTTTGTACATCTGTGATATTAAACCTATCTGCATCCAATTAGTGGTGACTTTGACTTTTGTCCTTTATTAAGATTGCATTGTCTTGTTCTTTGATCGGATCTGACCACAAATATGTTTCAACCTAAATACTTAGACCATTTTTTAGGTTTTGAATGAAAATTTTGAGAAAGAAATCTTTCCAAAAAAGAGATATAATTCATTCTTCTTTAATGTGAAGGTTTTGCAGAACCCGTATTCACCTCACATTCGTACTGCTGACGTCATTCAAGTTGTTACTTCAAACAACAGCACTCAGAAGAGCAGATGAGAATATTTTTATATTGTTATAAGTAAAAATAAAAAGTGTTTGGTCCCTTCTAGAAACCCAGTGTCTATTGCCATTACAAACACCATGCAAATTGAAAACTGTACTAAGGAATCCATTCTTTTTATATGTGCATGTTCTATGCAACTCTCAGGCACATTGCTCCTTATTTAATGTGCTCAGCTTCTAAGGATATTCAACTGAATTCTCTGTTAAACCAGATATAGGACAGAGGGTTTTTTATTTTTGCACAGACACTTTTAATCTCTCTTATTCATAAAAGTTTTTAAAGTGCGTGCATTGCAAGTGGATTTAAAGTATCTGAACTGTAATTACTATCATTAGTGCTGTACCATCTGCATCTTTCAGGAACCAGCAGATTGAACTAATCACCAATAATTGTTTTCAAGATGTTTAGCACATCTTAAATTTAAACATCAAAACAAAAGCTTATATTTGGCACTGATTCCTAACAGAGTCTTCTTTTTCCAACATTCTATGTCTATGCTAGTTTAATGTGCTGGATTAAACCCTACATGATCTCCCCTAGCTAAAGGCTGATACATACTTTGGGAAAGTGTTTGATAGATGCCAGTTTGTATTTTCCCCTTAGAAGCCCACATTAGAGCCATCATACATCATTGCAGGAGATCAGAACCCTTGCTGGTACCATAGCATGGAAAATGAATTACTTTCAAATACAAACACAGTGATTCTTTCTTAAATCATCTCATGTAGTTGCTGAAGAAATGGCTGGGGAAAGTTTGATCTGTGTAAATCTATCACATGACACAAAAAAGAGTAGACCACTTCAGATTTAATAAAACCAATGCAATGATCTGCCTAAGAAAAAAACATTTTCAGTTAAAGTATAGGTATGTGCTTTTAATAATTTTACTCTGTATTTAGTCTAACAACCTCCTTAGTTTTTAGCGGTTACTAAATGTATTTGAAAATCCACATGTGAAAATAACTTTAACATTGTACTTTCTTTCATATACAAATACACTTAATTCATGTGGTCAATATTTTCATAGACCACTGAAAAGAAAATTATTTTTTGAAGCTACATATTTAAATAATGTTTAATGAATGGAAATTAATAGCATTTTCACCAGGCTTCTTAGTGTTTCCTTCCTTATCTTTTTTATTATTAAACTTTGATCCCACAGACTGTACTCTGCACATGATGCCTGTTCATTTGTAAACCTGCTTTTAAGAAAGAGACATTAGAGTGTAAATTCCTTAAGGCAAATGCATTATTCCACCAATTTTATTTCCTAGCCTCAGCACAACATAACGACTTTTCAGACCTCAGGGTCTTAGCGATATTGTGCAATCTTGGTCCAAATTTTGCTAAAAGAGAGCAGATATGAGAAGTTTCTGTCCCCTTTAAATCCCATTTTATAGCATAGCTAACAGACTGAATTATTAAGTAGGAAAGATAAACCCATTATAAGCAAAGGAATCACCTCAGATACTTATAAAATATCCTACCAAAGCAAAACCTGAACTGTTTAGACTTGTTTGTTCAAGCTGTCCTACACACACCAGCTGTGCCTATATTGAATCTCATACGTGCTGTATTCACGTCTCCTTCATCTGGTGAACAGCAGGGCCAGAGCCTGCATTTAACTTTAACAAAAACATAGACCCAACACAATATTTCTTACACATTATTGAGTCTAGCATCTACACTGTTACTCATTAAATAATAATTAACACCTCTCTCTACTGCCCAAATTGGCACTAATATTTCATTTCTGATCAGGAAAGGACTTCTGTAGCAAATCATTTGCTCATTATTGGTTACTGATTATTTTTGATTGCTTTGTGTCATGCAGGGGTTTTTGACAATATGAAATAAATTCCTCTTAAATCAAGTGAAACGGAGTGATAAAGAACTCCAAGAGATCACTCAGTATTCTTCAGCCATTGACATGTCTTCTGGCCACAGAATGAGAGTAGAACTAGGCCACTCCACCCTGAGATATAGGGTCAACAATACAAATTGTGTTGCTCTCTTAGATTCACTGCTGTTTTATTATACTAACAATTATAAGCACAGATAATTTCATAAACACATGCCATGCAAAGTTTTTTTTTTTTAATGGAATCATAGAATCTTTTGTATTGATAGGGACCTCTACAAATCTAGGTCAACCCCCCTTGCTCAAAGAGGGTTCAGCTACAGCAGATTGCCCAGGTTCCTGTCCAGACACTTATTTAATACCTCCACTGAAGGAGACTTTACAACCTCTCCCTCCAATCTGTGAGAGTGTCTAATCACTGTCAGAAGAAAGAAGTGTTCTCTTGCATTCAAATGAAATCTAATGAGTTTCCATTTGTGCCCATTGCCTTTTGTCCTGTCACTGGATGCTTTATCATCCTTTCCCATTAGACATTTATACACATTGATAGTTCCTCCTGAGACTTTTCTTCTCTAAACTGGATAGTCCCAACTCTCTCAGATTTTCCTCATATGTCAGTTTCTCCAGCCCACTAATCATCTTTGGCCTCAAGATCCACCAGGGGAGGTTTAGGCTGAACATTAGGAAAAAAATTTTCACAGAAAGGGTCATTAGGCACTGGAACAGGCTGCCCAGGGAGGTGGTTGAGTCACCTTCCCTTGAGGTGTTTAAGGCACGGGTGGATGAGGTGCCGAGGGGCATCGTTTAGTGTTTAATAGGAATGGTTGGACTTGATGATCCGGTGGGTCTCTTCCAACCTGGTTATTCTCTGATTCTATGATTCTTTGTGGCCATTCAGTGGACTCACTCCACTCAGTCTTTATCTTTCTTGTCCTGGATTACCCAGAACTAGACACAGCATTCCAGATGTCATCTCAACAGGACTGAGAAGAGGGGAAGGAACACCCTGCTAGACCAGCTGGTCACTCTCTTCCTAATAAGGTGCAAGTTGCTGTTGGCTGCCTTTGCTGTGATGGTGTACTACTGAGTCACGGTCAGTTCCTTGTCCATCAGAACCCCCAGTGCCTTCTCTGCCAAGGTGCCTTCCAGCTGCTTTGTTCCCAAGCATTTACTAGCTCTTAGGTTTACTCCTCACAGTATAGAGGCTTTTACATTTCTGTCTGTTGAATTTCATGAGACACACTGCAGTCCCATTACCGAGCCTGTGTAATTTCCTCTGAACTGTTGCACATCTTTGACATATCAGCCATTCCTTCCAGTTTTGCAGTATCTCTGAACTTGCTAAGGATATACACTGTCGAAACATCTAGGTCATGAATAGAGATATTAAACAATACGGCCCCAGTATTGATGCCTGGGTACTCTGCTCAAGTTTGTCATGTTAGAACTTTTTTCCCCCAGTAGGAATCCTGCATAATTTTCTTCCAAGGGACAAGGGTTACTTCAAGAGCAGAGTATGAAAGGAGTCAAAAGCAGAGGCTGCTGTCTTTCAGCCTGCCCTTGATTACTTAAGACTGACAAGCACTTAATTACATATTCTTACTGTGTCTTTTAAATACATCTAGCAATATATAAATATAGCATTTATTTACATGCACACACACACCAGTCCCTGAATGGTAGAAAATTAGACACATAAGCTTTGAAGCGTAATCAGGGCTAAGCCTAGGATCTTTCCAATTTTTAATTTGTAATGAAATCTAGAGCACTAAAAGTGAAAGGAGACTAGAAATGTGTTTGTGTATTGTAAAGCTTCTGCATACAAATCCTCAGATCATAAAAATGAAAAACATGTTCTTAAATATACAGATTCAGAAAAAAAAACAGCAAGGGTTGTTTGTCTTTAGCAGGCAGAGAGATATAAAAATCAGCCAAGGCATTTTGTCTAAAATACTTATTTTGAGCAAGCAGTTCAAGTTTGCAGATCAATAAACAGAATTATGGTGTCATCTGATTAAAAAATAATAAAATGAAAACATGAGGTATATAGTTTTATAAGCATTTTTCATTCTTATACACATTATACCATCTGTATTTCCCCTAATCCTTACTGGATCATATTTTTGAAGATTTAAATTTTATTTTCTTTCACTTAAAAGCACTAAAATCTGATATGTATAGCACACTGGAGACCTCAAAAAGGAATAGACCTAAAAAATTCTATCCATATAGATTCTTTGTAGTACTTACAGTTAAAACATGTCAGAATGATACCTTTATTATAAAGGAATTTTCTTTTTTTTTCCCATGAATTTCAAAATAGAAAGATGAAGTTTGCTTACAAAACTTTGAAGCAAGAGAATACTACTGCAGTAGAGACATGCCTACCCTCTAACACTGACACAACATAAAATTTAGACGTAAATGTTAGTTCACATCTATTATGGGCAAATGCTTGGAATTTAGAAGTAGCTCATACCAATATATGCCATCTTTTCCACTTCTATTCGTTGTAGTATGAATATCCTTCCACTTTATGTCTATTTGCTGAATAATTTAGAAGCTTGCTTTCCCTTTAGAACAAAGAACACATACAAGTTTTAGAATGTATTACATGTATCGTCACGTATCACATGTATTGTCAGAGGATTTAAAGACAACAAATTTAAGCACTTGCTGATTCACAGACAGAGAATCTATTATACCAAATAGATTTAGGATGGAAAATGATATATTGAAATGATAGGGCTTTTCAGCTCCAAATTAACTGCATTTTATATGAGAGCTTTTAAATCCATGGTCTATGACTTTTAGTGAGAAAGCATCACAATTTCTGAGTTCATGTATTTTTTCCAATAGGGAAAATTGCTTAACATATCCAGAAACACACTTGGGACACAAAGATTACAAAAATAGTTCAGCTGTATAACTAGAGAACTAAAGAATTTGTCCAGAGTAATACTTTGCTTTCCATCTTAGCTGCACTGTAACTGCAATCAATATCCAGTACTTAGTTTACAAACTTACACTTGATTAGATACATAGGTGATCTCTGCAACCTTATTGGTTTTATTTTTTAGAAGAAAGTGATATTGACTTAAATTTATATCTACAATCCATTCAAAATAAACAGAAAGACAACTTTTAGCTACGGAATGGATTAGGTCAGCACTTCTTTGATTATTGGAACAGGTTCTTAAGAGTAAATAAAAGGCTTTTTTTTAACAAAGATGATATATTGTATTAACATGAATACACTTACATTCATTTTGTTTATATGTACAGTTGGATGAAATTTCCTAAAACAAAAATCAGGAAAAAAGTATTATCAATGCTCATGTAAATGACTTTAGGCAGGGAATCTAGGTAATCACTTTGACATCTTGAATATAGTAATCATATAATGATCAAGTAGCAGTGGTACTATGTGACTTCTGTGACCAGAAACAAGAATGTTTAGTTGAAAATAGTAAACCTCCAAAATCTTACATGAAGTTTTCTCGAAGAAGCGATGCTAGAATATATTTGTGCAACCTCTTTATCAAATAACCTTTATTACACGAGAAGAAAAGTTAAAGGTGTCAATAGTTTACTCAGGAAATTACATGACTAAAAGGCTACCTTTCATCCTGAAAGGAATACTACACCATATTTGTTGGTATCAATTTATTAGGTCAGAAACCGACAAATCTTGAAACAGTGACCCTGGCAAAACCATTATCCAAACTGTTCACTGGTACTTTTTAGAAGTTTCAAAATTACCTTTTGCCGTGATAAAAATATTTATTATAATAATTATATTTTAGTATTTGTTTTATATATACAATGATCAGCAGCAGATTATTGTCTTGAGAGTTGTAACAATTAGGATAAAGTGTAGGATTTTTCAATAAACAGCTGTTCTAGACCAGGGAAAAAATTCTTACAAATAATAGGTATAGTCAGATATTCCAGGTTTATATGAATTAGTAATGAAAATGATCAATATAGTAATGAAAATGTTCACTTCCTTCCGTGAAAGACTGAATCCTCGTTAAACTTTTGACCGACTGAACTGCTTGTTGTTGCTGCTGTTTCTGGATTTTATGTTAAAAAGACCACATAGTCCTTTAAAATTTCAATAGTCTTTTAATAAAGTTATTTTATTTGCCTTGCAATAGGATGGGATGACAGATGCTTCAGCACTGGAACCATAAATAGCATAATTAGAGCAAGAATTCACACCTGATATTCTTTCCTTTTCTTTAAAAGTATTTGTAAAATTTTGCTGTTTAGGACCATTTTGTGTGCTCTATATTTCATTTATATTTTTATTTACAAATAATTGTAAAAAAAAACAGGCAATAGCAGCTCACTGAAATACAGAGGAAAATGTTTTGAAATTCATGGTTAGTTGAGATGATAGGTCATAATGGAGCTGTTAGTGTTGCCCGTGTCAATGCGTACTCAGAATGTAATCCCTGGATTACAAGCACAATGGACCATAGCAGATCCCACTGTATGAATGGCTTCTGATATGCATAAAAACCTATCATTCTTCTGATAATTATTTTGTCTAAATTTAGAGTGTGAATTACTGACACTATCAAAGGTACTTTTTGTTGGATATTAGAGTAAAAGATGTTACAGTATTTAGCATGTGTTAGCATTAATTGACTATTATGTCTGTCAAGCAAATAAACCCCCACATAATTGAATTAAACAGGGCACTAAAATGAGAACTGACTTGAATGAAACCATATGAAAATGTAGCTGGAATGTGGGTATATATAAAGAGACTTTTGAATAAAATTCTTTCATAAATTCTAGTATGAGGTAGTATTTCAGTTTAGTTGGTTTTAATGTCTTTTGGATTCTTAGTCTTCAGTAAACTTCTGAGGACCAGCTTTCAGAAAAAGGGAATTACCTTTCCCTAAAAATGTTCTAAAATTCCTGTTATCTTGCTATTTTATTTTTGACGGTGCTTTTACATTGATAAATTAAATTGCTACAGGAGAGTTTTTTCTGTGTGCAAAAGGCCATTTAATGTGTTATGGTGTGGGATTTTAATTTTTTTTATTATTTTTAAAGAAACAATCTACTTCTGAAATTATTGTTTACTTAGACATAGGCAATTATTTTTTTTTCCCCAACTGGATATTTTGAGGAACATATTTTTAGGTTGGAGAAAAAAGAAAATGAAATGGTAATAGCTTTATAACTGCACTTCTGCAGTACAGAAACCTGTTTACCTTTGTGGTAGCTGCAGCAATAAAACTTTGGTCAATTGGACCAACAGAGAAAATTACAGAGAATATCTGACTTCCTGCCATAAAACTCCACATGTCACAATAAATGCCAATAACAGTTGTTGTTATTGCTCACTGAAAAGACAGAAAATTATCTTTTCAAAAGGAGACCTTGAGAAGTAAGGACAATAGTGAGTTTGCAAGTGCAAACTTGTGAAGCAAGTCGTCAAAAATGTTCTCTCTCCTCCATTCCACTGGTGGAGAGAGATCAAGAGGCTTTGCGGGGCTTAGCTGCTTACCCAGGTATAACCACAATAGGTTAGACCATCAGTGTTTTTGATAAATTTCTATGGGAAAGTATTTTTAATTTGATTTGTGTTTTTTTCACAAAGTTATTTCACAGTCCCTGTGTTCCAGTAGGTGAGCTGGTGTCAGCTTATCACACTATTTTTCCCTAGATTTTGTACGTGATTGTATTGAAGCATTTGTGTTTGGATAGCTTTGAGCTACCAAACACAACTGATTGTCATCTCTGATTTTCTGTCTTCATTCTTTACCACTCCAAAGGTCTTTCTGCTATTCAAAGATCTTTCAGCTGTGAAAATGTATTTATCTTTGAATCACTGACAAAATCTGTGCGGAAGGTGAGGGCCAGGACTATCTATCTCTTGTACAACTGTCTGTATGAAAATATGCTGAAATAAAACAGTTAGCTAGCCTCTACCTGTTTTCTTTAAATAAACACGTTCCCTAAAAAATCGAATGTACTTTCATATAAAACCAGAGTAGATTCAAACATAGACAGATAGTTATATTGCAAAAATTTCTATTAATTTAGTTAGGCTATAAACTCACTCAAAATGTCTATAGTTCTGGATTTTCTTTTTTTAATTGTCATTGTTTCTAACATTAATTTCTTTAATTCCAGAATTGACTATTTTGAATGAAATGTCAGATTCTCCATTTCAGCTCTCCAAATATATACTTTTGGGAATTCCCGAATGTACATAAACAAAAAATGTATTTAATAGTATTTCAGCACAAAATGTAGATTGCTATTAATGTGTTTACATAGTAGCTATACTCAACAGTGTGACCAAAGTATAATCTCAGTGGCAACATTATTTTTTATTGCATATAATTTAATTTAGACTTTATTAAGCTTTCATTTGTATTTTAATTTCTAATATTAACATTTTTACAATATGGGGGGAGGTGGATTTTTTCTCAAGCATGCCACTTTAAATGCCATCTGAAACTTAAAAATCTTATCCACATGGCTGCTCAATTTCAACATTGAATACTACAAAATTCAACCAGCTAACCATCTAAACAAGGCAGATACCAAAGTAAAGTTTATGAATCTATGTTACCCCTACCTAGAAAAATACTAAAAAAATGGCAAAATCTGTTTCCAAGGAAGCTAGACTTCATAGGACTATTTTCATGTAATTTTCTGTTTAAAGGAAAGACTTCATCATAACTAGGGTGGAGAAAAAATGTATGAGCTTTCAAACAAGAAACTACTGAAAATACTTTTCTGAAATTGTTTATTATTTATCATTGCAAAACTATATGTAATGACAGCATATCACAGGGTCTGATTTGTGTCGTATATAAAAAAGTCCCCGTAAAAGCATCCTACTGAAGAAGACAGTGACTCTGAATAACTGACATTTCCCCTGCGATAGTTCAAAGGACAAAAGCACTCCTCAGGATGGTCTGGGAAGTCATAGAATCATAGAATCACTAGGTTGGAAAGGCCCCACTGGATTCTCGAGTCCAACCATTCCTATCAACCACTAAACCATGCCCCTCAGCACCTCATCCACCCATCTTTTAAATACCTCCAGGGATGGTGACTCAATCACCTCCCTGGGCAGCATGTTCATTGCCCAATGACCCTTTCTGTGAAATTTTTTTCTGATGTCAAGCCTGAACCACCCCTGGCACAGCTTGAGGCCATTCCTTCTCACCCTGTCCCCTGTCACTTGGGAGAATAGGCTAGCTCCCTCCTCTCTACAACCTCCTTTCAGGTAGTTATAGAGAACAATGAGGTCTTTCCTCAACCTTCTGTTCTCAAGGCTAAACAACCCCAGCTCTATCAGCCGCTCCTCCTCGTAAGACTTGTTCTCCAGCCCCTTCACCAGCTTCGTTGCTCTTCTCTGTATTCACTCCAGAGCCACAACATCCCTCTTGTGGTGAGGGGCCCAGAACTGAACACAGGATTCAAGGTGCGGTCTCACCAGTGCCAAATACAGAGGAAGAATAACCTCTCTGGACCTGCTGGTCACGCTGTTTCTGATACAAGCCAAGATACACTTGGCCTTCTTGGCCACCTGGGCACACTCTTGGCTCATGTTCAGTCGGCTGTCAACCAACATCCCCAGGTCCTTCTCCTCCTGGCAGCTTTCTAGACAGACTTCTCCTAGTCTGTAGCACTACATAGGGTTGTTGTGCCCCAGCTGCAGGACCCAGCATTTGGCCATGTTAAACCTCATGCCATTGGTCTCAGCCCAACAGTCCAGCCTGTTCAGATCCTTTTGGATCCTCCCTACCCTCCAGCAGATCGACACTTCCACCAAACTTAGTGTCATCTGAAAACTTGTTAAGGGTGCACTTGATGCCTTCATCCAGGTCATTGATAAAGACATTGAACAGGGTTGGATCATCCAGTTTCAATCCCCCTGCCATGGGCAGGTACACCTTCCACTAGATCATGTTGCTCAAAGTCACAACCAATCTGGCCCTGAACATCGCCAAGGACAGGGCATCCATGACTTCTCTGGGGAACCCATATCAGTGCCTTACCACCCTCACAGGAAAAACATCCTTCCTAACATCTAATCTAAATCTCCTCTCTTTCAGCTTAAAATTTTTCCACTAACCCTGCCCCTGCACTCCCTGATAAAGATCCCCTCCCCATTTTTCCTGTAGGCCCCATTTAAGTACTGCAAGGTCTCCCTGGAGCCTTCTCTTCTGCAGGCTGACCTACCCAAGCCTGTCTTCATAGGAAAGGTACCTTCTCTAAGAGCCATCTTGACATCTTTGTGGTCCTCCTCTGGACTCACTCAAACAGACCCATGTCTTTCATGTGTTGAGGACTCCTTTCCCTCCAGCATGTCAATGTCACTACCCAGCTTGGTGTCAGCAAACTAGCTGAGACTGGACTCAATCTCACTGTCCATGTCTATGACAAAGACATTAAACAGTGCCAGCCACAATACTGACCCCCGAGGATAGCTACTTGTCATCGTTATCCACTTTGACATCGTGCAATTGACCAGAACTCTTTGAGTGTGGCAATCCAGTCAATTCCTTATACACCACATGATTAATCCATCAAATCCATGCCTCTTCAATTTCAAGAAAAGGATATTGTGTGAGACCGTGTCAAATGCTTTGCACTGATTCAGGTAGATTATGTCAGTTGCTCTTCCCTTGTGCACCAAAGCTGTAGCTGCAGCCCCACAGTAGAAGGCTACTGAATTTGTCAGGCATGATTTGCCCTTAGCGAGGCTGTGTTGGCTGTCACCAGTTACCTTCTTATTTTTCATGTCCCTCAGGAGATCTGAGGATCCAGGAGGATCTGCTCCATGACTAACCTGCTTCTACTCTTCCCAAAATATTTGTCTCTGCTTCCACTGCCTGTGCATTTCCTTCTTGCCCTTTACTTTGACAAGCAGGTCTCAGCCATGGTGATCTCTTTCCTTCCATCCCTGATTTCTTCCACCCAGGGATTGAGAGCTTTTGCACTCTATGGAAAACATCATTAAAGGTCTGGCAGCTCTGTCTTTCTCCCTTATTCCTGAGGATAGTTTCCCAGGAGGTACTCCCTCAGGACTGTGAACTCCACTATCGTGTGATCAGTGCAGCCCAGGCTGCCTCCCATCTTGACATTACTGATTAGCTCCCTTGTGTTGGTGACCATCAGGTTCAGTATCATATCCCTTCTTTAAGGGATTAATACTTTGCTTAAAAAGTTATCCTCAAGTATTTCAGGAGTCTCCTGGATTGTCTACAACTCACTGGGCTACATTTCCAGCAGATGTTGGAGTGGTTGAAGTTTCTCAGAATGACAATGTGATGATGTGATGGCACTATATTCTTTTTTTGAAAAACCTTCCATACACTTTTTTAAGTTCAAAAACATTTTTATAAATAATGTCCAGGAACCTGCAAAATGATCTTAGCTTTTTGCATTTCCATTTAGAATTAAAATGTGGTAGTAAACTATATGTGCACAGAGAAAGTAAAGAAGTAAGAGAGTCCTAATGAAAACAGTTAACATGACTTCAACTATGGGCCATAAAGAAAAAGTCATATACTGGGGATTCCGCAGGCTTGGAATATAATCACAGCAAAGCTCACACCTTCACTGACACCATATGAACAGAGTGATTCCTATGAGACTTTTCATTACATTCACAGATGATCCCTATTATTGTGCTCTTTCTTGATAATTCTGTGGGGAAAACATATTCCGGAAGTCTATGAAATTGCAAGTAGAAGATAGAAAAAAAGAAGGAAGTTGAAAGTTATACTCAAAACTTCACAGCCACGTGGACCAGTGTTCAAATGGTCAATTATCTGTCAGTAAAGTGCTCTTGGAAATACCTTGTAATACAGCACAGCCCATAAGCAAATAACTTCCCATCTACAAATAAGGGAAAATAAAACACAATACAACACTATTTTTAAGGTTTATTAGAATAATTGCATGGGTTGAATTTAATTCTAACTTAGCATCCCAGTTTTCAAGTCACATTTGTCTTTAAGTGGCAGTGACCCCTCAAAAAAGAGGAGGTGGAGACTACTCCATATTTTAAAAGTTTAAGTCACATTTTTATGGATGATATTATGTTTAGACTAGAAGAGATGATTCTGTTGTAAGCCATATTGTAGCCATGCACATTTATTTTAAAAATTATGCAGTATCAGCAGTAAATCCCCATTCTAGTAAATCCAAACCAGAAATAAAACAAAACAAAACAAAAAAATCAATATTATCAAACCACACCAGCTCATTTATAAAAAGAAACTTCTATTCTTATGTGTCGGCTAATAAATCAGAACCATTGCACTGAATACATTTATAGAGAAGGCAATTTTATTACAAAATAAAGGTCATTGTTTACATTTATTTAATATCTTGAATAAAACTTCCTTCTTATTTTATGTTGAATTAATCCAATTCAGTGTTTTATCCTTGCTGATGAATTGAACAGTAGGTGAGCAAAAATTCCCTTTGTCATACTCCGGACCTGTCCAGATTTTCAAAAGGAATCTATTTCCGCTTGTTCCTGCAAAGCCCTCTGCAAGTGTGTTTGACTTTCTTTCTCTTTCTGTGGAAAGAAGAAGTTTTGTTAAAATTTTCTGTGTAGAGAAAACAAAATCATTATGACATAAGAAAAGTTACTGGATAATATTCAGATTGCCTAGATTTAGCCTGCTTAAACAACAGGTCAATTTGACTAGACGGCTTCTTAATATATTTTCCTGTATTCAGTGGAGAAAGTGAATATCTTCAAGAAAATAATTCAGAGACATAATACACTAAAAAGGAAGACCACTTATCACAGAATCACAGAATAACCAGGTTGGAAGAGACCCACTGGATTGTCGAGTCCAACCATTCCCACCAATCCCTAAATCATGCTCCTAATACTTATAATGTAAAGAAAACAAATTTACCACCTGTAATGGAAA
This sequence comes from Clamator glandarius, assembly GCA_033459285.1. NCBI lineage: Eukaryota > Metazoa > Chordata > Aves > Cuculiformes > Cuculidae > Clamator > Clamator glandarius. The sequence continues at coordinate 2,737,549 of JAUNZM010000170.1, forward strand.
GAAAACAATCTTACGCAGAAATATTGTCCTGTTGAGCTAATGATTTGCAATATGACAATATGAATTACAAAGTCACTAATCAAGATTAATAAGAATTAAAAGCCTGCCAAGTGACATTATCCTTCTTTCTGAAAAAAATAGTAGTGCACCACTTTGGACAACATATAATGCCAGTAGAAATGAGAGAGAAACAAGAGAAATCATTTGTTGTGGAGAAATTAGTACGTCCGTGCAGATCACTGGCTGTACTAATATAAGCATAGAACCATTGGCAACAGCAGTTTTAAACTCCCATTATGCTCGATCTGCATTAGTCGTCTACTGACAGATCCTGGCTCTTCAGTTCAAACCGAGGAGACTCAATTTCTGGAGCTTTCCACTTAGTGCCTATGGGTTGTTCAAGCTAATGCACACAGTAGAGAACCGTGCTGAGGGTACAATTTCATTATACAGTTCTATATCCCTCATTGGCACGCTAAGCCCCATATGCTTTTTCACACAGTGACAGAAAGGAAAAGAAAACCAACAGACCATTCTGCTTTCCTTAGATTCCTGCTAGGTAAGATGTCAGTGACAGAAGGGCTGCTCCTGAAGGTGCCATTCCTCATAGCTGTAGACTGAAATAGATTATAGATTAAGTTGGAACCCAGAAAGTAAGAAATAGAAAAAAAGAAAAAAAAAGAATAAGTAAAAGTCCACTTACCTTTAAACTCATCCTTCTTCTTATTGCACACTTGCAATTTTCTTCTTCCTTTAGTTGGTTAGATGTTTTCCCTTTCTGTTATACTGGCGAACATTCAAGGACAAGCGGCTTGACATACAAAAAAAGAATCCAAATTGACAGACATACTACAAATCTGCAACTCAGCTGGAGAAAATAGAGTGTATAAACTGAAACTCACCCAGGGAAGAAAATCTCGACCCAACACTGTGGGAAAAAGAGCAAGCCAAGCAATTTCAAAATTAAGGGATCAAGGTGAACTTGATCATTTGATCATTTTCCTTGAAGCAGTGCCAAATATTTGAAGGCAAATTGGATTTGTAGCAAGGAACTTCAGCACATCAGGTAGAATATGAGCCTGGCTTGACAAAAAAATCTATGAAGAGGTGGAAAAGCATCAGATGAGATCCTCACCTTTGATAACATTCCTTTGAACAGCTCAGGTTTCTCAGAGGAACTGCTAAATTATTCTGAGTAAGCATCTGGTTAACTCTTCAGCAAGGGAGAGACAATGTAGATGCTTAGTTACATGTATATATTAGGTGTCTTAAGGGACTATGCAGTACAAACACATAATTTACTGGGTATTCTGTTCGAGACAACAATAGTGTTCTGACTCCTGCTTTAATCTTACCATCTACATGAACTAAAATAGCAGTAGTATCTCCTCTGGAGCTGCTAAAGCTTAAAGAACAGTGAAAAGAATATGATGCAACAATAGTATTACTTTTCTGTTGTATTTTGGTCCCAAACACCTTAATCACAAAATACGTGTCTCAAAGGCTACATGATGTTGTTCAAATGCAGACCAAGTATCTGATTTTAATGTTCTTATTAGCTAAGATCATACTAATGAAAATTTAGATTAAACCATTAAAATGGGAATCACTTTATAAAATACAGCTAATTTTCTAACTACACACACACACGCACACAAAGAATCAGTCATTTAATTCAACTGGACAGTAACAAGCTACTTCTGTGACTAACTAAGGATTCTAGCAAATATCAATTTGCTATGCATTTTGCACATAGCTTCTACCAGCAAAATCTCATGTTATCACCATGTCTTTTTAAGACTAACAGAGCCAGAGACTTAGAAGGATTTAGTTTCCTTCACTGAACACAGTAAAACCATGCATATAGAAATCTTATTGACCAATGAAATTTTTAGTTTTAAATTAACTTTTTATAACTTATTCTCCCAGTAACAAGGTATTCAAGCATGTAAGAAAGAGAAAAAAGCACAGAAGTGATGCATTTTTTTTCCCCAAAAAACAGTAAAATAGCCTATGCTGTAAACATGAAACAGATTACTCCCTATTCGTCCCAGGAGCTTAGGTCCCAAGATCTGCTTAAGGCACATCTACTGGCACTCTCAAGTTGTACTGTTTGCTCCCATTGCAAGAATAAAGAAGTATTACTCTCAGGTGATACGCTGTTGATAAAAATGGGAAGTTAGGCAGAACAGACAAGAGATGAAGTCATATGGGGTTACACAATACAGCACCTGTAAGGCACCTTCAGAAAGGTGACTTAACTAACAGCAATGAAAATAGAAAATTATGTATATCACTGTATCTGTTACAATAAATCTATGATAGTTAGTTAATTTATCTTCTTTCTGTATGGAATTTCACAGTGTAGTACTGAGAAATCCTGAGTGATTGGTATAGGAGAGTTAAGTGTATCTTGGTGCTTTCCGCCTCCTGCTTCTGGAATAAAGTTCTTAGGTGAAGTTATACTAGTTGGCCTCTTGACTCCTTCTAGAGTACTTTTCCACCTCTCCATATTTCCAGCTTGGCAATTGTCTCAGAAATTTACTTATTTCCCTAAAGACAAGGACTTTGTATGGTTATTGAGTGCTCCTCACACCCTTTGAAACAGATGGAAAACTAAAAAGAGAAGGAAGCAGCAACATTTTAGACAAAGGTCACTCCGTTTTTGATCTGGTTTCAAAGACAAAGTGGTGGTGGTTTTATTAATACTTCAGTGTGCTCATTACTTTAATTAGAAATTCTCATAAGTAGGATTGGAAGAAGGAAGCAGAATGAACTGTGCCGAAGGTGAGCCTCATCTGATGTCCTTCCACTGGTCTAATTTTCAAAGACTGCTCCTGCTTTCAGGAGCCCAAACACAGCCAGCCCTGCCTTTTCAGTTATTCTTATTGCTTTAGTCGTTCCCTGTGGCATTTTCCCCTAAACCTATGCAGGGACTACCAGTTTCATGTTACATTACCCTTCTTCCATGCTCCTACTCAAATAATCCTGTTGGCCAGCAGCCTGCCATGTTACTCAGCATGTTTGATGGTTTGATAATTTCTCCAATGGAATTCTGATTTAATTAAGAGTTATCCAAAACTACATTCACCCTTCCAGAGGAAGAAAGAGAGAAACAAAAATTTTGGAATGTACTTCATATACTACACTAGGGATGGAAGGAATAACGGATGAACTTGTGCACTGTCCTCATTAACAATCTACAATTGAAAATTTGCTCTACTAACTACTTTATAATCTTACAAATACATTAAAAAAATAGAACTGCTTTTCAAGGATCATCAGATTGTTCAGTATTTATCACTGAAAATAAAAGGAACAGGAAAACACACACAGGTACTGTGAACACTATCATTACCGTAGCACTCATTCAAAGAATAATTTCACTGTGAATAATACTTATACCCTTGAAACTCCTTTTGGTAGGTCTAAATCTTTGATGTTGAGATACTCATCTCTAACTTTCTTAAGCAGCTGAGAAAGGGCCAGGAAATTATCAAGATAAATGACATAAAATAGTAATATTACCTTTAAATCTTAAAAAAAACTGTCTAGTTATACCTCAATATTTCTTTTAAGCAGTTGTAAGAAATGTTGAAAAATATGCTCCTATAAAATGACTTTTCTTTAAAGGATTTCGTATAGTAATAATACAGGATATTCCATCAAGTAGAAAAAATGATAACACATAAGTATAAAACATAAGAGTAAATGAAAACAGGAAATTTTGTTTGAATTAGTGATCTTGAAAACTTTTGTAATCTGAAAGAGAGAAATACTCTTGCAGGTCATGATAGCTTCCATTAATTTTCTTTATCATAAATCGACTTCTACAAGTGTCCATGAAAAGATTTAGTTAGATCTCTACTTTTATTTGTCTTAAATTAGCTATGATAGATCTCAACATGTATAAATGTTCAACTCTTCTGAATGCTGTCTCTGGGAATGATATCTAACCACAGACTGTTAGTCTTTAATATACCAAGTGCTATTCTTTAGAACAGTTTAAATACATATTATTAGTATCCCCTGTAAAAGAAACATTAACAAAGTAAACCTTAGTACAAATAGCTAAAAATTTATCCAGCTGCACAAGAAATAATTTTTTCCATGAGTGTTTTTTTATTTGTGAAAGTAACACATGGACATTATGGTCTATACTTGAAGATACTAATTTTGACCTCCTAGGTGACCTATCAGAAAACATTAACCTATCAGAAAACATTACGCTGCTACATAGTAGCAAATCTTTTGCAAAAAACAAAGATTCAAGAATAAATTTCATCTTTTGAGAAAATACGTATCACATGGAAAACAGAGACTGCAGTATATAAATTTGTTTCTGTCTGTTGACATCTCCTTTTAAAGTCTTCTAAGTTTAGATAAACTAACCAGGGGCATTGAAAGCACCTTGAAATGTCTTCTTGAATAGCACAAAGAAATGCAGTTATGGACTCAGAAGAAAACAAAATAGAGTGGTAAATAAATGGTAGATGAATTTAATGTTATTGTGAGTGTAAATTTATTTCCTCTCACATGAATGTCAAATCCAGGAAACATCCTGAGAGAAGACATGGACAAGTCATTTCCTGAGGTTTTTCATCAGTCACTAAGAAGCTAAGAAGTAATGAAGGAGGTTGCATGATTGTTGCAACATTGTTACAACAATGTCACAAAAATTATAAAATACAGAGAGACATGGAAATCTCAATGCATAGTTCAGGATGTGTCATAATCATAGAGATACACTCTCCCCTCAGAAGTGAACCTCCAGTCACAATGCAGATGGCTATCAGGGATTTCTCAAGAGCCAAAACCAATCTTGAAGCTGAAAGAGGAACTGAAACTGAACAAACATCAAACTAATTGACGGACAAACAGACAAAAATATCCCAAGAGAAATGTGTATTACACACAATAGTCTGCTATTGACTGACTTAAGGAACTACAAGCCTGGCAGTCTAATCTCGACACCAGGGATAGTCACAGAACGGGTCAACAGAGCACACACAAGACAACTGGGTGATCAACCCCAGTCAACATTGGCTTATGAAAAGTAAGTCCTGCTTATTTAACCTGATCTCCTTCTATGACAAGGTGACCTGCTTAATGGATGAGGGAAAGACTGTGGATATAGCATACCTGGACTTCTACTGAAGACTTTGATACAATTTCTCACAGTGTCCTGCTTGAGAAACTGGCTGCCACTGGCCTGGAAAGGTGCACCCTTTGTTGGGTTAAACACTGACTGGATGATCAGGACCAAAGAGTTGTGGTAAACGGAGTTAAATCCAGTTGGGAGCTGGTCACAAGTGATGTTTCCCACTGCTCAGTGATGGGTCCAATTTTGTTCAATGTCTTTACCACTGATCTGGATGAGAGTGTTGAGTATACCCTTAGTAAGTTTGCAGATGACAATAAGCTGGGACAAAATGTTGAACTGCTTGAGAGCAGGGAGGCTCTACAGAGGAATCTGAGCAGGCTGGATTGGTGGACTGAGACCAACAGGATGAGGTTCAACAAGGCCAGGTGCAGAGTCCTGCACATGAGATACAACAACCCTGTGAAGCTTTACACTTCTGGGAAAGAGTGACGGGAAAGCTGGCTGGCAGAGAAGGACCTGGGGATGTTGGTTGACAGCTACTGATCATGAGTCAGTGGTGTGCCCAGGTGGCCAAGTGGGCAATAGCATTTTGTTCTATATCAGAAACACTGTGGCCAGTAGGATCCAGAGAAGGGATTGTTCCCCTGTACTTGGCATTAGTGAGGCTGCACCTGAAATACTGTGTTTGGTTTGGGCCCATCACTACAAGAAAGACATCGCGGTCCTTGATTGTGTCCAGAGAAGAGCAATGAATCTAGTGAAGAGGCTGGAGAAAAGTCTTATGAGGAGAGGCAAAAGGAACTGGAGTTGTTTAGCCTAGAGAAAAAGAGGCTGAGGGAGAAGCCTTATCACTGTCTACAACTATCTGAAAGGAGGTTCTGGAGAGGTGAGTGTAGGTCTCTTCTCCCAAGTGATGGACAAGAGGATCGGAGGCAATGACCTCAAGCTACACCAGGGGAGGTTCTGATTAGACACCACAAAATATTCTTCACAGAAAGGGTTATCACGCACTGGAACAGTCTGCCCAAGGAGGTGATTGAGTCACCATCCCTGGAGGAATTTGAAAGGCATGTAGATAAAGTGCTTAGGGATATGATTTAGTAGTGGGCAGATATGGTTGACTCAATGATATAAAAGGTCTTTTCCAACCTAGCAATTCTATGATTCTATGATTTAGAAAACAATAGATAAAAAATAAGACAGATTGTTTTCTGGGTTGTAAAACTACTTAATTGTAACAAAAAAGGAGGTTTATTTGCATAATCTTAAATCTTAATTACAAAAGAATATTAGAATATGCTGAATAACTGAGATAAAAAGAGGACAGTGACAACATGTGCCAAAAAGGCAGAGTTTTATTTGAAAGTTTAGAATTGTATGAAGCTTTTTGATTTTATGATGAACAGATATATCAGAAATGTGAGAGGGCAGAGAAATAGAATGTTAAGAGAACAAATGAATTCTTCTCACAGCTTTAAGTCTGTTTTTTTGGTGAACTTTGCTGAAATATTTAACCTTCCTAAATTTTTCTTTTCCATTCTGTAAGAACAGGCTATCTGACTCTCATAAGTATTGAGAGGACTAATCTAATTTTGTCAAATCCTTTTAAGTCTTTGGATGAAAAACATTACATGAGAGTACTGCCAACTTTAATTTTTTTTAAATGGCTATTAACAACGATTGGTTTTTCCTTGAGTTCAGTATTTGGAGTCATGGGATTATATAAAAATATAGATTTTTTATAAAAATAACTATTGTTTCTATGGAGAAAACACATCAGAAATAATCATCATAGTTCACTAGAAAGGTAACTGTCTTCTGATTTTTTTACTTATTGTTTTCCTATTCCTATTTCTTATTCTTAGTTTCTTAATTCAACATTATACACAAGTTGGAATACTTCTAAAGGAGGAATGTTTGTGAGCAATGTTTACAGCTTTCTCTGTGGATGCAGAAATTGCTATTATGAGCCTGATGTCTTTGTCTCCTCAGCATAAGCAGTTTTATAAGATGGTCAGTTTGGGGTTTACTTGTTTCTTTTTGTTTTGGTTTGATTTAGTTATGGGGTTCATATGGGTTATGCTTTAGAATAAAAGAATAATTCTTGTTTCCTCACAGAGAGTATTTGAAATACTGTATGTTGAGTAGTTAGAAGCACTTGCCAGGACATGAAATGAAAATGGGACAAATCCTATTTACATCTTCACATTTGGTCTTCCCTATTTATTAGCTCTAAGCAGCAGTAAGAAGATACTTCTCTATGCCTTTCTCTAGTGTTTACCTTTCTTGATGCATTTTGCACAGAATTTTGAGTATTTTCTTTAAGTTATGGATATTCTTTTGGGAAACAGGTGCTGAGAAAGTGCTTATTATAATATCTGAATCAGAGATACTGAACATATATCTGATCTGAGTGACCGGGCCCAGAGGGTGGTAGTAAATGGAGTTAAATCCAGCTGGAGGCCAGTGACAAGTGGGGTTCCCCAGGGCTCAGTCCTGGGTCCAGTCCTGTTTAATGTCTTTATCAACGACCTGGATGAAGGCATTGAGTCCTCCCTTAGCAAGTTTGCAGATGACACCAAGCTGGGTGGAAGTGTCGATCTGCTGGAGGGTCGGGAGGCTCTGCAAAGGGATCTGAACTGGCTGGACTGCTGGTCTGAGACCAATGGCATGAGGTTTAACAAGGCCAAATGCCGGGTCCTGCACTTGGGGCACAACAACCCTAAGCAGAGGTACAAACTAGGAGAAACCTGGCTGGAAAGCTGCCAGGAGGAGAAGGACCTGGGGGTGTTGGTTGACAACCGACTGAACATGAGCCAGCAGTGGCCCAGGTGGCCAAGAAGGCCAATGGCATCTTGGCTTGTATCAGGAACGGTGTGACCAGCAGGTCCAGGGAGGTTATTCTCCCTCTGTACTCGGCACTGGTGAGACCGCACCTCGAGTACTGTGTTCAGTTCTGGGCCCCTCACCACAAGAAGGATGTTGAGGCTCTGGAGCGAGTCCAGAGAAGAGCAACGAAGCTGGTGAAGGGGCTGGAGAACAAATCTTATGAGGAGCAGCTGAGAGAGCTGGGGTTGTTTAGCCTGGAGAAGAGGAGGCTGAGGGGAGACCTTATTACTCTCTACAACTACCTGAAGGAGGGTTGTGGAGAGGAGGGAGCTGGCCTCTTCTCCCAAGTGACAGGGGACAGGACAAGAGGGAATGGCCTCAAGCTCCACCAGGGGAGATTTAGGCTTGAGATTAGGAAAAAGTTCTTCACAAAGAGGGTGGTCAGGCATTGGAACAGTCTGCCCAGGGAGGTGGTTGAGTTGCCATCCCTGGAGGTGTTTAAGGTTAGGGTAGATGAGGTGCTTAGGAGCATGATTTAGGAATTGGTGGGAATGGTTGGACTCAACGATCCAGTGGGTCTCTTCCAACCTGGTTATTCTGTGAGTCTGTGATTCTGTGATTTTGTGTGAAAATTTTCCATATGCTCTTTATTTATTCAAGAATGATAAGGAGATTAGGGGAACTACCATGAGCATAAATATTAAGAGCCAGATTCATCCTTTAAAACACACATCTTATTTGCTTCAGAGTAAGTTACCTATGTATTTTAGTGGTCAAGAAGTGGATAAGCAATTTTAGCATATTCGGAGGATATTTTAAGTAGAAGAACTTGGATGAAACTGAGTACAGCAAAATGCTGGATAATATCAACATAAATAGCTCTATAAGTTTTAAGAACAGGATAAGTGTCATGGGTTAATAGACAAATTATTCAGATACAGCATGGGTAAAAAACAGTGCTAGGATAAAAATAGATCAGATGATCTAATCTGTGCCTCAGATCACTAATGTCTGTGATTCTTATAGTCAACAATAATATAAGACAAAATCAACAAAGAAATGTTATAGAAGTGGAGTATAAGAGAAACATTTAAGCTTTCTCATATAGTTCCAGCTCTGCCAGTTTTAATGGTAGAATAGACCAAATAAAAATCAGAAGGTAAACGTCTTGAGTTTTCCCAACAAGATGATTATAATTTGAATTAAAAATGCTTTGAAGGTAAAAAGAAGGTACTGAAAGCACACAAGGAATGCCAGTCAAAACGTTTAGTAAGAAACAAAACAAAATAATTCAACTAGCACAAAAGACGAGGATAGATAAAAAGAGGTCAAGTATTAGAGAAGCGGTTGCTACAATAGACTGTTTTACACTTTGAAGAAAAAAAGAAATTGCATTAAATTTTACAGCAGCTTTCATTAGAAAAGAGAGTGGTGCTTGGTTTTCATTCCCTCAAGCTGCAGTGCTGTAACATGAACAGGTACCACCATCAGACAACAAGGGAGTCTTGACAGCCTTGAAACTCATACATGCATTATCTTTTACGCAGTCAGGCATTTTGAATTGGACAGAAGCAAAGAAAAATCCTCCTCATTGCAGTTCAGGTCATAAACTACAGTGAATTCTTCTCCTTCCCTCATAAGAAAATCAGTGGAGAATCAAGGTCTTGCAAATAATTAATTTTTAGAATAGATATGTTTGCATTTATTTTTTCTTTACCCTCCATTTCATATGAAAGCTTTTTAACATAACAAACAATTTTTAGAGAACACTTAACTCACCAGACAAAAGCAGGTAGATGACAATAGAAAAGTTCAAATTGCAAGATGTTTTCTTTCAACAGAGACCACTGGAGGTTATTAAGTTTATCAAGGCAATAGATGACTTCTGAATCTCTTAATTCTAGATGAGAAATCTCTCTTCATAAAATTAGGGATGACTTATTGTAATTGTTATTGTAAATGCCGTAAAGTGCGGTTTTGTAACTATTTGAAGAAATCCTCTATTCTTTCCCTTTTATCCTTTCATTTCTTCAGTTTAGTGTTGTCATAGAAGCATCTGATCTGGCATTCAGCACAAGCAATGAAGTTAAAATGAGTGTCAAAGGAAAAAAGGGTTGTTGTTACAGACAAAACCAGAAACTTTCTTCCCAGGGCAGATTCAATTCTAAAGGTTCCTTCCTTTCTTCTTCCATCTGTCTCCTGCCTATCAATGAGAAATACCAAATAAACCATTACAGCATTAAATTCAGATAATTTCTGCCAGGAAGGATATGTAGCCTAAATTCAATAACTATTTTTATAATTTTTTTTCTTTTTTTTTCACCAAATTGATGACTTGTTTATTCATTGCAAATTACCAAAAAAAAAAAAAAAGAAACAAACCTGATATTACACTATAGTTCAGCCAGAGGGAATAGGCCTACTGCAGCAATTATTAGGCTGAATTTTATGGCTAGGAGGACAGATCACATCATGATAACAGTCACTTCTGACTGTAGAACTGAGATTTCATTGCAGATAGCTTAACAGATATTCCTCAGGCTATACTGAAGCTATTGGCCTCTGTCTTTCCATTATACAATATAATCACTATCAATGTTTAAGATTCTTTTGTTTCTTCTTGTTTCCCTAAGGATTCTCTGCCTGCATCACTGTACTTGCATTTAATGTTTATATATTCCTCTCTGCTTGGGTACCTGGTATCCGTTTTAGGATAATGAATCTCTTGCAATTTGCTCACATCAGAGCATCCAGCCAGCTCATTCTCCTCAAATCTGCATCCTCTTAACTGTCTATTATCAGTTTGGCCAGAGCTGTTCATCTTGCATTTCAGATGCATTTCACTCTCCTAATTCCAGATAATTTTTAATTTGTTCAGATAATTTTCTTACCTTTACATTTTGTTGAAGAACTATGCTTAAATAATAACTATTTGTGTATTTAAAGATAATTCATCTTTTAATTTGCTAATCTCTTCCTGAGGTATCTTGAGAAAGCAACAGTATATAGGAGATTATTTCTTATTTTTATATGTCTTATAACAGATGAAGTTTTGTGCATGCTTAATGAAAAAAAACAACCAAATCTTCAGTGAGCTATAACTTATATTGCTGTGATTTACAGTCAAATGTTTCATTTTCATGAGAATTTGGGGGATGCTTTATGCAATTCTAATGTATTTACAAGGTATATATATATTTACTAAAATATTTTCAGGTGATTCTTACAGACTTGTCTTAATGTCTGTGATTGCATGACAGAGGCATGTCTGGAAAAAATTTTTGAAGCTTAATTTACATGGTTTACACTCCTCAGATTTTAACTTTTTTTGTTAATGGACTAATCTATTCAAAATTTCCAATTAAGGCACGTGGACTAGAGTCACTTAAAAATATTGTCAAACTGGTTATAATTTTTTTTTTCTTCACCGTATTTAATAGCGTACAGATGAATGACATGTGAACCCAAAATGTGGACACCGTTTATCTACAGGCTGTACCTCTCTCCCTCCTCAAGTATGTATAAATAAGAAATAAATAACTATGGTATTGTACATTGGATTCATGCCAGTGCCAGCATAAGTGACTATAGATTCATGATTAGTTCTGCAGCAACAAAAACTGTTGATTTGAAAAATGGGTAACCTACCTCAGATTGCTTTATTATTAAATATATTATTTGTTATACTGGAATCAGTCACTCTTGGATCATCAAAAGTCCCCATCATGGTAAATCCTGACCTGATCTAGAGTGGCTTTAAAAGTTAAAAATAGAGTTCAAACATGAATTTTTTTTTCAAAAGAGATTCAGGATAATATTGTGTTGCTCTTCAATGTTAGAAAAATAAACAACAGAATCAAAAATGTTCAGTGTGTCAAACTCTGAGCTACTCCCTTTCACTTTAAATTTCAATTTCTTAAAAAAAAAAAAAGAAGTCATTGGTCTGCCTTTTAAAAAAACCTATCACAACTGTTTATTGTGTGTTTATCTAAAAAATAAATAAATTACTTTTAGAGGTATATAAATGGGGTTTTGTTTGTTTATTTGCTTTTCTTCTATGTTTATTGAGGAAATAAAATACTAGATTTGTTATTGTAGATGGAGAAATAATTTTGCTAAAACATGTGAAAAAGGGAAAATATTTTACTGTGCATTTACCTGTATGAAGTCTATACCAAATATTGTTGGAAGAAATATAATATTTCCTATGTGATATAGCATGCACACTGGTTGCTCAGAAAGAAAATTGGGTAGGAGTGAGCTTATAAAACGAATTAGGGGTTGAAGTAAAAAAAACCCATGGAATTCTAGGACAATAATGAAATAGAAACAAGAAACTAAAAATAAAATAGTATGTGACAAAGATGAGAGAGAGAGAGGGACAAAGACAAACTTATGATATTGTTAGACACTGCAGGATGTTTTTTGAAGGAGATATTTTCCACGTGCAATATACAGCAAAGTCTTTTGGGACATCATAATAAAATAGAATAAGCAGTCATGAAAAGGTTTGTGACTCTGTGGGCATATTTTCTGCAGGTAGAGAAATTCCATAGAACATTAATCAGCCATTACTGGAATAGATTGAAATATCTTAATTTTAACAGATGCGAGAATAGATGAGGGAAAAAGACTTCTCTGATGACTCTGCTAAGTATCATTGCTTTGATTCTTTTGAGTGCATCTTACATCCTTCAAGGCTTATTAACTGCCTCATCATGAGCTGAAAGAGTTTCTAATACTAGTGCATGATTTGTGCTGCCTGACACACTAACTTTAAATTGTGATGGAAACATTCATTGAAATGGAACTTAAACTCAATGAACCCCTTGAGAGTCTTTCTGTTGTTTTCAGTGTGTTTCAGATTGAATACAAGCATACATCTAAATATGAACAGAGACTATTCTCTTAACAATGGCATCTTTACCATGAAGGAACAATGGGCCAGAAGCCAAAGGATAAGCTTAGGCATCAATTCCTATAACTTCAATTCCTATTTTTTCATTACCTTTCTGTGTTACCCAGTGTTACCCAGGCTTTTTTTTTTTTTTTTTCCTAGCAAAGGAGACTGTGAATCACCCCAGCACACTGTCACTGCTGCTTCTGGAGCTTCATAGTTGCTTCACAGATGCACTAACTGTTCCCAGTGGCAAAGTTAACATTGTCTTTCTATTTATGTCTACAGTGTCTCAGGCCAAAACCCAAATGGAAGAGATGTCTGAATCATACACATTACTTGAGATGCACTGCATATCTTTTCAGATGAAAAAAAGCCAAAAAGCCTGCTATACAGAGTCCTGATCATACAACCTGCAGTGCATTTTCTAAGCAATTAGAAGACTCTTGTGATATGAAAAATGTATGTACTTTTGTAACTTCAATGGACATACACATTCATATCTTCTGGTCTGATGTGCCTGCAATGAAAGGGGTTGGTGCAGTTGAATAACACCAAATTGCTGTTGTACATATACTTTGCGTAAAAGAAAAAGGCAGGAGCTGAAGTTCACTCTTTTCCCAGAAGGAGAAACTGTCCAGTTTATCATCTTTTCTTACTCCAGCTCTTTTAAGCTCCCAACTCTACCTGAGCATTGAACAGGCAACCACAGTATTCCTATCAGTGTGGCTGGACACAGTCCAGACAACTCAGTCTTATAACAGTAATATTATAATTTCAGTAACTTCTTGTATTACAGGCATTCACTTAGGCAACATTTGTTAACATGAGGTGATGCAATGGAAGCTATATTTATTACACTTGGTGCAAATACTTTCATTCTTAAAGTTTAAACATTGGCTTCCAAACTCCAATGAAAAAAAGGAAAAAGAAAAAGAATTCAAATTAATCTGTCAGAGATGCAGGTATAAATTCTGTTACTACTAATTAATTTTAGTGCATGCTACCCCCACACAGAGCCCTGAATATTTACCTCCAAGATGCTTAGTTTACATTTATTGCTTGTGAAAATATCAAGCCAGTTACATAGAAAAATATAACCTCATTGTTCCATTGCAGGTAATCAATCAAGTTAAAGCTTGAAAGGGACATACAAGAACACCTAACAAGAAAAAAAATAAAAAAAGATTTTATACATATAACATATAAACAAGTCACCATGGTTTAACTGGAGGCTCTCTACAGCACCTAAATTAAACTGAGGTTTTGCTGCCAAATACATGTTTACCACAGCTATAAATTTTAATGTAATGAAGAAATCCAGTTTCAATCTGTTTAACAGATTTATTATAACAGAGTAGTTGGAGAGCAAATACTTCAAATGAAGTCTTCACTTAAGCTAATTTGTAAATAATTATAAAATTACTGATTAGTATAAGATGTGGGCTGGATCTCCTTGTTTCTGATATTAAAAAAATATAATCAAACAAGAAAAAAGTACATTGTTTATCATACCCCTCTTACTCCTGGCAGCCTAGCTGGAGATTAACACAGCAATATCACCTTATGATCACAAGTTAGCAAACCAAGTTGTCTATGGAATACATTGACTAGCTTGGTAATGGCAATCATGTTTCACGAGATCTTCCTTGCTGGATACTTAAAGAGCCACAGAAGATTGTAAAACAACAGACTAGATTATTTATTGGATGTTGTTGTTGCTATTGTATTTTATTTTAACACAAAATATTGTGTTATACTCTCATTTTCTTCCAAATCACTGGATTCTTTTCATTTTTTTTTCAATGAGATCTTAATAGTTCATTTAATAAAAAAAGTGACTAATGAGATCACCTTTGTGGTCACTGATTTTAATTCCTCCTCAACTGGTAATGATGAATGCTTTCATAATTAAATTGACCAGATGTCAGAATAAATCAGTACGACATAAGAAACCAGCCAAAGAGGCTTTTTCAAGGATTCCTTCAACTGCTTGAGTTTTCTCTTCCTCCTCCTTTCTCCATCTGTCTTGCAGTCCTCATCTCATCACTCCTCACCTCCCCACACATATAAACCCATGTCACCCTTTAGAAGATGCTTAGGTTGATTTCAGCAATAAGCTGTATTGATATAGACCTGAAAATCACGAATATTAGTCTTGTTCCTGAATCCAGCTTTCAGAGGCATGATGATATCAGAGTTATTTTCTATGTGGGAGGCAAACACAGCCTCTATTTTCAGCTTAGGTGTTCCTCTCTGTTGGATGGCTATTGGATGCAGTGAAGCCTGGTCTGATGCTTGTAAGAGAGAATATGTAGAGAAGAAGGATTTCAGAATTTTATTCTAGGAGCTATTACCAAGCTCTGCTGCTATTATCCTCTTTATTTCCTGGATTAAAAAGGGTATTAAAACATCTTTAAAAGCTTCCAACTTCCATTGCTGGTGCCAGATTAACATTTTAAAGTTTCTAATGTGAGATATTTTATTTTCTCTTTTTGCTTTTCTTGCTTCACTCCTGATTTTTTACTTTTGTATATTTATTTTTTCTTTTTTTTTAAAATCAGGTGCTTAGAAAACTTCTTGATTTAGCACTCGTCATTCTTCCACTTCTTCTATATTTTTGTAGCACTTCAACAGACTTCCTTTTCTAATACTGCCTAACAACATCTCAAGAGTTTTTTCAACAAAAGTTTTATAATATGCAAGTCTAGGAGTACAAAGCTATACATGATTTCATTTTGAGGTCTGTTTTGCTGAGAATATATTGAAATCTTTATTTCTGAATCTCTTTGTTTAAATTTCTTCTTTGCAAATACTTGCAATTTTCTTGTAACTCTGAAATATTACAGAATCCCCAACCATAAAATAATCCCATTATAAAATGTATAATTCCATTTACAGAATATATTACCTTTGTCAAGACAAAGAAAAATAATGCACTTAAGTTATCGAATAAAGTTCACAGCTCCACTTTGAACAAAAGCTTTTTCCTAGCAGATCAACATTTCATGCTTTGTATTTTCCACTTTGTCACACATTCATTTAGTCCCTCCCTCCCAGCACCACAAGTCCTACTTTAAGTAGATAACTGAATGTCATGGTTTGTCAACTGATTCACTCCTTAGGTGTCACTGAAGCACTGACTAGAAAGTCTAAACATCCAATATGCATCTAGACCTCTAAACATATATAGATACCAACATCAAACTGGGCCTCACACTCAGGAGCTCATGCATAAGTGTTTAATACTGTTTCAGTTGCCATTTGGGCAGTTAGTACGGAGACAAATCAAGGCTAGCAAATACGAGACAGGAATCACATGAGGTTGTTTCCATCTGGCACAGCAGCTGAAGGCCATACAGTAAACCCAGGGCACATCAAAGGCCGCCCATGTGCAGGGAAGCTGAGTCAAGTCCTTCCTCAATACCATCACTTGGGTCAATTCTGTTGCCCAAAATTGTGCCTCAGGCCATTTAAAAGGACTTAAGGTATGTCACCTCGCTTCCATCTGTCAGCACAGAAAAGTAAAGATGTCTATAGGCATGCAGTCTTTTTATCTGCATATATGAGACGTGCATTACTCTCACATGTGACAAAGCAAAGAAATAGAAGTGTTCACTAATGCAACCATTCCTTCAAAAACAAAGTCACTCAAGGTAGCACTGCAGATGCATTTTACTTTAATGTGAATGTTGAGTCAATTACATAACAATAAAACACCTTACTGACAGACTGGAGCAGCTTTTGACTTCTTTACTGAAAGAATCTGATAAGAATACAAAATTGATCTTGAGAACTCAGAGTCCCATTGTTATAGTTATTACCTGAAATGCCATTATTCAGAACTGGCTCAGGCTGCATCCTTTCTACTGTTGTTTACATTGAGTAGTCTAAGATACTGACTGCATATGTGTTTAGCAAGTATTCTCTATCCAGCAATGCTTCGTAGTCTCTCAGTCTTTACACTGAATAAACCATTGTGTCACTTTCAGATCCCTATGTATGCTATTAATTTATGTTTGCTGTAAAATGATCTCAATTTATGTCCAAGGGAGATAAATAAAACTGCAAATTGTCACCTTGCACGGAAAGGAGTGAGGTACTTGTTTGGATGGCATAGATGTTTCCATTATAATTCATTAACTTCTCCAAAGAGTGTTTTCAGCTATGAAAGGAGTACACATTCTGCCTGCTGAGGCCCTGACTTCATCTGTGTACACACAAATATCTAGTGTCTGCATGCATGCATGAGTGCTTACTTATTCATATCTCTGAGTATACATATATATGCATGTTTAAAAAGCAGCAAATAACTGTGGGTATAAATCATGAGCAGTGAATTTTGGTATTTGATCATGCCATGCTTTAAGCTTTGACAAACACCATTAGCAAAGCCTGAGATGCCAGTTTTTAGTGCAATGACTAAAATTATGTTAAGGACAAAACCTTAAACTGTGCTCTCAAATATTTCAGACCACATGACTAAAGGGGAAAAAAACACGAAAGCAAAACCCAAAACAAACCACCACAACCAAAAGGATGAAACTTTTTTTATAAAGTGAACATACTGAAATCTAATGCTAAACCTGGCTGAGGAAGGGGAAATAGATGACTATTAATTTTTAATCCTTGAAATTAATAATCACAGGAAAAGATATAGCATCATTAACTCCATGGCCAAATTGCAGCTATGATACAACCTAGTATTAATAACAGACTAAATTTTGTTTCCCAGATCCACTAATATGAGAAAAGACAGTAGTACAAAAAACAAATACTAACACCATGATTTTATGTTTGGGATAAAATTCCAAGACACTATGGATAACAATACAATATATGACCTCTGTAAGACAATTGTGTTGGAGAAAATATAGCAGTAACTCCATTGCATCGGTCTAAAATTAAGCATTTTCTTTATTGTGCAGTGGGGAACTAGGAGCAGAGAGAAAATGCTGTCTACTGGACACAGCCTCATCATTCTTGTTTCTCATTACCTGAATTAATTAATGAATATCTTTTTTAATCTAGTTTAAAGAGTTTGCCCTATTCTATTCAGCATCCCGTGGTGCATTAGCACTATTAATAGCACAAATGGGTATTAACATAACATTTTGTATAAATATATATGTTTGACTAAATTAATTTTAATATAAAATGAAAGGGCACAGCTTTGGGAAATATGACAGTCATCGTAATAAAACATCTTCATAAGTAGTTTACCAACTAGTCCCAGGTTTAATGGGGACCTCATGCACATTATAGAAGCTGTTCCTTTCTGCAAAAATTAACTTTTATAGAAAATAACTAGTTTTATTTAGAAGCAGATTAGGCTCATCTGCCTAATTGTGACAATAACTGGTATAAATGCAACTAAATTACACCAACTCCTAAATAATTTTACTTCCAAACTTGACTTTAATACCTTCTCGTTATCACTGATAAATACTCTGAAAAGTGGAGGCTTTTTTGAAATGAAAATTTTTCAGTAAATTGGTACAGACGGCTTTATCAGAACCTAATTATGACTGTGGAGCCAGAGAATAGATTACATTTTCCATACATTATTAATGTGTTTCAAATCCTCATTTGTCATGTTCAAGGTTACGTAGAGATGACATTCAAGGAAGCCAAACTCCTTGCTAAACTCATTTGGACAATCCAAGTCCTTTATAATACCATCTTTTTAAGCTCTTAGATAGTATTAAAACTATAGTAACATTCTCATGGGACTGTACAAAAACCATAAGGTTGCAAGGGAATTAATTTTTCATTAATGATGAAAAATAAGATCAGTACCACAAGAAATAATTTCATTAACAGGCTTTCATTTATATAATGGTTAAGCAATGTGTGTATAAAAGAAAGAATTAATTTTGTAGGACCAGTATGATTACTACATGCATGTGTAAGCAGGTAGGCACATTGAGATCAGTAGATAATATAGAGACACATGACTAGATACAAAATATTATTTAGTAAGTGCATATTGATTCTGATCATTTTTAATAGAAGAAATCACAGTTCAAGTGGTAACTCCAATATATATATGTGATTTTAACCACTAGAAGTACAGGGGGTCTATAAAAATCTAAAACCAGATTTGCACCCAGCTATTTATTCTGAGTACTACTAAATAAGTAAGATAAGCTTTGTATGAATAAAACAAGTCTTATGCTTTCAGTATCTTACTATTTATTTTAATACTCAACAAATAACTTTGAATACAAAACTCAAATGAAATGATGTGAAATGTCATACTATCCAACTTCCACTTAGTTTGATGAAGCATCAAACAATATTGGAGAAATCTGTGATGATTCAGACTTTTTGTTACATCTTCCAATACAGAAAGTTACTCTGCTTTATTTCAGCCTAGGTAAATTTCAGTTAGTAATGGAAAAACAGAGCATTCACACTTATTTGTGATGAAAGATGAAAAAAAATATTTTATGAATTCAGTAGATATCTAAAAAATCTGAAAAGTATAAAGTTTCTCTCATTCCGTTCACCCTTTGTTTATCTTACTGAAGCTATAAATCATTTGTTAGAAAAAACCCACAAAACTGTGTAGCAAATTAGATACTGGCACATAGCTGTTGATCATTTACCACAGACTTATCCCGAGAACAGCTACTTAAACTTTTAGAGTACCTTATCATGCCAAGCCATCTTATGGTACTTTATGATATTACATTAAAATTGAACAATAATCCATTTTGCAGATTTAATGTTCAGATAAAATGAGATAAAATCCAAGGGACCAAATTCAGCATGTGTCCAACTTCGGTTATCTCTGTACAGTTACACACATGATAACTACTTCACTGAAAACCAATATATCTTATACTTAGATCTAAAAAAGGCACTTGTAAGCTAGGGCAAATTTAAAAAATAGCAAACCCCTACCATTTATTGGCCTATCTTTTTCAGTAATCTCCTTGTTATTATTTTTGATACTTGGATTTGAGTAGGAGATTATTATTATTATTATTCTCTCATATCATGATTCTCCATCTTCTTTATCTTGCTGAGAATTTGATGCTCTTTCAGTATGAATTCCAATATGTGTGTTCGCGTGTGTGTTTGAAGGAGATACATCATCATGCTTTGCTGATCTGAATATGATATGGAAATAAACAATATTAAAATTTCCTTGTGATATTGAGAAGGAGTTGTCTAAGCAGAATTAAGCCTCTCCTTAAACAAAGTATCTTGAACAGTCAGAAAACATGAATATGAATCAACACATTCCTTTTTCAAATTTATATTTAGCATGGAGTCTGAAAACTTTAAGTGAATATGACACTTTTGTTCTCATGTCAGTAAACAAAATAAATCAAATAAAAAGAAAGTTTAGAAAGGAAAGAAGTTCATTCATTACAACACGTAACAACAAAAACTAGAGGATATTTACAGGCAGAAAATTACAACTTAAAAAGATAAGTGTGACCAGAGAAATAGAACTAAACTTGATACCAAAAAAACATAAGAGCCAAAGGTGTTCAGTTGCCTAACACAAAGAATCAATTGCAGTCACCATTTTAGGTGTTTAAATAAGTGTTGAAATATACAGTTGACTAGGAAAATGCAACTTACAAATCTCTAGAGTAATATTGAGCACGTTTCACTTCTTAGGTTTTTAGATCTTTTTGCATTTCTAATTTCTCACTGGGTTTTTTTTGAAACATCTCTTAATTTAGTATAACTTAAAAAGGTAATTAATACACTATTTTTTTTCCAGTTTGTTAATAAAAAATTAATTTAATTTTTTTACACTCAGGCCTATATAACTGAAGGAATCAATACTGAAATTATATAAAACCATAGAATCTTTATTGTAAAGATTCACCTGAAGCTCTAAATGTTTGAAATGTAAAAAAGAATTTTTCAAACTTTAATTATATAAACAGTGTGCTTGGAATACAAAATGATTTTATGAGTCTGACAACTTACTAAAGGAAATGTAGCAGATTCTTTTAGTTTCAAATCTCAAACGGATAGTGATTAAAGCTAATACACTGCTATATAACTTTATATACCTGTGCAGTTTTCTAGTGAGTTTAACTCAATACTGAGGGGAAGGTGCACAAGATGAGAGTATAAATTAGTTGTTATAACCAAGATGAGGATGTAGTTTGAAGTCCTTTAATATTTGTATGTTGGTTCTTTGTACTCCTTGTCAACCCAAAGTTAGGCACCGTGCATGCCACTCCAGTCTCTCAAGTTGTCCTTCTCAAGGGCTAAATCTAGACACTTGATTGGCTTGACCCATCAGTGCTGTATTATTCACTGAGTCAACATTGATCTCATCTTCATGGTATTCTCCAGCTCTTTGCTTGGAACTACTCTGAAGATCCATGCCCTCTGATATTTTCTTTTCTAAAAGACTTTATGCACTTCCTATTTTTTTTTTGTTGCCTAATGGTTAGCACTTGTCCATTGTGACCTTAACCAAAATCTGTTGTTACCGATGTGACAAAAAATACAGAAATCCTTTTTACTTTTATGTTCAGCTGAACTGTTCTTTTTCAGGGAAAATTAAGAATATATGGGCTCAGACGGATGAATTATCTGACCCGGTACCTTGTCTGCATTGACAGTTATTTTTTTTCTAGATAAGAATAAAGCCTCAGAGTCTATACTCTTCTACCTAATTCTCTCTTAATCCCCAACTGTTTCCTTAATAGGGAATACTTGATTTTGTATATCTTTCACATGAGCTCATCTTCCTTCCTGCTCCCGAGTCTATGTGAATTTCCCCATTGTTGACAAGGTATTGCACAGGTTCGCTGCCTCCTTCTTGTTTTGAATTGAGATCTGACTAACTCGGTAGTCAGAACTTTCTAGTACCTGTGGTGTAAGGCTACATGAATAGTTAGCACCTGTCCCCTGTCTTGACAACATTCATAAATTTGTAGAGCTCTATTATTTCTTCCTTTAGTTACCAGTTTCCACATTCAAGAGCCCTAGATTATTTGTATTCTTCCTAACATGGATGCCACACCATACTGTCAAATCTCCTTATTGTTGTTCCTGATTCTTTATTTTAAACTCTATACAACCTTTTTGAGATGAAAGGCCCAGAATAAAAAACAATATTCAATATGTGGCTGAATCATACATTTATTCAGTGAAAGAACTATTTTTCTCCATAATCCCAACATCTGGTTAACTTTCCTACTTGCTGCTGAACCCTGAGCTTGTATTTGTATAGAACTATTTGTCATAACCCAAGATCCTACTTCTGATCTAGAACATTCTATTCAGAAGCAACTGTTTTGTTAAGATTAGATTTCTCTTGTGCATATTTGTCTGCTGTGTCCTTCTGTTATTACACATTAATGTGCACAAATCACTTCAAATTTATCTACATTGATTTTAATCTTAAATTTTCTTTCCAGTTTTTTTTCATTTTGAACTTTTCTAATAAAATAAATGTGACATCCTATAACATATAGAGTTATATACTGCAGCTTTTGGTGAAGAATTACAAAGTGATGGACAAACCCTATTTTGAGTTAAAATGCATAAATTTAAATGAATTTTTGTTGACTATTTCAATCTCTATCTTCTGTCCCAGAAGATGATTCACATTTCTTCCTCCTCCTCATGGAGTGAGTCAAATCATACATTTGACTTTCTGTGAAAACATTGCCAAAATCTGCAGTGTCACTCAGACAGGGGGATAGCATACAGATCATCTTATTTCATAAGCAAAATAGTCTGTTCCAACCACCTCTTGGAAAAAAAATACGCTGTCTCATAAGTAAAAACAATCCCAGACTGAAGTCAGACACAAATTAAAGCATCTTTGCTATGCACAGGTAGCAAAATGGCTTGAATACACTGCAAAACCTGGTCAAAAATTAAGATGGATCATAAAGACCTTAAGAAAACAGTATTCTGAAAGCAGGGTAAATATGCTCATGCAGAAATATTCTAAAATGTTATCTCCCTAAGAATTTATGTATTATTTGAAGAAATTCAGACCAGGCCAGTGTGTTAAACAGAATCAATCCAAAACCAGTATTATACTATGTTCCAATGCAGAACTCTTTAGGTTATGGTTTGAAGGGTTATGAAGACAGCTGGGTGTGTTTTTGTGTCCGTTTCCAGGATGCTTGCCAAATGTTTGCTGTCATATAATGGATGTGGTTTAGGGTGGGAAAGTGAGGGGGGATGCAGACTTATCTGAAGGCTTTGTAACAGAGAAACACAGCCTCCCGGGGTGACCATATGTCACAGATTTTCTCTGTCTGTTCTACTGAAATTATAACCAAAAAGCATATAATAAAGGCTGAGTGATACTAGATTTTTCCCTAAGATACAAGTACCGACCTAGTTCCAAAGGGAAGTAGCAGCTTTCACATAACATAAGCACTGATGCATAACTTTTTAAAAAAATCTATATTATATTTTAACTTTGATTTCATATGCCATATTTGAATCCATTATTTAATTGTACAAAATAAAGATAATAAACAGTCACTAGATTATTAAATTAATATATAAGGCACTAGATTTGGTTTAGAAACATGTAATATTCAGAAAAAAAATTAGTCTGCCTTAAGATATTTGTACTTTGAGGGACAGATTTTTTAAGTAGATTTGCGTTACATATTGAAATCTTTTCAGTAATGTTTCTGTCCATGACTACAGGACATACACCAGTTTATATCAAAATCAGGTGAAAAACATTTCATATAGTTGCTTTTAAGCCTACTTTTATCAGTTTCAGGGACATCACCAAGACTTAGTATTATTCTGTAGCTGAAACAGACCAATCTTTATTTGAAAACTGCTGAAGATTTTTTGGTGACCAAATTTTAGTGACATCTTCCCTTTTCTCACAGTTTTTTGGTGATAAAATATTGCTGCTGAATTTTTTGTCTTCTATTGTTTGGTACAAGTTAAATATGTTCATACAGCTTGCCCTCATTATTTGAAAAGCAGGAATCATGTTTCTTTGAAGTTGTGCCTTCTTCCCCTTTTTCTACAAATCATTTCCTTATACAACTACAGTATTTAATATTATTTTAATTTAGCGTGATACAATTCCATGTAATGTTTAGCTTGCATGAATATTTAAGAAACATAAAAAAGACTAACAGTGACATGGGAAGACTGTCAAAACAAAGAATATCAAAGAGGTAGTTAATAAATTATTTTTCAATGCTGTTCAATCTGCTTTCTTCTCATGCCACAGTCAGGAATTCAGCTACTTAAACCATGGGACTTAGCTTGAGAATCCTCGTCTACTGGGGCCTGAATGCAGTCCATCTGTCAAAGAAGGGGAAGAGCTTCTTCAGTAATAGCCTTTACAAACTGGTGAGGAGAGGTTTAAACTAATGTTGAAAGGAGTAAGGGAACCTCCATGCACGTCTCTCTTACCAGTTTGATGCCAGTGCCAGTAACAGATGCTCATTCCTTGAGCAGGATCACAGGTCAGCAGGAGAGCACCTGAAGCAGCACAAAGGAATTCCAGTCGCTCTAGCCAGTTAATCAGCTTCACTGAAGACCCAGTTTAAATGCCCCTAGGCAAATGCATATAGCATGGGGCATAAACAAGAGAAGTCAGAGGTGTGAACACTTTCAGGGCTATGACCTTATGAGTATCATAGTGGTATGATGGGATGCTTCCTATGAGTGACATGTTGGAATGGAAGGAAAAAGGCCCTTTAGGAAGTACAGGCATGGGAGACAAGGAGGGGATGTCACCCTCTATGTTATCGACCAGATAGAGTGCATGGAGGTCTGCCTGGGGACAAATGAGGAGCTAACCAAGAGCTTATAGGTCAGGACTAAAGAGAGGACAAGGACAGGTGACATTATAATGGGGGTCTTCTACAGGCCATCAGACCAGGGGGAGTGTGCAAATGATGGCATTTATAGATAGATAGAAGCAGCTTCACATTCTCAAGCCCTGGTCCCCATGGACAACTTCAACAACCCCAATATCCATTGGAGGGGCAACATTGCCAGGCATAAGCTGTGCAGGATGTTCCCAGAATGTGTCGATGATAACTTCCTTCTCCAAGTGCTAGAGGGACTAATGAGGAGAGATGGACCTTTTCCTCACCAAAAAGGAGGGACTGGTGAGGAATGTGAAGCTAAAGAATAGCCTTGTCTGCTATGGCCATGAAAAAAATGGAGTCCCAGATCCTTACAGCAGTGAGGACAACTTGCAATAAGCTCACTGTCCCAGAATTCAGAAAAGCAGGCTTTGGTCTCTCCAGAGATCTGCTTCGTAGAGGACGGTGGGATAAAGATCTGGAGGGGAGAGGAAGCCAATAAAGCTGGTTAATATTCAAGGATTACCTTCTCCAATTTCAGGAGTGATGCATCCCAGCAAAGAGGAAGTCAGGCAATAAAAGCCAGGAGGCCTGCGTGGATGAACAAGCAGCTCCTGGGCAAACTAAAACACAAAAGGGAAATCTATGATGGGTGGAAGAAAGAACAAGAAGCCTGATAGGAATACAGGGAAATTGTTTTGGTAGACAGGGATCAGGTTACAATAGCTAAAACCCTGATATAATTAAATCAGGCCAGGGATGTCAAGGGCAACAAGAAAAGCTTCTAAAGGTATGTTGTGATAAAAAGAAGACAAGAGAAAATGTGTACCCTTCCAGAAAGAAATGAAAGATCTGGTCACCCAGGGCAAGGAGAAGGTTGATGCACTTAAAGATGTTTTTTCCTGAGTCTTCACTGGCAAGGGCTCAAACCATACTGCTCAAGTCACAAAGGGCAAAGGCAGGGACTGGAACAACAAAGAACTGCCCACTGCACAAGAAGATCAGGTTTGGGACCATCTAAGGAATCTGAAAGTGCACAAGTGCATCCATGAGTCCTGAGGGAGACAGTGAATGAAGTTACTAAGCCAGTATCCATCATGTTTGAGAAATTGTGGAAGCCCAGTGAAGTTCCTACTGACTAGAAAAGGGAAAAACAGAAATAACTGAACAAGAGAACAGTCAGTCTCATCTCTATGCCCAGAAAGATAGTAGAGCAGATCCTCCCGGAATATCTGCTGAGGCATATGAAAAATAAGGAGGTAACTGGTGACAGCCAACATAGCCTCGCTAAGGGCAAATCATGCCTGACAAATTCAGTAGCCTTCTACTGTGGGGCTGCAGCTACAGCTTTGGTGCACAAGGGAAGAGCAACTAACATAATCTACCTGAATCAGTGCAAAGCATTTGACACGGTCTCACACAATATCCTTTTCTTGAAATTGAAAAGGCATGGATTTGATGGATTAATCATGTGGTGTATAAGGAATTGACTGGATTGCCACACTTAAAGAGTTCTGGTCAATTGCACAATGTCAAAGTGGATAACGATGACAAGTAGCTATCCTCGGGGGTCAGTATTGTGGCTGGCACTGTTTAATGTCTTTGTCATAGACATGGACAGTGAGATTGAGTCCAGCCTCAGCTAGTTTGCTGACACCAAGCTGTGTAGTGACACTGACATGCTGGAGGGAAAGGATACTATCGAGAGGGACATGGTCAGGTTTGAGAGGTGGGCCCATGAGATTCAATGAGGCCAAGTGTGATGTCATGCATATGGGTCGGGGCAATCCCAAGCAGAAATAGAGGCTGAGTAGAGAATGGATTGAAAGCAGCCCTGAAGAGAAGGACTTGGGTGTGTTGGTTGCTGAGAAGCTTGATGGGAGCCACAAATGTATACTTGCAGCCCAGAAAGCCAACCATATCCCAGACTGCATCAAAAGAATTGTGATCAGGAGGTGGCAGGAGGTGATTCTCCTCCTTTACTTTTCTTTCACTAGACTCCACCTGTAGTACTGTGTTTAGTTCTGGAGTCCTCAGCACAGAAAGGACATGGGTCTGTTTGAGTGAGTCCAGAGGAAGACCACAAAGATGTTAAGATGGCTGAGGCACCTCTCCTATATAGACGGACTGAGTTAGGATTGGTCAGCCTGTAGAAGAGAAGGCTCTGGGGAGACCTTAAAGCAGGAGTTCAGTACCTAAAGCGTGCCTACAAAAAGCTGGAAAAGGATGTATTAAAACAAGGGCATGTATTGATTGAAAAGAGGTAATGGCTTTACGCTGAAAGAGGGTAGATTTATATTAGATTAATAAGGAACAAATTCTTCACTATGAGGGTAGTGAGGCACTTAAATAGGTTGCCTAGAGAAGTTGTAGATGGCTCATTTATCCCTGGAAGTTTTCAAGGCCAAGTTTGATGGGACTTTGAACAAACTAATCTAATGGAAGCTGTTGGGACTAGATGTTCCTTAAGGTCCCTTCCAACCTAAACCATTTTATAATTCTATGATTCTCAACTGGGAAGGTGATATGAAGTTGTAATGCCTTCTTTTTGCCTATGTCTAACTTCTTTAGAGAGGGCCATGTCTTTGGAACTCAGATCCTTATGATTATCTGCCAATATCATATGAGTACCCTTAATTGTTTACATTTTTATATATCTCTTCAAATGTATGCAAAGACACGTATCTGCATATTCCTGTACTATTAGCCCCCTTCAAGGGTTTCTCAGGACTTCAGAATGATATCTCTCCACCAAACATTTACATGAGTGAATAGTGAGGAGACGGTAAGGCTCACAGACTCTGGCAGAAACGAAGAATTGGCAGTACAATGATGTAAGTATTTTCATCCATTGTTTTCCCATCTGGATTGTCTTATCTTCAAATGTTGTCTATTTGGGCTAAGACAACTGACCTCTATGCTGAGACAACCAATTTCTACATTGAAGGGCAACTTTACAATAAATATGATTGCTTTTTCAAATTCTCTGAGCTATTTAGAATTTGAAAGTTCTCCTTATGAAGCAGTTGAAAGAAAGGTTCCAGTATTCATTTCAATGAATATGTGGGGTGAATAGCAGATTGAACTTGGCCACCATGTTAGTAGTACTTATGTGCAAGACTTCATCAGCTATATTAAAATCTAGCTGTTTCTTAAAACAATGACTAATGAGTGAAAATGTGGTGAATAGAGAATGTTGTCAGGCATACATGAGGAAAGAATATGCGGTAACAAACTGAGAGACAAAGTGGAGATACTGCAATATACAACATTCAAAATGAATGGGTCAATTATTTCTGAAAAGTAATGGTCTTGATTCTAGTGCTGTATTTTTTGATTAGATTGTCCTTCATTTATTTAAGTACAAGTGAAGCATCACAGTCATTATATATCTAAACAAGGTCTTCATGAAATTTTCGTATTATCTGTCACTTTACAACTCTTCCAGCAAAACTTATTTCAATAACAGTATTTCTTTTATTACTTGGCTATGTATGTGATTCCTGCTACATTGAACATTACTTAAATTAAGTATCTTTTATTTAGTATCTTATATGTATTGGATTTCTTTTTGCTTCTGGTGCTTCTGGTACAGCTTCTCTAGATTATCATAGTGTAATACATATTAGACTTGATAGAAAAGATAGTATCCATGATAATATGGTCCTAAGTGGTCTGAATTACTCTATCAGAATTTCTTTCAGTGATTTCCATCTGAGAGGAAAGTTTTTAAACAACTGAGTTATTTGAATGATACAAAGAATCATGAAGCTGGTGTTTTGGGGTTTTTTTTTTCAGCTTCATTATTGTGAAATTATCATTGACTTTTCTTGCCATGTATCACAACTGGTTGATATGACTCCGTATGATGAAATAGCTGAAGAAGTTATTAACTAATTTTCCTGTGAATATTTTGGCCTTACACAGTGGTAAATCTCAAGATTATCTTGTAGTAACTTAGAAACTTGGAGAAACTTGTTTATATCCCTGGAAGATAAGAGGTCATGGGAAGTCTTCAAACATTTCTGTTCCATTCCAGAAAAGATCAAGGCATTTGAAAAAAGCCTCACATAAACATTTTTTTTTTCCTTCACCATACATAGTAGAATAAAAAATCACAGCTTCTTTCCTGCTTTAGGGTATCAATACACTAAATTTTACAGTTAAACAAGTACAGATATCAATACAAAGATTTAAAGTAAACATAAGCCATCTTAATATACTCCTACCATAACAAATATATTAGTGCTAAAGTTTGTGATAACTGTTAACTTAAAGGGAAAAGAATTTATCCCCGTCAAAAAAAGTTGAACACAGTAGTACAAAAAGTAAAATTTGTAGAACCTGATGCAAGAATCTTTCATAAAAATTATTTCTTTCCTGTTATCTCATGTCTTCTATTTGATTCTGTGAAAGGTAAAGTGCTTTAAAATCCCTGGAATACTGAAAAAAGGCTATTCTGCTAGGCAAAAAGGATGGTGCCAGTTTATCTTAAAGACTGAGTAAGATCTTATGGATTATATGAGTGATGTTAAATACTGACTTTGTTGTATTTAAGCAATTTTATCATGTCCTACAACACTTTTTTTGCTGCCCACACATAAAATTCATTCATTTCAGTCTTAATATGTGCTTCTCAGGCAAAAATAGACCTAATAGATTACTTGCTGGTGTTTTGGTTCACTTTCTAGCTTTCTTGCTTAATTTATGATTAAATTCTAAAAACTTTTTAAATTATATAACTTTGAACAAATACATAGGCTTTG